>JXTB01000165.1:68111-168104 GCA_002914805.1 Parasponia andersonii
GACAGTACGCAACGCCCACACGTGCATCCAGTTGTGCTTGAGGCTTGGATTGGAAGATGGTGGTTGAGAAGACAGTAAAGCTATGATCCACTGATAGGCTACAAGAGGTATTAGATCTATTCTCTTTATATGTTCCTATTTGCTGAATTAATACTATGTACTCATATAGTCAATTATTTTGAGAAAATTTTTGAATGTTCCTCAGCCAATTTTCCGCTGCGAAAATCATTTTAAATCCAACAATTAATATATTAGTTCTAAACTATATGAAAAAAGTGAAATCAAATTAATGATTTTTTTTCCTAATATTGTAATAATTACAGCATGGATATTTTGCAGCAATTTTTCCGCCCATTAGAAAGAACAGTACTACTTTTTGTAGCAAAGAGATGATATACTTTGAGCCTGATTAAATCCTATGATCCTGATTCCCTGAAGCAAGCAAATTATAAAGCCAAGTAAATGTGTCTGAAAATATTAAAAACAAAAACAAAAATTCAAAGAGTAGAGAGGACCTGATAATGTATTTATTCCATTGAAACACGTTCTGAAGGTACTAGTAAATGCTTCTGGTTCTTCTGCCTCTTGTCTCTCCAGGAACTGGTTTTCAATGCTTCCCATAATTTACTTGCTAGAACTACTTCACATATAAATAAGGGTTTTCAGCATTTACATATACCTTGTTTATAAACAGAAAAGTTAAATCTAATAAATACGTGATCTTAACATGCACAAGGGCACACGAAATGAATTTTACGTACGTGAATTGAAATGAATATACATGGGAATAAAATAAGGCACAGATGGGACCATAGTCTATAGATACAGTAGTCCAAAATTATATGTCATATATGCATACAAACCATGCATTATAACATTGTACGTATACATAATTTTGTTGAAGAAGAATTTTGTGCAGTACAACGAATAAAAATTTAGGATTTACCTAACTTTTCAAAAATATTCATCATTTTTTTCTTTTTGGCTAATAAACTATTGGTCATGATCATTAGTACCAAGAGTAAGAAAGAAAAACCTTTTACTTTAGGGTTTTGGATTTGCCATGACTTGTTTAGCAGGTCAGATCATGCAGCATGAAAAAGTTGCCGTACTCAAAGGTTGACCTGACCACTCACACTCTCGTGCATTTATTGACAAAATACAGAGGAATGGATGCCAGGATCGGAGTAATGGTTTACTCTCTTATAAGAAAAGCAAGACTTACATGTACGGATAAAGTATGAGTCCTTGCCTTGCCCCTGGTAGTGATAGTGTAAATAAGTTTGAGATATCAAGGGCTTACGCCCGCTCGTTCGGTTCCTAAAATCTAAATATTGTTGCTCATGATTCTAAGATTTTCTATATATACTGTTCACCTAAAAAGATTGAAGAAGACCCTAAAATATAGTAGATACTTTTAGAATAATCAAGAAAGGTCTTAGTTGTGCTAGAAGACTCTAGTTGGCGCTACTAAATCCCAGAAAGCTCTAAACAAAACCAGAGAATGCTAGATGGGTTGGACGGTCCTATAAGCTTCTAGAATAACTTGGAAAGCCAAGATGGTGGATGAACCTCTTAGAAGGATCTAGACCATATTTGTTCTAGAATTCTCTATGTAAATATATTTGTAGATATTATAACTTAATTTGAGAATATTCTAGACTTTATGTAAGATCTTACCACTTGGCACGATCATAACCCTTAGTTGGTTTAGGCTTTGCCTATATAAAGGACCCCTTGAGTTCATTTGTATACAAGTCCTATTCGTGAGAGTTCTAAGCATTCTAAGAGTAATACAAAGCTTTCATTCACCTAAACTCTCTCATCCTTATCATTTTGTCTCAAAACTTACTCTAAGCCCCTTTCTTGAGAATTGGTTATGACTTAGTACGACATACTATGCTAAATGCTGTACGATTGTCTATTTTGAGGCTAGGATCGTGACAGCATGTTATCAGAACTTTGGTTGCTCATTATATTTTGGTGGTTCTATTGTCTAAATAAAGACCATGGCTGCAACTCCTGACCTCGTCGAAGTTGGTGCTTCTAAATGTAGGCGTGATGAAGGGAAGAAGGGTGCTACCCGCGGCAAGTCGAGGGATGTGGTGACTAGCTTGGAGGCTAGAGTGTCCCAACTAGAGTCCAACTTGGGCACATTGGGCGAGCGTATAGATGATCTAGATGGCCGTTGCGACGATTTGGAGACCGAGGATGCTAAGATCCATAGCGCCATCAAAGATGCGCTTAGTGGGCTAGAGGCCGACTTAAGGCGCAAGATCGAGTCCCTTTATTTGGAGATTGCCAAGGTACAAGATCTCTTGCAAAGAGAACTCAGTAATGTTTTACTTAGAGTAGATGAGATGGGTGGTGATCTTGCTTTGTGCAAGTGAGCGATGGCCATGGAGGTGACCTCCACAATAACTATTGAGGCAAGGAAGGTTGAGGTACCTAAATCAAAGACTTTTAATAGTATTCGCAATGCTAGAGAAGTTGAAAACTTCCTATGGGGACTCGGATAATACTTTGAGGCTGCCGCTATGACGAACGATACTGGAAAAATTTGTAATGCTGCTTTGTATTTAACCGATACTGCCATGCTATAGTAGAGACGGAGACACGAGGAGATACAATAAGGAGTGTGTACTATAGCTATCTATAATGACTTCAAAAGGGAGCTAAAAAGGTAATTCTTTCCCGAGAATGCCAAAGAGGAGGCGAGAGGCCATCTTCGCTACCTCAAACAATCTAGTAGTATTAGAGACTATATGAAAGAGTTTACCACACTCTTGCTCAAAGTCCTTGACACTTCAAATAAAGATGCCCTATTCTTGTTCATGGATGGTTTTCAGAACTGGGCCAAGTTAGAGCTCAAGTGCCGTGTTGTCCAGGACTTGGCCGACACTATTGCGGTAGTCGAGAGCCTTATTGATTACTCTACTAACAAGGACCCTTCTAAGATCAAAGATAAGAAGGGTGGTGGAGCAAAGAATGGGGGAGAGCAAACAAAAGGAGGAAAATGGAAAAAAGATAGTTCCTCCTACAAGCACAATGACGAGGGCAAAGAGAAGGAAGACCGTGACTTCTCTAAGATAAGAGTCAACTGCTTTCTTTGCGATGGGCTACATTGGGCACGTGAGTGTCCCAAGAAGAAAGCTCTTAATACCTTAATTACCTCTGAGCCAAGCCAAGAAGGAGGTGATAGAGAAGATGGTGGTGTACATGTTGGTTCCTTGCAACTCCTTAATGCCCTGCGATCGGCCCCTAAGTTACAAACTAAGGGCCTACTTTTCATGGATGCAACAATCAATGGCAAAGCCACTAAAGCCTTAGTTGACACGGGTGCATCCCACAACTTCGTCTCTGTTGAGAAAGCTAGGCATTTGGGCTTGACGATGTCCAATGGAAGAGGCTCCCTCAAGGCAGTGAACTCAGTAGTACGCCTTATCCATGGGGATGCTCATGGTGTTAAGGCTAGTCTAGGTACATGGGCTGGCCAGGTCGACTTATCAGTTGTGCCAATGGAAGCCCCTTCATCATGGAAATGAAAAAAAAAAAAAAGGAAGTCAATGAAGATTGAACTGGATTAGAAAGGGAAAGAGAATAATTTTTTTTAAAGGACATATTTACAATCTATTTTATTTTATTTTACTTTTTAAAATGATGACTAATAAGTAACAAGTCATTGAACCAGAAGTTAGATCCAAGTACAGTATGCAGTTAAATCTAGATCCTAAACTATACTAATCGTATTTATTTATGTGCTAGGGATATAATTCATGCTAAAAATTTGCTGATCCCAATAAAGATGCGTGGTGTGATGTGTTGGTTGTTGATGTATATGTGAATAGAAGTAAAAAGGGCAGCCATCATAGCAATAGTGAAAAGTACAGCTATCATAGCAATAGTGAAAAGGGCAACCGTCATAGCAATTGTGAAAAGGGACAGCCGTCATAGCAACAGTAAAAGGTAGTATTCTCACTACCTTTCAAGGCCTATAAATAAAGACTTCATTTGTCATTCTCTTCAATTTAAAAATTGAAAGCATTTCAAGTTTTCTCTTCTAATTAAATCCTTTCTTTCTCTTTATTTCTCCTTTCAAAGAGAGTAGAGTTTCTTTATAAAAGAAGAAGTTTCAAAGAGTAGCAGTGTAAGGTGTGAGTGAGAGAATACTTGTGAGAAAGTACTTGGTTGTATTGGGGTCATTGGGTAGAAAAGAGGGAAATCTTTGTGATTGTAGAAATTTTTCATATAATGAAATTCTTTTCTGAAAGATAGTGGTTTTTCTCTTGATTTGGGAATTTTCCACTTAAATTCTTATGTTGTGAGATTTTTTTTCTATTCCTTATTATTATTTCTCTATTATTCTGACGTTTCTTTGAAGCGAGATCTTGAGAGCGGCGAATCTGGGTCAGTCAGATTCCCAACAAGTGGTATCAGAGCGGGGTTTTTTGGTGCATTAGAGCTTGGTGTTAGTCTAAGAAATTCTGTATAAGGAGGCTGTGTTCAAGTGGGAGCATTTGAATTCTTTATTCCTTTTTGGAAATTTTCTTAGTGGTTTTTCAAGTTAGAAGGACGAATCAAGATGTTAGGAAACAAGATTTCAATTCCGATTAGAGCTGATGTGGAGAAATTTGATGGGAACATCAATTTTGGCTTGTGGCAAATACAAGTCAAGGATTTATTGATTCAACCTAGATTACACAAGGTTTTGAAAGGCAGAGAGGCTTATAAGGGCAGAGATTCTGAGAAATCCAGTATGAGTGATGAAGACTGGGATGATCTAGATGAGAGAGCTGCAAGTGCGATACGTATGTATTTGGCCAAAAATGTCCTTGTAAATGTGCTTGGAATAATAATGGCCAAAGATCTCTGGAGAAAGCTTGAAGAATTATATCAGGTGAAAGGTGTCTCAAATCGAGTGTACCTGAAGGAACAGTTTCATACATTGCGTATGAATGACTGTACGAAAATTTCTGATCATCTAAGTGTCTTGAATGGTATCGTTTCTGAATTGGAGGCTATTGGAGTGAAGATTGAAGATGAAGATAAGGCATTGCGAATCATCTGGTCTCTTCCACCTTCCTATGAGCATATGAAATCTATTTTGGTGCATGGGAAGGAGACTGCAATTTATTCTGAGGTCACAAGTAAACTTTTGTCTGAAGAAAGAAGGTTGACGGGTGGTGGAAATAATGTTTCATCTGAAGGCTCAGTCTTGGCAGTTGATACTAGGAAGAAAAACTCCATGACAAAAAATGTAATCTACTGGGGGTGTGGATAATCAAGGCACCTAAAAAGAAATTGTCAAAAAGGTGGAGCGGGCTCGGCTAAAAGCTCTAAATATGGTGATGCTGCTAATATTGTCTCCTATGATGAAGATGATGATCTTGTTCCTTGATCATGATATGTACACCTTCATGGCATACCACTAATCTCCAAAGACGCCATGAAAGAGGATGTGTCATAATTAGTGGCAGCAAATTTGTACACAGGCATTAGTTTGGCATTGATATAAGGCATGTGCTGAATGATGTCGATGGCTGATGGACTCTCGGAGAAGCCAAACATGGGAGTCAGCACCATAATTATCAGCAAGGTTCTTTCGACATAAACCGAGAAGAAATTCTTAGAATTCGTCAATTCTAAGTGATATGTATACTCATATGGTGGAGTATGATTGTCAGTAAAGATAATGATAGCAATGTAAGCTATGAGATGCGACATATGTGAAGATGTGATTGAAATCAAGTCTTCAAGTAGGAGATTGTTGATGTATGTGTGAATAGAAGTAAAAATGGCAACCGTCATAATAATAGTGAATAGGGCAGACGTCATAACAATAGTGAAAAGTGCTGCCGTTATAGCAATAGTGAAAAGGGCAGCTGTCATAGCAATAGTGAAAATGAGTAACCGTAATAGTAATAGTAAAAGGTAGTATTCTCACTATCTTTCAAGGCCTATAAATAGAGACTTCATTCATCATTCTTTTCATCCCAAAAATTAAAAGTATTTCAAGTTCTCTCTTTTAATTAAATTCTTTGTTTATCTTTATTTCTCCTTTTAAAGAGAGTAGAGTTTTTTTGTGAAAGAAGAAGTTTCAAAGAGTGGCAGTATAAGGTATGAGTGAGAGAATACTTATGAGAATGTACTTGGTTGTATTGGGGTCATTGGGTAGAAAAAAGGGAAATTTATGTGAGTGTAGAAACTTTTCATATAGTGAAATTCTTTTATGAGAGATAGTAGTTTTTTTTCCTGATTTGAGAATTTTCCACTTATATTATTGTGTTGTGAGATTAGTTTCTATTCCCTGTTATTTTTCTATTATTCTGACATTTCTTTGAAGTGAGATCTTAAGAGCTATGAATCTGAGTCAATCAGATTTCCAACATTAGTTTGAGAAAACGACTAAATACCAGCAAAGACAGGAGTTGATTAGCTGGGGAATTAATAATGCAACCCTTGTTTTCTTGAAGCCACTGATTTTCTTTAGCAAACAATAACTGGAAATTATCATTTGGGATTGAGACTTGAGAGATTCCGTGCATGCACTCTAATTAAACCTGTATGTAATGAGAAACATACAAAATAAGCTTAATTTAACAAGTTTTCAGATATCAAAACTGAATTAAAAAAATGGTGGCATATATTTTAATTTCGTATATTTCTAAGCTAACCAAGATAGTTATTCTAAAAATAAAAAAAATAAAAAAAAAAAAGCGTTGAAAATTGTGCTTTTGCTTTGTAAAAATACACGTGCGGTTCTGATGCTAAAGTTAATTATTTCAACTACCCTCTATCTCCAAATAAAGAGAAATATTATTTACCCAACTGACGCTACCACTTTCACTAAGAATTTATGATTATCATAAATTTCTTTCTTTTTTTAACCCGGTTAGAAACGATTTTCAATGTCCAATACATTTTAGCATTCTCGTTTAATTTGTAAATATGTTACACCCGTAAAATGGCGGTACAAATAGTCACTTATAACGATCTACGTACTCATAATTCATTAAACATAATTATAATTGTTCTTTATGACAAAATTGACAAGTATTTGACTTGAAGATTAAAAAAATAAAATAAAAAAGATAGAAGTTTGAAGACTGCTCGTGCATCCTGCCACACAATATTTTCATGAGTTAGGAGGCAGGTTTTTTTTTTTTTTCCCCCTCATTACATAATATAATTAGTACCAAAATGCCATCAACAAATGCTTTGTATAACATTCAATAATGTAAGCACTCCAAAAATAATAGTAAACAACGTAGAGTATTAGGCACAACCCCAAATACTTGTAAATATATGTATATATGGCCCTCAAATTATTACACAAATCCTATTTTGGCATCTAAAACCTCAAATTGTCTTTATTTTGGCATTCAATATTTTTATTTGTTGAATTACTTAACCTAATTTTGTCACTCTTTTGTTATATAGAGACTAAAAATAACATGCGTCAGCTACGTGAGCAGTGATTAATCTCATTATCTTGTGCCCCAAGAACTACACTCAAAATCTTATCTTAGCTCCTGAACTTGAAAACGTCTCTATCTCGACACTTGAATATTCTATCCTAGTATCTCACTGTAATGCCCATCGACATTTATTGTTAACAACAAATGAAAAGAGCATTTAACATTCACATGGGTTTTCAATAAAAGCATTTAGGCATTGTGCAATTTGCAGGACACGAATGGAGTGATAGCAAAACTTTGGTATTAGGAATTAGATTCTATAAAATTTTGAATCTTCTTTGGACTCACTCTATGAACTTCTACAATTAGTTCAAATATAACGGGGATGTACTTATCATTTCAATATTTAAACTAGCATTTTCCTGAAATTATATAATAAACTCCTATTTTTTTTATGTCCTTTTTCCATTTTTACTTTCTTTTTCTTTTAATTGTATATTACCTAGTCAGTTTTTCTTTAAGTGATATGTCACTTAATTACTAAATTGCAGATTTCTAAACTAATATCTAAATCTATATCCAATTTTATTGGTCCGTATGATCATTAAAGGACTAAATTTGTTATCGTTTAAATTGAGAAGATGATAAATTTTTTTTTTCTTGTCAACTATAAAAAAAAAAAAGAAAAATTATTTAATATAATCAAAATGCACAAAATGCCATTTTTAAAACTTTCACATGAATGTCTTATACTATTTTTCATATACTTTTTAACAACAAAACGATATTACCTGAAATAAGACACTTTGATAAATTAGATACCAAAATAAGAACATTTTAAAGTTTAGGGTCCACATTAGAATTTAGATTTTAACTTCAGGCTATTTTATGAGATTAACCACCGTCACGCGGCTTTTTACTTTTTGGTAGATGTTAACGTAATTGAGATGAATTTTAAGCGTTTTCCTCTCTCCACTCTTATTTTCTTCCAAAAAGAAAAAAAATACTACCATCATGCGACTGACTCATGGTGTTATTCATTATGTTTATTACGAAGAATGACGAAAAAGTATTAAATGAGACGAAGAAAAAGAGCAGTTGGCAAAATAAGGACGTAAGCCAAAATCAGATTCAACTTATATTTCGGGGCCAAATATAAAATTAGTACTGAATATTAACAACAACAAGAAGGATACTAATAATAATAACAAAACCTAGTAACCATAACTCGCTGCAAAATCCGAATGGGTTATTGTTTTTAATTTTTTTAATTATTTAATAAAATTCAGTTTGATTCAAAAATAAAATGAGGTAAGCTAGTAACTTAAATAATAATAATAATAATAATAATAATCAACAACCTACTAACCATGTAGAAGAGAAAATGGGGTCAAAATGAGGTAAGCCAGTGACTTAAGTAATAATAATATTAAGAATAAAATAATGAACCTAGTAGCCATAAAGATGAGAATATGGGGTCAAAATGATGTAAGCTAGTAACTTAAACGCGTGGATTGTAGCGCCTGATAGACGTTTTCCTGGTTAAGGTATGTTGAATTTGCAGACATTAATATTTGTTTTGTTTTATTCTAATTTTTAAATCAATGAATTTGATGAATGTGACACCGTGTGGGCCCAAAAGTGAGAGATTTTCATGAGTGGCTTGTGATTGGGTGAGTATATATACGTATGAAGATGGCATGAAAGTCCCTCCTTAATGTAAGGCACATGGATACTACTTGTTAAAATAGCTGTCTTCTTCATTGGCTTTTGTCAAAAAGAGAGGTGTTAATATGAGAAGCTGAGGCCAAACTTGGTCATAAATTAGAATAACATTAGACTTTTTCCCTTTTGTTTTCTAGCTTTTACCATCTTTATTATGTTTCTATCTTTATATAAAGAACAGTGCTTTGGACGGTTGCACCCAAATGACTACTTGAGTATGCGTTTGCATTTTTCTTTTATTTCTCGAAAAGTAACAAAAGGCTTTTGTGATCGGTAACCTGCGTATAAAATGACAGTTTTTCGTGATAGAAACATATTTGGACATTTGACTAATATCAAATTAAATTAGAATTAAGTATTACATAAATTTTAGTAAATCTTTTAAAAACATTTGACCTATAATTTCTCATAACTACTTAACTACAATAACAATGGTAAATATTGTTACTTTGCCACTTACAGCTTTCTTTTTTTCTTTTTGGTAAATAAACATATTCTTATTCCCATTAATGAAAAATAAATCTATGCTGATTTTTTGGAAAGTAGAAATTTAATATATTTTGAATTGATAATCCTTCCCTAGGGGCTGGGAATGTTAAGCTTGGAGATGACTACTCTTCATTCTACCACGTGTCAAGTCCGGATTGGTTATTATGTTGTGCTCTAAATCGGTTCCAACATAGACAATGTCATGAATCTAACTATAAATATGAGAAATGAATATCCTTATTATTTTTACAAATTACCAAAAAAACTGTTTTACTTTTAATGACTAGTTTCTTATAATCTAACTATACATATGACAATTTAATCTTTTTAATTTTTTCTTATAATTTCAATTTTGAAGGTTAGAAGTCTATATATTAAGGTCATTTTTACTAGTTCGTAATAAATTGAAAATAAAATAAAAATTATGAAAGTGATTTCCTTTCCCTTCTGTTCATATTCATCTGTTTGTTTATCTATTTAAACCACAATGTTTTTTAGAATTCTTCATATAGTTAAATTTTGAAAAAATGATTCATTTTTTTATTTCTTCTCATTACTCTTTAAATCCATTCTTGTTCCCTCTCTTTTTATTACAGATTAGTAAATACCCCTTAAATTGTATTATCTACCGTTCTATATGGAATTATATTACATTTCTATTAAATTATTAATTGAAATTTATTACATTAATGTGTGTAGACAAGTGAATCACATGCACATGTGTGTGCTTCTTTATTTAAGAATAGTTGTTGCAAAATTGTAAGTAAGACTCCTATGTTCAATTTGCATTTCAGAATGTATAAAAAATCAACAAATCTTAAATATGCAATAAATGCAAAAGAAAAACTGTGAAATTATTTTCTTAATTTTTATGTCATTTGTATAAACTTTACATCAATTATGTGCAAAGCTTATTCATCAAATTTCAAAAGACAATTAAATAGAATATATACAAACCGTTACATTAGGGGGAAATAGAACGAAGGTACGCCGAACCCTTTATTTTATTTATTTATTTATTTTTGACTTGGTACAACACTTTTTGTTTTGTTTTTTACTTGGTACAATATCCATATTAGAAAAATGTAAAAAAAAAAAAAAAAAAAAAAAAAAGCCAATGTTAGGGAGAGAAGAGTACAAAATAGCCTCAAACAAAAAAAGAAAAAAAGAGTACAAGAGGATCACTTTAATCATATGCAACTTTTTTTTTCAAGCAAAAAACATTTTTTTATACCTAGTTTATTATTAATAAAGTAATTTTCTAAGCTGCATTACTATTTCCAAACTAAAAAGTGTTAATAATACTTCGGCAGGGAGCGAAGAGTACGAATTAGAGCGCCGCTAGCTGCTCTTTCCAAAGTAAAGGTTTTAATATTTTCGCCGGTTAAATATTAAATATTAAGGAGGAAAAAAAAGAGTTTTCTATGGTAGCCCTTTAAAATTATTAAATCTCCGTAATCTTCGGTAACACCTGCTAATTCCAAAAATAAAAAAATAAATGTAAATCAAGAAAAGGGGGAAAAAAAAATAGACAGACTGAGATTGAGATCTATTCTGGTGAAGGTCAATGCTCCCTTTAATATTTTCTTTATGTTTTTTTTTTTTTTCTGAAACTTTGTCTGTAAAATATCGGAAATTTTCTTCTTTTTTTTTTTTGAATCTTTTTTGAAGAAAAAACCATCACGGTTTCACTTTCTGGGCTTCAGTTATTTTGTTCTCTTATATACAGGAGCTTGAGAATTTTTATATACAAAAATAAAACCGAAGGAAGAGAGAGAGCGCATTGGTTTGAATCGGCTGAAGTGTGTTTCAAGTGAGATCCAAACTGCATGTGGTGCCTCTCGTGAAACTTTTGTTGTTTCAGGGCTCTTTGTGGTTTTGTTTCTGACAATGTGAACAAGGTTTGTATAGGCTCTAAATAACAGAGGGTACAGACTAAAACACTCCTCAGAGAGCTTTTTAGAGAGAGAGAGAGAGAGAGAGGCAGTTTTGGGGAAGTGGACAACTTGTTCCGTGAACCTTTTTATAGGGGTAGTCCTTGTTTCGGGTTCCGGGAGCGGTATAGTTCATTTTTGTGGAGTTTACTAAAAAAAATTTTATCAGTTTCTGGTAACCATTCCAATCAGGTGAAAGTTCCTTACTTGAGTTGGTTTCTCTTTCATGATTCTTAGGAGTAGATTTGGGATTACCGAAGATTTTCTCAAGAAACCATTTTGAGTTCACACTTGTGATGCTTTGTTTTTGTTTTTGAGTTCAGATAATGGACATGTAGAGAACCCATAATTTGTTTTTTTGCCTAGTTTGTATCATTTGATGGGGTGAGAGTCAGAATATAGGAATGTGATGTTCATTTTTGCTATATGGTTTCTCAACTTTTGGTTCTCTTATGTAATTGAGGGTTAGGCCTTTTTTTCTGGGATTGAGTTGAGAAGGAAAAAGTTTGCAGTGTTTGAGGAGGGGATTGTGTAAAAATGGCAGAAAATACAAAAGAAATGCGATCTTTGGCCTTGACTCCAACATGGTCTGTTGCTACTGTCTTGACAATCTTCGTTGCAGTTTCTTTGCTTGTGGAACGTTCGATCCACCGTTTGAGCTCTGTAAGTGCTGTGCTACTCTTAAAGCTTAGAACTTGAGTTGTTTTCTCAAGTGGGGGGTTACTATGCTTAAAATATGCTTGTTAGTGGGAAAAGCAAAAAGAAGTATTAGACCTATCTAACAAAGTTTCAATACTACTGAGGCTGCCATTGTCGTTTTGAGGAAGTTAAGTTTGTTTTGAGCTCTTTTGGTTGTTAAAGAGAAAAAGTTAAAGTTGTTTAGGAAATTCAGTTTAACCTTGATGGGATTTAATTTTGCAGTTTGTCATACAGTTCACAGAAAGTTGATTGCTTTTAATTTTGTTCTTCAAGTTTTCCATACATCTAATTTGCAAGTGCAACTCAGTATTTAGGATGACCTTTATCATTATTGTTATTATTTATTTATTTATTTTTATTTTTTTTGGTCTTGCTAGCTCTTGAGTGGATTACTGTTTCTAGTTTCATGTGTGATCACTTTTTTCACAAGTTCGTATATCTGATTTCAATGAAATACCTGTAAGAATTTTATTCTGAGTATACTGTTGCTTCAGTGGTTGCAGAAAACTAATCGAAAACCTTTGCTTGAAGCAGTGGAGAAAATGAAAGAAGGTATCTGACCTATTGTTTGCAATCATGCCAACATTCAAAGAATTTCTTCTGATGTGCGGTTGACTAGTGAACCGATAAACTAATTTCAATTACTTTAGTGCTGTTACTAAGTTTTCACTTGTTGATTTATGGTCAGAGTTGATGCTGCTTGGGTTTATCTCTCTGCTTTTAACAGCTACCTCAAGCATGATAGCCAATATTTGTATCCCATCGAAGTTTTATGATAGTACTTTTGCTCCATGCACGAGGTCTCAGATTGATGAAGAAAATGAGAATAAGTCATCCCACGAGCGGAAACTGTTGATGTCTACTGTACACTCATTTAGGAGAATGCTGAATGGTTTAAATCAGAATACCTGCAAAAAGGCATGTCCCTTATCTTTAAGTTAGAAATTTCCTTTAGATACTCTTCTTCTTTACAACGGAAGAAAATTTTCTCTTGTGCTTTGTTTAGCTTTTGGAAAATAATATAAGAAGAAAAGGTGGATACTTAAATATGAAATCACTTTTGCCATTTTTTTCTTTTTCAAAGGACGAAATGGTGCCTTATGGAATGATCATAGTAAAGGAAAGTTCTCTTTGTCAGGGTCATGAGCCTTTTGTTTCGTATGAAGGGCTTGAGCAGCTGCACCGCTTCATCTTTGTAATGGCAGTAACACATATATCTTACAGTTGCTTAACGATGTTGTTGGCAATTGTTAAGGTAAGATATAACTTACTATATTGTAGTATACCTTCTTGAGAGTTTTGAGCATATTTGAATTTTTCTCAAAAGCCTTTTAGTTCATTTTTGACCAAAGTACTTGTTTAGTTGTAGGGTTGCAAAAGTCTGAAATAATTATCACTTGCTTTGGCGTGATTTCACATAATTAGATCATGTACCTATGTAGCTCATAGAATGCCATATAAAATTTTGAATTATTCTGCTATGGGTTTGCGAAATTAGCCTTTTGGATGACAGTGGAACCAAGATCATGACAGAGTTTTTGTATCTTTTGGTGGTGACCAATCGATTTTTTTGAGTGAATAAAAAAAATTGTAGCATAATGAGTTTCCGGCATAAGAACATGCCTGGTTACTCCCCATCAAAAGGACACTGGTGGAAAAAAAGATACAGGGGAAAAAAACATTTATGGTTTTCTTGCTCGTATGAACTCCAGTGAAGATTGAGTGTGTTGCTTTGTATTACCATGTTTCTTTTTTTGCTTTCCTGTATTAGTTCAACAGTTAACATTGCCTTTTACATCTTAAAAAAATGTTCTCCTGCAGGTCATATATTATGTTATAATATCAAAACATACTTTTGTACACATAGCATCAGTCATAGAAACTTGGTTCCTCTGAACTTGATGCTTGGCTATTTTTATAGTGTATCAAGCCTCTGAGTTGCTTTCTGAAGGAAGTGATGAAACTATGTTTGTCTTTATTGCTTCCTAATTTATGTTAAAAACTAGAGAATGGGTGCTTCAATATTATCCTAATTTTAGCATGTTGTTTTATGATGTAACCTTGTCCAGATTCACAGTTGGAGAGTATGGGAGGATGAGGCTCAGATGGACCAACATGATTCATTAACTGGTAAGCTTTAATGTATTGTGTGGAAGAAAAAGTTATAATCAGGTTAATTTTTCCTTATGTTATTTAAATCTTTATTGATCGAGGATTCATGTCCCAACCATGGATCCTGGACAGTATATTGTTTTATCTGTAATCTGTGGAGAAATATTCGGTGCTAGAATTTTTGTAAACCTGACATTTTCTACTCTAGTAAGATTTTAGATAGAAAAGCTACTATATTCATGTCTATGGAAAGTGGGATTGTCCACACTCCGCAGGGCAGTACAGAAATTGTAGGAGAGAGTTGTAGTAAACTGAGCAAAAATTTCTTGGGAAGAGGATTTTCTGGCTAGTTTTCTAGCAGTATAAACAGGCCTAATGGAATTTTAAGCAGTCTCAGATATTTCTTTGGTTATCGATAAGAAGAAGCATTATGAAGTCACATGGAAGCTTGCATTCACTTTCTTTCTCTCAAGTGATAACTGATAAGTGATACTTTGAAGTTTCAACTCTGATTTATATGTTCATTAAGAAGGGGGGAGAAAGTACAAGTTAAGAAGAAAAATGGTCGAACCAAAAACCAGAATAGGTTCAAACATGAATGTACTATATTTCAACTAGCTAAATATGTACTACTGTTTATGTACATGCTGAGCTATGTATTTCAGCATATTTATGATGTATGGACTTTGGAGCACAATGTGCTTGCAATGCTATTTCTTGCTTTATTAAAATATATTCTTTAATAGAAATTACGAGGCAGTTGACAATGCGGAGACAATCAACCTTTGTCAAAGTCCAAACATCAAATCCTGTGGTAAAAATTTTTCAGCAGAAAAAAAATCCTGAGGTCAAAAATAGTTTTCTCATCTGGTTGGTAAGTACATTCCTGTTAACACTATTCACTTGTTGCCTCCATTCTCTTTTATGTTCTAATGCTCTTACTGGTTCTCCAAGATATTAGAGGGGAAGAAAGCTCATACGATCTTTTACCCCTCTAGAGTTGGTAATAAGCTTAGCCCATTGATTTTGTAACTTGTGCTGAAGTTACGGATTTTGTCTTACAGACTTGTTTCTTTCGACAATTTGGGCGTTCGGTGGTTCGTGCTGATTACTTAACATTGCGGAAGGGTTTCATTATGGTATGCAATGCTATGCTTCAGGAAGTACCATTGTTTTACTCTATCTTTCCTTTTTACAGAGTTTCATTTGGTTTGAGTTGGTCCTTACATCATACCCATATGTATTTATTAATTTATGTTACCCAGGCATCATTATATGTATTCCTAAACTCTGTGCGGTTTGTTTGTGAAATAATTTTGATATTACATAAGGTAAGGCAAACTTATACGTCATCTAGAATGTTGTGAAAATAAAGTGAAAAACTATGTAATTATTAGGTTTCAGTGGTGTCATTCCTTCACAGAGATCTGCAATATTTATGTTGTATTGGAATCATCTACAGCCCCTTTATAAGCAGCAACCTATTTTGACCAGTTTTATATACATTTATGTAACATCTATATACCATAAATATTTCAATTTATCTTTGTATATTATATATACATAAACTATACTTTATGTTGGTATCTCATCATGTTTCCATCATTAATGTGTTCTTGAGGCAGTATTATACATATTTTGCTCCTGATATTGTTGAGAATAGCGGTCAAACTTTGTGCTTTATGAAGACTCACTGTGCCCTTTCCTTTTTTTTTCCCCTTCTTTTTCCTGGTTTGTTACAGAATCACAACCTCACACTAAGATATGATTTTCACAGCTATATGATTCGATCCATGGAAGAAGAGTTCCAAAGGATAGTTGGTGTGAGGTAACCAACAGTCTTCTTTGTATCTATGGCTAGTAGTTTCTGCTAAGGCATTGCGACAAAAAAGTCATTAATAGCTTTCCATCTATGATAATCTTATTAGCTGTCTAATAAATTATCTTATTAGCTATCTAATAATTCACTATGAAACACAGATTTCAAAGGAGGTTGAAGTAAAACTAGTGTTGACTGTCATTCAACACTCTTCTAGAGTTTTGGTAGCGTCCTCATTTGATGGAAATCAACTTAGTTCTTTCTTTTTGTTTAAGCCTTTTGGACTAAATGCTTGATTATAATTTGCATAATATGGTATTCATTTAGTTTTGCTTCTTTTATTGCAAAGACTGCTGGCATATGTACGTTTGTGAAGTCTATATGATAAAAGACAAACCATTGTGGGTAAACTTCTTGTCACTTTCTAAATTGAAATAGAACCATTCCCACCGTTGAACATAAGTTTTGAAAAATAATATAATTTGCAAGCCTTTTGTATATCCCTCATTCTTATTCTGATGCATAAAAAATCCTGTTAGTTTAATGTGTGCTTATCTCTCAAAAAAAAAAATCCATCACCACTTCAATTTTCTAGGACGGTCTCGTCAATAGTCACTGATTTCTGTCCTTGAATGTTATTACTTATTGGCATATTATATGCGAAGATAACAGCTAATGTTATCTCTTTGTTTAACATTATGCAGTGGTCCGTTGTGGGGATTTGTTGTTGCTTTCATGCTGTTTAATATAAAGGGTATGACATAGTATTAAAATGAGGCCTTAAATAGATGTTCCTATATTATTGTAATTGCGGTTTTGTTAATATTCAAGTTGTGCTCTCTAGTTAATCTGTCTATTCTGTCCTGTTTTTGTTTTATTGTTATTATTGTTTTTAGTTATTATATAATCATATTTATATTCGGTTGGTTATATATTTCTTGCATCAATCAATAATTTGCTCACATTAGACTCTACTTGGCCTGATTTTTTCCCCCCCCTGTACCTGTTATAATAGGATCTAATCTCTACTTCTGGATTGCAATCATTCCAATTGCAGTAAGTTTGGATATCTTTCTTTTCTCTTTAAGTGGTTTTTGACATAATCTATTCTGGATTCAAGTACATAAGGTGCGAGCACAACGGTAACTTGAATAACCAACTAAGCTACATATTCAAATGTTATTCCAGAAGGTATATTGCAGCCATGATCACCTTTTTTAAAATAATTTTTCTTTGTCCATATTGTCACATTGCAGCTAGTTCTTCTGATAGGCGCCAAGCTGCAGCATATTATTGCAACCCTGGCGATAGAGAATGCTGGTTTAACTGAATTTTATGGAGAAAAGCTGAGACCGCGGGACGATCTTTTCTGGTTCAAGAAGCCAGAACTTCTCTTGTCCCTGATCCATTTTATTCTATTCCAGGTCAGCTATGGTTTCTATGATGCGGCCACTGGGTTTTTACATTTATTGTTACTGTTGGTACAAGTTGACCAGTCCTCTGACAAGTTTTAGTGGAGAACTAATAAGATTTTACTTTTTCCTTTTGGTTATTTGCGCTTTTTGCAGAACGCATTTGAACTGGCTTCGTTCTTTTGGTTTTGGGTACTTGCTTTTCCTTGTATAGATTGCTAATAGCATTAGAGCAGAAATGATTCTCTTTTGGGTTAAAAGTTATGCAGCGTGTGTAATTTGACTAAGTGGTGTGTAATTTGACTAAGTTTTCTACATTAATTTGATTGCAGTGGCAATTTGGTTACAGTTCTTGCTTCATTCAGAATCATTTGCTCGTGTATTTTAGGCTGATTTTGGGGTATGCAGGCAATTCACATCACGTTTCTGTGAACTTGGTAGACTATAAAAATTCAATTGTGATCATCACATGTTTGCACTTGTAGGTTTGCTGGGCAGTTTCTTTGCAGCTACAGTACCTTGCCACTGTATGCACTGGTAACTCAGGTATGATTAAATGCATATGGTTATGGTGAATGTTTTTAAGATATGAGAGAAGTTGGAAGACCAAGTATCTATCAACTGTCCTGGAATAGTAAAGTCTAAGGTCAACCATTTCGGGCTGGAGGGCTTCTACTATCAAACTACATCTAAACCTTTGCAAAAGGGGAAAAAAAATCTGATTGCAGCGAGTGAACAATCTGGATGCATAGAAATGTCTTTTTGTACTGCATGTCTGTGTTTTTGCTGGAAAGTTAGTTTGGTTATTTGCTGCTACAATTCTCAGCTACCCTACCTGAGTTCTAACCTTGATCACTTTTTTTCCCCAGATGGGAACAAATTATAAAGCAGCCCTTATTCCACAGAGAATAAGGGAGACAATTCACGGATGGAAAAAGGCAGCTAGAAGGAAAAGAAGGCTTGGAATGTTCAATGACGATGCGACGGTACACACAGATACAAGCACAGTGATCTCAGTTGAGGAATACGATGATCAGTATCTTGATAACCCAGAAACCATCACAAATACAGGTACTGCAATAGAACTGCAACCAGCTTCTATTGTCCCAAGCACTGCGGTACTTGCTAATGAAACGTCAAGTAGGATAGATTTGCCCCTTCTTCGGCAATGTACTTCAGTACCTTCATCTGTTACGTTGAACTTTGAGAAGAATGATACTCTGAGATCTGCTTCAATGCCGACTAGAAGAGAATGCATAGTACACAAATTGACACGAAGAGAAAACTGCAATTCAGATATGTAGCTAGTCACCTACATCAATGATATCCGGATTCAGAAAGTACTAGAAAGGAAGTTGTATCTAAGGTTGGTTTATTTGTTTAAGCTAATTCTGAACTATCAAGCTTTCCTTGTGCTTTCTAATATTTGCATGAAGGATACAAGTGAGTATGATACTCTCGATATGTAAGTTGTAACATAATTCGCTAGTAGTATATGAACTTTCCTTGTAATTCTTGAAACAACAAATCACACAGAACAACTAGAAACACGGAATTTCAGACCTGAACATGGTTGATATAGAAATAGAAATGTTAACAAGAAGCGGATGCCTTGGCAGTTAAGGCAGTGAAGATGCGACAATCGCGAGCTTGATATAAGTGCATATTTAAAATAAGACAAAAATATTGGTCCCATCCACGAACTTCATTTGAAGGATGTACAAGATAAGTCTTATTTTTAGGACTTTCTTATTGGTTGGATATCAGTATTTATACTTTTGTTACATGCTGCTGGGTAGTTTAGTGATGATTCATTTGAACCTGTGGGGTCGTCATATCTTGAGCAGATCCAACATGGGCCCCATTGCCGGACATCTGATGGGCCGGCGATGAGTGCTCTGGGGTTTCAGTTTGTGTGGCTACTGACTTGTCTGAGGCATGAGATTGAGATTGAGCAGCTTCAGTGGCAGTGGAGTGATGGCCATCATGTTTGATGTCCTCACCAACGCCATTGGCTCCAAACCCGGGAAACCCACCACCACCATTAACGGGCGGATAAGGGTAATAGGGAGGCACAGGATTAGGAGGATTAAAGGGAGGCACAGGATAATAGGGAACTGGAGTAGGATAATATGGAGGCACAGGCACTGGCACTGGCACTGGCACTGGATTATTACGAGGAGGATAATAAAAATTGCAACCCTGGTATCCACAGTCACTACCCCCGCCCGACCCGCCTCCGTAACCGTACCCGCTCCCGGACCCCCCAGACCCACCACCGGACCCGTAGCCGGACCCGCCACCGGACCCGAATCCAGAACCTGACCCCGAACCAAACCCACTTCCGGAACCAGACCCAAATCCCGAACCAAACCCGAAGCCGGATCCAGAGCCGAACCCGGAACCCGAACCAAACCCGAAGTCGGCAACCAAACCGGAAACTGGGCCGCTTTTGTCCGGTTGAGTCATCTGGTGGAGCCCATCCATACCTGAGGGAGGAGAGACATGTTGTTCTCTGATTTCAGAGGCGGGGCCAGTCGGTGGGACCCTCGAGGCGTGGATGAAGCTGGTTAAGCAGAGAAACGCCATGAGAGCTAACTTGAAGCCACATCTTAAAGCGGCCATGTTTGAGGTTGTAGTTTTTTTTCTCTTTTGAAGCTTTTGTTGCTGCTTTTGCATGGTTTGGTTAAGGACATGAGCTTTTTATATACACATTACACACAATACAAATTGGCCGAGTGTTTTGTTTTTTTTTTTTTTTTTTTTTTGGGGGGGGGGGGTTATCTCATCACGTCAAGTCGGAGTCATGCAGTTTGTGTTCTTCCGGGTTTTGAGACGAGAAGACCTAAAGAAAACAATTGGCATTGCCGCATTGGCATGGCCTCCCTTAATTTCTTGCGTCGTTGTTTTGCATTTTCAACGAACTTTTCTTACTTGCCTGTCTTTTATTTCTTTATATATTATTCTCTCTCTTTTTCTTAGAACAATGAATATTTATGAGATTAGATTCCGGGACATCATAAACAACTGTGTTGGAGCTAGATTAAGAACCCGAAACTTTCGTTAAAAGCCCAGATCAGAAACTACTGTGTTTGATGTTTTAGCCGATAGTTGGGTGAAAATAATAATATTGATGATGATAATAATAATAATAAACATACAAACCAAAGTACTAGGTTGAGGACTCGGCTCATTGTAACAAATGGTTCTTAGGCACCTTTTTGAAAGAGAGGTCTGTCTTAGGCTTTGGTTTCGTTCCTTGGTGTTACCTTTACCTACATATTGCCCTATTATTCTAAGGTATCTGCATTCGTCTGTGTAAAACTTATCTTTAGGCTCCGAATTTTACATTTAATGCCTCCTGACTTTTTAAATGACCCCGTTGAAGATTCCCGATCTACTGATGTATCTCATTTTTGCCCTTCTGTCACTATTCTGTGACAAATAGACGGGAAAAAAGTCTTAATTTTGGTTTTTAAATTATTATGAAATTTTATTTTATCCCTCAAATTTTAGAACATCTACCTGTGTTACTGTTCTGAAAAATTAACGATCTTCTGTGATCATGATTAAGTTTTGAAAATTTTTGAATCTTGTTTAGACTCATCGGGTAAATGTTACAAAAAGTTTAAATACAATTAAGATGTACCGTATTTTTAATATTCAAATTAATTTTTTAAATATATATATAAAATAATTTGAGATTTTTGTGACAAAATTTTAAAATGTAATATATCTTAATTACATTTAAACTTAATATAATACTTACTTAGTATGATGACGATCACGAAAACTAAACCATAATTACAAGACGATCACTAATTTTTGTATCAAAATATTTTTTTTAGATAATATTTCAAAGTAAAATAAAATTTTTTTATTATCTCATTTTTGTTTTTCAAATTGTTTAAAATATCTTTATTAAAGACTCATGTGAGTGACAAATATTTTTTTTGTTTGTTTTAACAATAAAATAACTCTAGAGATAAAAATAAGACATTTTGATGCTAAAATATGGATGTTTTAAAATTTGAAGGCCAAAATAGAATAATTCGGGAGCCAAAAATTAGGACTTTTTCTATCCATTTGTAACAAAATAATGACAGAATGACCAAAATAAACATGTTAACAGATCGAAAGTCTCTAATAGGCCATTTAAAAAGTCAAGAACTAAAATAAGTTTAGATGTAAAGTTCAAGGGCTAACAATAAATTTTACCATTATTCTAAGGTAACTGCATTCATCTGTGTACTACGACAATGAAGAGGCAAAACATAAGTTATTACTAACGGCACCAAAAAAATGTGCCCTATGAGATTGATGAGTGAAAATGCCATCACTCTGAAGTTAACAATTTACTCTGTGTGGGAGAAACACTCCTCGATGTCTATTGAACATACTTTACAAAAACTTATCTTAAAAATAAAAAGAGAATAATGACAGCAACTAATAAGTTTGTCTCGAAAATTCTCATGAGGAGTCAAACGTCCTCTCCGTTGCTCGATTCTGATTCTATGGCTTTCAGACTTTCAGCCAGCATTCGCTCTCTGTTCTGCGTTTGCCTTTCAACAGCAACCATGTATAACCCTAAACAAATAATAATCAACCATCACCATTAGATAGGTAGGGAGAACAACACAAATTAGAAGCAAAAAACATAGAAAACTTGTGATGAAAAAAAAAGGTTCAAAAAAAGGTGAGTATCAACATGAAGATAAATGTATCTAAACTATTGTACATACGTAATAACCAGAATCAGTGGAAAGAAAGTAAGTGAAGATGTGCGTACCGATTGCACTTCCAATTGCACACGCCCAGAGAATCCTCATGGACCATTTATCCCCGACTACTCCTCTTCCTCCCATTTTTGGCTGCTCAATACAATACAAATTGCTTACTATGACAATTAACAAACTATAATCTATATACTTCTTTGTTCTAGTATTAATCAAAACTGGCTATAGAAATCATTCTTTATTCATCATAATGGCATTCAGATTATTTGCTTTTGTTATATGCTGAAGTATCTCAAGCATAGCAATATTGATTCGTCTCTTCTTCTTAAAATCCCCAAATCCCCCAACTTCCTTTCTGAACTCGAGTGCAAAGTAGGGTTCTTCTTTTCTTGAACCCTAAAATCTTTTGAGAGGCCTCAAATCAGCTCTCATTTGTGAAGAGATAAACTTACAAAATAGGGAATTTCAAACACCTAAAGCACTTGCATCAAAAATAGGACCTACAAATTCAGCTAAGTCAAGACTTACTCAGAAAGTGATTTGTAGAAACAGAATTGACAATTGTGAGTCTATAAGGTTATATATTATGAAATCCGTGCCTCGATATTTTATCTAAACAATAATGGTTGAAGATATTACATCAAATAGCATGTTAATTCTATTAATTTATGAGATATGCTAAAGCTGGTGGCACAATCTTTCTTTATCACTTTTGAACAATATTTGAGTGTACAAACTTGATGCCAGCAATGTTATTAGTATGGCCAAAAAAGAGCTGAGCAAAACACTAGTATGGAAATTCAACCTAAATCTTGTGCAGAATAGAATAGACCATTCAAATTGCAAGTGAAAACACAAACCAAGCCAGAAAACTATTATGACTAAGAAGTTATAAATGTTAAATCCAGTAGCTTGAAAAAGGAGAAACTATTTTCGAGTGCTTAAATTCTGTTCTTGGGCATGTCAATTGATCATATTATTATTGATACTTGCACTAAAATCAACACAATCAAAAAGAAGAGGAAACCCTCTTTAAGATGGGAAAATGAGACTAAAATCAAACATAAATAAGGATAAACAATGGAACATGGTGTTCATAGCTGAAGAAGCATAAAAACCCCGAATTCAAAAGGTGCCAAAACTTAAGGCCAGACTTTTGAGTACTCATTTCTCAGCTAAAAAAAACAAGTTATTATTATGCCTAGCTATAAAGCTCAAAAACAACTTGTACTTACAAAGAAGAAAACCCAGAAATTTTTGTAACAAAAAATGTAAAAGAAACAAAAATAATATATTGAAATAAATTAAATAAGGCCCAACTTATCCTGATTCATATTAAAACCTTCCTAATGGATCAAATAACAAATTTAGAGAGATTTACCTTTATAAAGGTGCCAAAGGGAAGTCCCCTTGAAAAAGTTGCTTCGCCTTTTGGGAACGAAGTGTGAGTGAGTGAGCACCGTGCAATGAGGGAGGCAAATATGAGCAGAAAGAGAGACGAGGAGGGAGGGAGACGGAGAAGCGATGGAGATTCTGAAGGCCCAATCTAAGAAGCCTGGTAAGGCCCATCTCCATCAAACGTATCATAAGCCCACTCATCGTGACTGCATAGTATTGATATTTCTTTTTTCAGAAATTTACAAGTACCCGTCTTATAACTTATTTTCATAACTAGCCGTTTTTAATTTTTCTTTTTGAAACTATCCTTTTACTGTACATATTTCATGTGCAAAATATTAGTATATATTTATAATGTATATTTTTACCCATGTAGTACATATTTTTTGCGCAAAATATGAACAGTAAACATTTACATTACCATGGTTTATATTTTTCATTATAAATTTGACTTTTTGTATATATTTTGAAATGTGTGCCAATTTTTAGTGTAATTTTTATTCATAAAATATGTACTACGGTATACATTTGATATATATATACTTCACATGTAAAACACTAGTGGTCTACATTTCTAACAAAACAAGTATAAAAATGGGTATTCATGAAATAAAAATACAAAACACAAGTATTTATAGAATATGGTTTTAAAAATGGGTATTTATGGACTTTTTTCCTTTTACTTTTTTCGTTAATGATATTAATAGCCCTGAATTATACATGTAATACCACTTTATCTCCTGAATTTTCAACTTACATAGTATTGTTCTTTGAATTATGTAATTGTTACAACAATAATCCTTTTGTCACAAACTATTACATATTTAATAAAAAAAATAGGGATAATATCAAAAAAAAAAAAAAACCAACCACCATTAGTGTTTTATCAAAAAAAAAGCCCACATATTTTCATTTATATCAAATTAAACTTTCAATTTGTGTTTCCCTGTCAACTAAGACTGAGCCCACACATTTAATCAAAATTAGAATTTTAGTGTGTTAAAAAGATAACTTTATTATTTAAACTCATAAAACATATATTAAAACTAATAAATATTGAAAACAATTATTCTTGTTTTTATTTTTTAAAAAGATATTTTAAGTGAAAATAATAATTATTAAAATAAAAGAATTTCATCTATTCAAAACAATTTTTTAAAAAGAAAAGAATGACAAAAGTTAAAAAAATTCTCGTTTTGTTCATTTTTTTTCAAGAGTTTAAATTATTTAAAATAATTAGAATTTAAAGAGAGAGAGAGAGAGAGAGAGAGAGAAAAAAAAAATATATAAAAAAAATCATTTTTTTCATTTTTTTAATCATTTTATGTGACACAAATAATTATTGAAACTAAAATGAGTTTAAATTATTAAAAACAATTAATTGTTAAAAATAAAAATAATGATAAAAATTTTTATTTTTAATAATTATTATTTTCACTTAAACTATTATTTTTTAAAATAATAATGATAATAATAATTAGTTTCAATATTTATCATTTTTAATATATATTTTATGAGTTTAAGGGTAAAATTGTCTTTTTAAACAAATCATGGCTCCAATTTTGATTGAGTGTGTGGACTCGGTTCTATTTGATATGAAAATACAAATTTAATGTTTAATTTGATATAAATAAAAATGTGTAGATTTTTTTTTTTTGGGATAAAACACTAAAGGTAATAGCTTTTTTTTAATATATTATTCGATAGAAATAAGTCATTATAGAACACATAGTTTGAATACTGTGGTCAAGAATGAGATTCTGAATTTTTTAACTAACACAATAGACTATCAAGATTTATATAAATTATTGCAACAATGATTCTTTTTCTTCACTAACTATTAAATTTTAAACATAAATAAGTCTAGTGTAAAGCACACAGTTTAGTAATTGTAGCTGAAAACGAAATTTTGACTAATAGAAGTAAATAATACCCAATTATATGTTTTGTCCATAACTATTTTCTGTTAAAAAACTAATAGTTTGTACTAAAAAGGCTACCGCTATAACAATTGCATAATTTAGAGGTTATTATTATGTAAGTTGAAAATTAGGGCAATAAAAAAAATACAATGAGTATAATTCTAGGACCATTAATATATATAACCCATTTTTTTAAAAAAAATTCGCAATTATTTTTTTATTTTGTACAAAATAACTTAAATCTTATTATTTTCTTCCATGATTTTCAAATCTTGGGACCTAAATAATGTTTTTGACCCTGAAATTTGAAATATTACCACCTAACTTGTTTCTTTTTGTCACAGTACCAACTAGAGTGAACAAAAATATAAAAATCTGACCCAGTTCAAAATACTCATCCAACGCAACCTGAGATTTCAGGTTCAAATAAGTATACCTGAATTTTAGAGTAAATCCAACTGAATCGAAAGATTTTCAGTTCGGCTATAGGTACAATTTAAGGGATTAGGTCCTTGAACCTGACCCAATCTCGTCATTATTATTAAAAATAAAAAGCCTTAAAATTGGTTATTTAATAATTTATTTCTCCATATTTTTTTCTTTTATATTTTAATGTTTATGAGATTATATACATTGTGCAAATAACTAATTATGCATAAAATAGAAAAAAAAAATCAAAATTATTTATTATGTGGTAAAAAAAAAAAGGGAAAAAAAGTTTTATACTTTCATAAAACTCAACCTGACCTACCCGCCCGAATACCCAATCTCTGTCGATTCAATTTTGGTTGCTTATTTTTATATGCCTGAACTTGAATACCCGAATACCCAAAACCGACCCAATATGCACCTCTAGTTCCAGCCTTGGTTTTACAATGGTATTATTTAAACCAAGACAAAAACATGGTTCATCATAGACCAAATACAGTTTGAGTTATTTTTCTTGAACTTGAAATAGTATTTAAGTTATTAACATTTCGTTTTTCCTCATTTCTTCGTGTTTTTCCTGAATGCATTGAAAATCGAATAATAATGATTGTGTAATTGTTTTTTTCATTCCTCTTCANTATTTGATAGGAAAATACAAATTTAATGTTTAATTTGATATAAATAAAAATGTGTAGATTTTGTTTTTGGATAAAACACTAAAGGTAATAGTTTTTTTTTTTTTTTATATTATTCGATAGAAATAAGTCATTATAGAGCACATAGTTTGAATACTGTGGTCAAGAATGAGATTCTGAATTTTTTAACTAACACAATAGACTATCAAGATTTATACAAATTATTGCAACAATGATTCTTTTTCTTTACTAACTATTAAATTTTAAACATAAATGAATCTAGTGTAAAGCACACAGTTTAGTAATTATTGCTGAAAACGAAATTTTGACTGATAGAAGTAAATAATACCCAATTATATGTTTTGTCCATAACTATTTTCTGTTAAAAAACTAATAGTTTGTGCCAAAAAGGCTATCGCTATAACAATTGCATAATTTAGAGGTTATTATTATGTAAGTTGAAAATTAGGGCAACAAAGAAATACAATGAGTATAATTCTAGGACTATTAATATATATAACCCATTTTTTAAAAAAAAATTCGCAATCATTTTTTTAGTTTGTACAAAATAACTTAAATCTTATTATTTTCTTCCATGATTTTCAAATCTTGGGACCTAAATAATGTTTTTGACCTTGAAATTTGAAATATTACTACCTAACTTGTTTCTTTTTGTCACAGTACCAACTAGAGTGAACAAAAATGTAAAAATTCGACCCAGCTCAAAATACTCGTCCAACCTGACCTGAGATTTCGAGTTTAAATAAGTATACCTGAATTTTAGAGTAAATCCAATCGAATCGAAAGATTTTCAGTTCGGCTACAGGCACATTTTGAGGGATTAGGTCCCTGAACCTGATCCAATCCCGCCACTATTATTAAAAATAAAAAACCTTAAAATTGGTTATTTAATAATTTATTTCTCTATATATTTTTTTCTTTTATATTTCAATGTTTATGAGATTATATACATTGTGCAAATAACTAATTATGCATAAAATAGGAAAAAAAAAATCAAAATTGTTTATTATGTGGTAAAAAAAGAAGGGAAAAAAAGTTTTATACTTTCATAAAACTCAACCTGACCTACCCGCCCGAATACCCGATCTCTGTCGATTCAATTTTGGTTGCTTATTTTTATATGCCTGAACTTGAATACCCGAATACTCAAAACCGACCCAATGTGCACCCCTAGTTCCAGCCTTGGTTTTATAATGGTATTATTTAAACCAAGACAAAAACATGGTTCATCATAGACCAAATACAGTTTGAGTTATTTTTCTTGAACTTGAAATAGTATTTAAGTTTTCGTTTTTCCTCATTTCTTCGTGTTTTTCCTGAATGCGTTGAAAATTGAATAGTAATGATTGTGTAATTGTTTTTTTCGTTCCTCTTCAAGTTCCAACTATATTTTGTAGCTTATGTGAAAAGAAAAGAAAGAGAATAGGGTATTTTCCCTCACCTTAAACTCTTTTCATAAATACCAGCTTTATAAGCTTATACATATGTATATTTTATGAGCCAAATCTAAGTAATTGCATCAATTGTTTTGTATTCTCAAAAATGTCCTCTAAGGCTTCCTTTCTCCCTCCGAAGTGGCTTTTGCCAAAAACTTTGAACATATACAACACAGGTTAAATGACACAAAAATTGCAAGGGTAAAAGGGTAGGAAGGGCTAAAGGTGAGAAGGTGAACATGACCTAATAAAATTTAAAGGATTCTAGAGTTCCACCAAATACATAAGAAAATTATACATATATGAGGTATTTTCACTGGGGCCCTTGAGTAAGTCTCTGCATCTCATTTTGGTCATTGAGAGTTTCAATGAGAAGGGGAGGAGCATATTGTGCAGTTCCTTGGTGCTCTTCGGAGTCTTGGCAGAAGGAAAGAATGATGGTCTCGATCGACATCTCCACTACTGCAAAGAAGAGTGTTGCTATGACATAGCCAAGACCCCAGCAAACCTGTTGGAAACAACTGTGAATATCAGTTTTTGTCTTTGTTTTTTCGTTTTGTTTTGGTTTTGGTTTTGGTTTTGGTTTTTTTTTTTTTTTTTTTCCATTTTTTCACAAGCAATAGCGAGTCCTATAGTTTTCACTTTAGCTTTGGATAGTAAGAGAACATACCAATACGGGAAACAGCGGAGAGGAGATCTTGTTGTGCGCTGATCTGTATTTGTGGGTGTCCAACATGAGGAATGAGAAAAGGGCACTTGAGAGGCTGACGCATAGCTTTCCGAGGAATAAGATGACATCTCCAATCACATTGACTCTCCCTATTCGTAGTATATTGTTGATGATCAAATCTGTGGCAATGGCAGATGACTTGCAGAAGCTTTTACCCGTTATGGCAATCTGCAACGCCATGAAGAGCTTAAAGGAATTAGCCACCAGCATATATGGAACAATTGAAAAGAGTATTAAGATTCAGCATGCAACTTGTGATATAGTCTAACTATTTACTGGTAAATGATTATGAATTTCTATTGGCAGGCATATAGCAGGTTTAACCTGGGCAATCTAAAAGTTCAATTCTCCCGTGTTCCTCTAATATTCATTTCCAAAGGAATTTTCATTTTCATGCTCTTCCCTCACTGCTATGAAAATTCTTTAGAACTAGACTGCACCCAATTGGGTCCCACTATCATATAAATCTGCCCAGAAACCTTTAAAATTTAAGCAATGTAAATCATATTATTCTCCATTTAATCTTATGTTAAATGAGACCAATTTTGGGAATCCAGTATCTTCTTAAAGAACATATTGGTCTCTGGCATACGGCTTCCTAAGTGGTAATGTGAGAACCAGTTTCTTCTAGCATTCTGGTCAAACGGCAATAATAGTGGTGAATCTAAATATGTAGACTTGCATTCAACTACATATGCAACTATGATTACAAGTAGAATCTCTTGAATACCATGATGAAGGCATTGCGGTTCACTGATCTGATGGTCCAATCAATACACCTCAGGCAAAACCTAGAAACATGGAATGCCGCCTTTCCAAACCAATTATCAGGTGATGTACCCACAACTTTCAGCTTCCGACGAATTGATTCAAGCATAAAACGGATTGATTCCACAAATGACAGAATCAGGGAGCCAAGAGCAACAGACCCAAGGCTGTATCGAATAAGTCGCTTCATGGAGGAAAAGACCGGAAGAAACGGAATTTCTGGCTGCAATTAGATAAATACAGTAAGCATATGATAAGGAAAATGATGCCTTTGAAGATATAGTATTTAACTAATTTCGAAGCAGAACATCTCAAACAACTAATCTAGTGGTTACTAAAAGCAAGCTTCATCTTGTTTCCATTTTTATACGAAACAAGCTTCATCTGCTATTATTCAGTTATGAGAAGATATCCAAAGAAGGTCTGTCTTGCGCAAATCCATTCGCATACAATGTTTAGGGACCTTGGATCCCCAAGTGAATTAAAATCTCAGTCACTTCAAGGTTTGATTTCAACAATTCCACCAAGCCGCATTGCAAAGAAGAGTAACACATTTGACCTGAACTCATTCCCTATACATTTTACTCAGACAATTTCTAAAGCCAGCTAACTCATTCTAGTTGATTTTGATGCCACCCATAAGACCTCATGAATTCTATGACAAACTATTGTTTGAAAAACAATTGGAATGCAAGGAATAACGAGTTAAGCTGTTTTGGCATTATACAATAGATTCCAGAATTTCATGGCTGCATGCTTTCTTGTATGTCTTTTCTAGATAGCAGGTGTCAAACAATCGACCCAGTTTTAATCATTCGACTTATGACACCACATTACAATGGTTACTCTGGGCCAAATTAATGCAGGTTTCAGTTCTTGCAATCCAAATAAAAGAAAATTATAGACAGACCTGCAATAAAAGTCATCTGAGGTAAAAGTCGATGCATATTTCTTAGCAACTTACTGATGTTTCACCACGAGCCCAATAGTAGGAAGCTACAGAACCCGCAATCACTGTAGAAGAGCATGCTATAAAAAACTGTGTAGCCCAGTAACCCCCAAATAAGTGGAAAAGAATGGCAACTCCGATGTGGGGAGTGTAATGTATGCTGTAACCACAGCATCGATCACAGTTGACCCTTTTTGACACAAGATCATAAGCACAGCAGTTGGAGTTGCAGTTATTCTGGAGGACCTCACCCGAACTGAAAAGATGGAAAGCAGCTGAAAACCAGAACATGTAAAAAATTGCAAGAATGGCACATGGTATGACTGGAAAAATTATTAGTGCTTGAACTTCTCCAATGACCTTTGCAGCAACCTGTAAGATTAGTGATTATGTTATAGAACAATCTAACAAACAGATTACTAAACGAAATGAAAAGACTATAATAGTTTTTAAGTTTGTCCCAATTTCAGGGATGTGAAGGGAAAAAATGTAGTATCAAGTAAAATAAAATTCTGCAGGTGTTGCCAAGAACCTGAGATGCATAATTAAAATGGACTTTTCCTCCTGATCCTTAAAATGCAGTACTGGAAATTCAATGTGGTATTGCGAAAGTGTACTATCTTCTATCTAATTTTATCTATTTACTCCAATTCTTAGTGAGATTTTGTTGTCAGTGAAAAGTAAATGCCCTATTATGGGGAAATACCATTTGACTAGCAGATCAGTTGGTCCAAATTCTACACTACACAGGCTTTTAATTGTTATAAGAAACTCTCTTGGATTGATTAGCTAGAACGAATATGATATCCTTCTAGAAAAATCTAGAAATTATTAGCATCCCAATAAAAGAACTTGACTAACACATTCCCAAGGCTCTCACCTAAAGAAATTATAGGAATATAAAATTTATTAGGGCTTCAAGAACAAAGGAGTGGTTGTCATTCAAAGTGACATGTCTATGAATTTTTTAACAAAGCATTAACTAATTGAAAGAAAAGCAAAATATACACCAATTAGTCAAAGTTAAATGGCTATCACAACCTTGATCATTTTATAACCTCACAAGTTCGCATATCTGGACTAGCTCATCTAATAGGAGCAACACTTACCGACCAGAGAAGATCTCCTATACTAAATACAATGCCTCCACTATTTTGTTGTCACCAACTTCTTTTATTCATTTCATTTCATCATTGTTTACAATTAACATACATAAAGAATATCATACTTGCCTTAAGGACAGATGTTGCCATAAGGATTCGGCGGACTATAGCAATTGATGTAAGAACAGCAACGACCATAATAAAAGTCATAAGAACAGCAACACCACGCAGATGATTTAGTTCCTGAAAGAATGATATGTAGAAGTAAATAAAATATGTATAAACAGCTTTCGCTACTGAGAACTAAGCTAACAATGATACTTACCCTTGCAGATACACGAACATAAGGATCATGCGGACCAATAATGGGAGTGATGGCATCATTTCCTATCCATCCAGCTAAAAAGCAAGAGAGACCAGATACTCAGCATTAAGCTTGACTAAAAATAATTTGCCCAATAAGTAATATGACAGAGAACTATTATCCAAAGCACAATGCTAGATTCGCATTCAAGCGTCATGAAGTTGATACCGGATGTCAGATGTGGTGATAAAGGATTTGGGGATGAGGAGATAAGGTTTATATCAAGTAAAAACTATAAACCACTCAATTAAAGAAAGGACGTTTGATAAAGTTGAAAAACCAGATTAAATCTTGGTAGCTGAACTAATCTCTGTTGTCTCACGGGACCTAGCGTTGCGGCGTGTGGGCATTCCCGGTGGGATCAGTCGGGGAGGGGCCCGAACCGGATATCCACGGTTATCCAAAAAAAAAAAGAATTGAAAAACCAGATTTCAAAGATGATATCCTTTTCTTTTCCAAACTATAGCTTTTACATGACAGCAGATAGTATAACAAGATCTGGAAAAGTGACAATCATCTCATTAACAAGACCAGGAAAAGCTCCTCACCTTTTAAATAATAGAACATAGTGACTGATATTATGAGAATATTAAAGAGGGTAACTGTTATCCAAGGCATTGCAGCAACAAAATGCCGAATCATCAGCAGCCAAATCACCGACAAAAACAGTGGCAAGATTGCTCCACAAACAATTAGCACAGGCCATGATTTTCCAATATCAGCCATGTACCTCTGCAAATAACACAGGAAAATGGATGTGAAAACCTATGATACATAACAAGCAAATATGTTCAAGATATGAGGTGGATATTGAACAAAAAGCAGTAACAACAAAGAAAGTAAAGTAGTCAGCAGTTTATCAAACAAGCAATTAATTGTCTAAAGAGTCCAGCGTGGCCTTATTCATCAAATTTCATTTACAGGGAAAAAAAAAAAGAAATGTTTCTTCTCAAGAATATTTACGAGTCTGGTTCTGTGAATAGGTTTTTTTTTTCACATATAAAAAGAAGAACATTAATTCGTTTGGTTCGTGTGATTTCCTTTAGTGCCTCTGACATGGTAGGTCTTCTAGACACTAATGATAAACCAAAGTCTGTACTTTATAACCCAAAGTCTGTACTTCCAACAATAGTATTGATAGCAGGAGAAGTGTAAGAATTTGACACTACATTCAAAATTCGTTAGAATTAACCTAAACGGTCTCTATCTTGAATCAGTTTAGTTGCTGGACAACATCAATAAGAAAGCATGACAATATAAATCATATCAGCAACGTCAATGGCCAGAGAGCTCATGATCCTGTCTATAATAATACACCGTATCAACAAGGTCAACAAAATCAAAATTAAGGCATCATATTATACAGAACATGCCAAGTTTTATTTTCTACTTCCCCCTTAATTAAAAGTTAGTAACAAGCCAAGCAGAAACCATAGTGAAAAAAGTTCATGCAGAGAAAGACTAAGTAATGCACTTTCCCTAAAAATTCAAAAGCATGATGATATTTAAGCAGTAGATAGACAGTAATTAGTCAAAAGTTACTAACAAACCTTTAAAACAGATGACTGAGAATTGATGGACCTGTGAATGGATTTATCTATAACAATGTCCTCATTGATGCGCACTCCACCCATTTGCTGCCAGTGCCTCATAGACATGTTTGAAGAGCGAGCGATAAATTGGCAGCTCCAGTAAACTGGAAAAGGGGAAGACTTGTTTATTAAGTTTGCAATGAAAACAAAAAATATGCATTTAGAAACAGAAAGACACAGAAGAGAACAGTTTCTTGCATAAACTTCAAAAAATTTGTCCATGTAAATTTCATATATTTGCAACAATCAGCAGACACAAACATTGAAAATTTTTGCACATAATTCAAAAACAGACTGATAGGCAAATTCAATAGATATAAAACATTATAATCTGATGATGCCTTGGCAGCAAAACACTAGTGAGTCAGCTTACCATTTACACTTGGAAATATGACAGGGTAACAAGGACCCTGAAGTTGAAGAGAGGTATTTCTCATTTCAGGTGTAAGAAACTCAAAATAATCATAATTTCTATCAATCCAATCATCCACTGAGAGGCGGATATCTCCTTCTGGATAATCGCACACCCAATTTAGTGCGTCATCCGAAGGGATAGGACAATCAATTAAGCATATTGTCCGTGCATTGACCAACTTGAATTCACTGTCTTTCAAACCACTTTGGTAGACCTGGTTAGGATTTAACCAATATCTAAGTTCCAGCTGATGAAGACCAGGATTCGCATGCTTGTCCCCACAAACATTTCCTTTGTAGTCCAGCCCATAGGTGAGCCTGGTTAGTCACAGCATTATAGGTCACAATGAAGAACAAGTGAAAAAATACAGAATTATCAACAAATATTAAATGTAACAATCATGTAGCAAAGCAACCAGAAAGTGAACATACAATTATCCAAACATAACAGAGTCACAGAACAAACATCAGCAAGCTATTCCTACTAGTCTCCTATTAACAATTATCCAAACATATCCCTACGGCTAAGTTAAATTGAGTTATACGCCTTTATGTTATTTTTTTTTTCCCAAATCTTGCATCTCCTCCCAACAAAAAAATCATCTCACATCCAAGAGAAAATAAAACTATGCATTATACAATTCCTTAAACTTAATACTGGTGACACGATAGTTTCTGGGAGGTTAATTATACATCAATAGCCTTTGAATTATATATGTTGTACCACTTTGGTCACTGAATTATGTAATTATTGCAAGTTGTAAAAATGATCATTTTGTTACAAACTATTAAATATTTAACAAAAATAAGTCATTGGCACACAATTTGGTAAATATCATCAATAATGACTCAAAATTTTCAACTTACACAATAGATTACCAAGACTTATGCAATTATAGCAGTGATGACCATTTTTTTTTCACAAACTATTAAAATTTTAACATAAATGAGTTATGTGCAATGCGTAAAATTTGATAACTTCAGATGTGAACGAGATTCTAATTCATAAAACTAAATAATGCATAATAATATGCTTTGTCCAAATTCTTTTCTGATAAAAAACTAATAATTTGTGATAAAAGGGTCATTAATATAAATTGTATAAGTCTAAGGGTATGTAAGTTAAAAGTTCGAGAGGGTCAAAGTGGTACAACCATTACTATAGTTATGAAAGCAATTGAAACGTGGTATTCTATTTTTTTAATGTTTTATTTTCCCAGTATCTTTAGCAAACAAATGGATTAGCAAGAATATAAACAAAGGGTGTCAGGCTGAAAGAGGAAACGAAGTAAAATGCAGTTCTTATCTAAGTGCAGTTGAAGAAACTCACTCTAGCCACGCAGGTTCCCATGAAGTAAATGGTTTCACATTCACTCCCTCAGTAACAAGAGTAAATAAAACATAAAACCCAACTTTTCATTTCAACTTCACCCCTAGATCTCTCCAGCAACCAAATTATTATAATGTTTCACAAAATCGAAAGTGAGAGACCCAAAAATATTTGTGTTAAAACCGAAATTGAAGGAGACCACCAATATGGTATCAAACCAAAATCACAATCTTTATCGAGTTGTTCTAGTTAGTGGAAAATATAGAAAAGTAGGAAAAACAATGAGAAACCCAGAACAGATATAACAGATGTACGAGGTAACAGAGAAACCCATTTCAGAGAAAGTGACTCTTACCAAAAAAAAAAATCACATAAAACCAAAACTTAACAAAAGTAAAGGTATGCATTTGGAGCAAGAAGAAGTAAGATGAAATGGGTAGTTTTAAGATTGTTACCTTAATGGGTTTCCTTTGTTGAATCCAAAGCTGGAGTTAACAATCATAGCAACCCAGAAAGCTATGAAGATCACCAGAAAAACAACATCCCTACATTTCCTGTTGTGCCTAATGATTCCACCCATTTGGGTGCTTCCATCACTCGATGGGTATCTTCCTATGACTGCCCCCAAAGGACCCCTCATTTTCTAACACACTGGTGTAACACTACCAAAAAAATCTTCTTCTCCAGCAAATTAGAGAGAGAAAGTGAGAGAAAAAAAAATAGATTCTTTGGAGAAACGGTGGCTTTTTTAGGGAGAGACGAAAGAGAAAAAGACAAGGAGTAGAGTAGAAGCTGGGAGAGTGTGAACTTGAGAGGAGGGTTTTAAGATTTGGAATATTTCTAAGAATTTGGTGTTTAGCTTTTTGATTTTTGAGACAAAGATAGTATTACTAGTTTAGTGTCTGTCTTGCAGAATCCATGTCATGAGGCTTGAGATTTAGATATTTCATTGGCTTGGCTCAGAAGCTCATGCCATTGGCCAATGCTATGAATATCATTTGGATTTTCTATTTTCAAAAAAAAAAATCATTTGGATTTTCTAATTTTATAGCCAAAACAATGTTACTTATATCTTCTGAAATGTCGTATAATTGGCTCTCAATTTTTTTTGGGGGGTATGTTTTGAGTTGAAATATGGTCAAAAGTGTCTTTTTAATAAATATGTTAAAAAAAACGTTACTTTTTTGTCGAGTTACTGTCACTAATAAAAAAAAGGGATAATTATGATATATCACTTTATAAAGAAATATAGTATAACTTGCAATTAACATCAATAATTTTCAATTTAAAGAATATAGTCTAGAAACTAAATTTCGATAGAAAAATTATTGACGTGCATAAACTTTTCTTTTTTCTTTTTTGCCCTTATTGGAAATTTGGAACTCAACTTGGAAGTGAAGTGTACCAAGTTGAAGTGAGCTGTTTTTCACTTAAGCCGACAAACAATAGAGAAGCAAGCCGTTATGGAATGTGTCAATTTAATATCAGTTTCCCTAGATATTATTAAAATCAAGTAATTCCGCCGCTGAGAAAGATCTGGGACTTGTAAAACTCTCAAACATTCCCTCAAGACTATACGAACCGTTTGATGGTTTTTGGACACTGTTTCATGGAATCTCGATGATGATCAGCGGTGGAAAAGCAACAAAGACTTGAAAGGATCAAGNTATATGGTGTTATATTGGATGTTTGCAGTGTTGCAGAAAGATTGGACCAACAACCCATGTAAATTAAACAAAGGCTTTATCTCCTTTTATCAAATATATCTTAAAAAACAAATTATGCCTAAACTCAGGTAAATGAAGATATGTGGGGAAAAAGTTGGGCATATTGGTGATTGTCATCTTAGTTATCTAGGAAAACCTTTTCAAAGGTAGTTAAGTTGTTGGGTAGTTTAGATTGCTCATCACATTGTAATGTGCTTACCTAATTCATAGGCTCCACTTCACAAATTTCTTTGGCACTATTTTAATTTTGGGGGGTATGATTTGGGACCTAATAGAGCATACAGCCAAGTACAAGAAGATTGGATAGTGCATTCGGACTAGTTAAAGTGAATTCTTCTAGAAGATAAATTTTGAATAACTTTCTTTTAAAAAAGAAATATATATCACGAAGTTTCAGTTTTTTTTCATTTACTTATATGTTGTATTATTATTTGGGTCAATTGTAAAAAAAAAATATCTTTAAGTTTGTGTGTTATATAATTTAAACTCTAAAATTTAGATTTTGTAAAATAATATTTGAATTTCAGAAAATTAGTGTCATGGAATCACTTTTTGACCAATTTTAATAACAAACAAATAATAATATCCTATTGAAAATAGACTAGTTCTTATTATTCTCCTTAATTTTGAAGATATTATTGTATTTTACTAGTTAAAATTATTCAAAAAATCAATTCAATATATTAAATTTTAGAAATTTTTACAAAATTCAAACGTTAGGGTATTTTTTTTAGTTTATCCTTATTTATTTGTAGGAAAGAATCAAAAAAATAGATTTGAATAGTACTTCGATGTTTATGTTTGATGAAATTGACAACTTAAGAGAGTGTTTTTAAGAACCAAAAAAAAAAGAAAGGCATAAATTGATGGTTTTTATAGACCGTTTCTTTTTCTTTTTCTTGTTTTATATTCACACCTAGATGACATTCAATATAGTATTTATTTTAGCTAAAGACAACTAAATGACATTTATTCTACTAGCTGTCTTTTTGTTCTCAAGCTTATGGGCCAAGCGAATGGACTTGAAACAAATAATCTAATCGTCTATGGAGAGTAAACAAAATTATAGTGGGTGTTTGGACACTTAATTCTGGAAAATGTTTTAATTTTGCAATCTTAAGCTATATACTCGTGTATATCATTTAGGCTATGTTTGGAGTATGAATTTTTTTTAGGGAAAAAACTTATATTCAAGAGATTTCATTTTTTTTGTTTAGATCCAGATAAAAAATGAGAGAAAATTTTTTCGAGAAAAATGAGAGAATTAAATTTGATGTTATTTTTTAATCTTTAGAATGTTAATAAATTAATTAGAAAAAAAAAGTTCTAAAATAGAGTTTCATAAAATTTTAGGAAAATGTTTTTCTCTTTCTTTTTTATTGGCCTTCCTAATAATTTTTTTTCTCCATAAATCCAAGTTCGAAACAAAGATAATATATCAATCATCTATCTATGACGACAAAGCAAGTATAGTTATTGCCGCCCCATTCTCGTTGGAGAAACCTTATTCATCTCCACCCTTCTGCTTTCACCTTTTGAAAACAATTGAGAAAAAAAAAATCCAAATAAGATACATTTGATAAATTTTTCTTTGACCAACACATTTTGAGCTGTGCAATTACCATTTCAAGCAAAATTTGAAAAATAATGTGAAATATTTTTACAAAACTAATTCTAATGTCTTCATAAAAATTTCTTTAAAATAATTTTATAATACAAATAATCTATATTTTACTAAACATTTATACGATATTTTCAAATAACACAATAATTTCGTAAATTTGATTTACCAAAGGCATGAATATTTTTTCATTACATCTATTTCTTCGCTACAATACCAATTCCAACATTGAGCAATCTTTTTTATTTTTTTCAAATATTTATCGGTAGGTGGCGATTAAAAGCTATCAGATTAAAAGCAAAAAAAAGAGATAGGCATCGAAGCTGTTGTCGAGGAGATCAGGCATAGTAGCATTCTGTATGCTTTTTGTTTCAAGATTTAGCACTTTCTTTATTCTTTAGTTTAGTGGCAATTTTTATTAGGATCTTCCAAATATGTCATATCCTTTAAAACAACAAAAGTGTCCTTTAAAACAAGGTCACATGTGATAATCCAACTAGTCTTATTATGAAACAAGTCAGTTAGTCATTACTAAAAAAAGAACGTCAATTAGTCTCATAATTCAACCTAAGTAATACTTCGAAAAAAGTCAAGTACTAGGCTCGTAAGATAACCTAACTAGTCATGGGTATTTCAATATAAAAAATATATTTCAAAAGCAGATAAGGATTATAAAGCAAAACTAATACTTTGTAAGTACTTTTGTATCTTATACCATAAACGCACGTCGTGAATGCATGTAGACGTACATACATATTACAATGGAGGTTGATTGCGAAAAAGTTGTTTATTGAAATAACTTATTATGCTCAGAAGATTGATCAAGTTTTCCCTAGCATACAACATAGTAATGGTGCACAGTGTGCTAAGTGTCACGGTTCGAGGGTTTTAATACCAATAATGACCGCACGACACTGAGACTTCCTAAGTCTCGGACAGCTTTCCACTTATCTAGGTACCATGGATCACTTTTTCACGTCTTTAAGTGTGTAAATTCCAAGCTATATGCCTATAAGAACGATTTCCACCGAGTCTTGCTCATAGGCAATTATGATGGCTTCTATATACTATGGACTCTGCCGAGCCACTCGCCCTGTTCATAGGTTCCCAACGTGTCATTGAGGTTCACGTGGCACGCCCTCTCACCCAAGGATGTTCACACCTTGGTGGCATGTGTCATTAGGAGCCAAGACCAAGTCAGTACTCTGTCTCATCTAATAAAGTTCCACCAATACCTTTCGGATAGCTCCCATGGCACTGAGAGTGTTCTCACACCCATAGGCCAATTATCGTGGCAACAAGCCAGCTGAAGTGCTACTAAGTTCCTACAATTCCTTTGTGGCTCACATCCTTATGTGCAACCTTCTCGTGTGGGAGCATCACACCGCCTACCAGTTCTCACTTACTACTGAAGCCTACATGAGGTTTACTGATGTCCAATATGTCTTGAGGCATTCGTGGTCTTGGCATACCACTCATCCTTTAGTTGTCCTACTCCATGAGTGGCTTGCCTGAGGCTAACTTGTGTTGAGACATATATGGTCTTGGTGTGCCAAGCATCCTCGGTCTCCCCATGAGTGGCCTTCTTGTGACCATCTCATGTTAAGGTATGTATGGTCTAGGAGCCCCACACATCATCTAGGAACCTTAGTCTACGAAATGTGCTTACGGCATAGTGGCCCACTAGTCGAACACATCACTTAACCTCCGGGTGGTAGGTATTGTCCACGAGTCTCTCCTCTTCGTAGAGATACCGAGGGTCCTCTTGTAGTTCTCTAATGTCTGCCCCTACAAACACTCTTTGTGTTCTAGTAGGTAGTTCACTTAGCCATAGGTACCCACCATAGCCGAGGATGGTGGAGAGCCAACACCATACACCTCTCTAAAGAGCATTTTGAGCTTTTGGCCTATTTTCCTAATGAAATATGATTTTTGCCCAGAAAGCATATAGCCTAATAAATACTTTTCTTCAGAATATCAACGAAACGATCGCATATTTGTGATTCTCTCATCAAGGAGATAGGATCCCTTCGACTAGAAAAATTATCGGACGCAAGACAAACAAGATAAGAAATTCTAACTATGTCCCGAATAATATGGAAAATTCCAACTATGTCCCAAAGCTCCACATAAGTGACCGTAGGCAAACTTCCACAAGCAAATCCATATGGCTAGTTTCCTAGGCTTACTCTTATCATAGACGAGCCTTTCTGTGGCACGTTACATCATCACCCACTTCATCCAGTCGATGCCCTTATTGATGATCCTCAGCTCTATATCCTCTTTAGCTCAATGCTTAAGGATAAACATATTCTCCCCTATGACTTCATATGAACTTATTGCATATACTTGTCCCACTACATTTGTAAATACACCCTCTAGTAATGATCAATACTTGTCCACTCTTGGACTATGATCTAAGACCTTATAACTCAATCCATATAGAGTGCCCTTGCACCCATGAATCCACTGAGTCGAACTCCTCTAAGTTCTGCCTAATATCCCACTAAATATGAAGCAACCCATCTTCTGACCTTGACCCTAAAGCCTTCACATCAATGAAACTTGCTTTCCTGCTAATTGTCTAATGTCTACTCTTCTGATCAGAACTTAGATGCACCTCTACAAGGTGTAACTCGCGAGCCAACCATTCCTACAGCATTTATAGTGAGTCTCCTCTAAAACTCGGTTTGACGCTATTTTGAGCACCAACTGTAGGCCACTTTTGTGGCAAACCATCACCCTAATGGTCTGTGAATGTAACCTACTTCGTTGCAAGCGTGCTCCTCTTTCAAGTGGTGCATCTCTCAAGACGTGGCTCTTAAGCTAACTGTGTTGTTAATGTGGCACCTTGTACATGCTATGCACTTGAGATGATTTCATGAAGAATTTCTCCAACTTGCCCTCCAACATGCTGCCTACCAACGGCTTCTTATGAGTGGCGTTGCTCAACTACACAAGATACCTCGGATTACTATTCTGAGTGCTTCCGAGTTATGGCCAATAATCCTCGCATCATTCATAGCCACAGTGGGATCCTATCTCACAAGCTTGCCCTTTGGCTCGCAAGATCCTTGTGCCGATGTCAAACACTATGCCCCAAGTTCTGTCTCATCCACTGTTGTCTTTTATTCAGTCGACTTGTTTGCATGTGACTAACTTGGCTGCACTGTGCCTTCCCTCAACAAAGGACTTCTAGAAATTGTCCCAACTTGATGCACTAATCGATATGTATCTCAAAATCATTCAGCTTCTAAGTCTTATACCCTGTAACTTCCTGATACTTCAATAACATACTCAAATAGGCTCCCTCACTTTAAGTTGGAACAACTTTTCTATTTCTAAGTATATCCCTCAAGAAATAGCTCGCAAGCTAACTTCTCTTTTAGTAGCACCTCAATTTGTCTCTCGAATGTTGCAGTTTCAGTCCCTTTTTCATGCTGACTTTCACCTCCTGACATATCGATGTTGTCTTAATACCTGAGTCTAGATAACATTCACCCTAGATAAACATCTTGTGGTTCACTAACTTTGGCTTAGTCCCTGAGTCCTGACGACTTTCACATCGAGGTAGTTGTCCATGTCTTGGTTCCTTAGTCTTCAATGACATCTAAACTGAACAATCAACGATTCTTAGTGCCCTCGACTGCTAGTATGACCCTTTGGCCCTCATTCGTATCGTAGCACAATCATCTCTTTAGTCTTGAGTAAACTGATTGCACTAACAGCCTCAATCTCCCTCAATGATGTAGCTTTGATGGGCCCTGTGATGCCTCTTCAAGCATGCATCCTTCCAAGGTGCTATAGTATTGCTCGTGTCCTTAGAATACATCCGTAAGCAAACACTTTCACTGAACAACATGTACAAGCTACTGCTCCGAGCTAAATAACTCTCTTGAAATGTCCACACTTCCAACAATGATGCCCTTTGACATTCGTAGTTTCTATCTAACTTTCCTTTCTTATGGTAACCTTGTGCCAAGATTATTTAGACTAGTAGCAATAGAGTATCTAACATTCCATATTTATCTTGGCTTCGTTGACAACTATTTTGGCTTCACATATCTTTAATCGATCAAAGAGTTAGCACACACTACCCCCAACAAGCTATCTTTTCAACAAAAACGCTCCTACATGGCTTACAATGTCACTCAGATAAGCATAGTGTAGTGCTTCAAGCAAACTCGTATGACCCTTCGTCGAATCATATTCTAGCCAACCAAGTGTGTCAACTTATGTGCAACGCCCTTCTAGAGTTGTCCCTATGGTAATTGCTTGTCAAGCATTGTTTATTGGATTTTCACCCTCCTTGATACCTATTATAAAGGTCTTCTAACACCTCAAATGACATTAAATACTTATGCCATAATTGTATTCTAAAGTATAGATCATTTCTTAAGGCTCCCAAGGTTCCATGAAGCTCTTGTAGGCAAAGGGCACACTCGGTCTTTTTAACTCGCCTACTTGTCTCCTCTGAGACTTGCCTTAGGTTCACTTATCCAATGAGACGAATCCAAGCTCTGATACTAATTGTCATGGTCTGGGGATTTCAATTCTAATAATAATTGTGTGGCACCGAAGCTTTCCAAGTCTCAGTCAGCCTTCTGCCTATTCGTTTACCATAGGTCACTTTTTCGTGCCTTTAGGTGTGCAAAGCCGCACTCCTATAAGAATGAATCTCACCAAGTCTTACTCGTAAGCAACTATGATAGCTTCTATATACTACCGCCCCCGCCGAGTCACTCGTCCCATTCATAGGTTCTCAATATGCCATTAAGGTTCACGCAACAGGCCTTCTCACCCAAAGATGTTCACACCTTAGTGGCATATGTCACTAGGAGCCAAGACCAATTCGGCACTCTGTCTTATCTAATAAATCCCCATCAATACCTCTCGGATAGCTCCCATGATACTAAAGATATTCTCACACCTATAGCGCAATCATCGTGGTAATAAACCCACTGGAGTGCTAGCAAGTGCTTATGATTCCTTTGTAACTCATAGCCTTGTATGCAATCTTCTCATGTGGGAGTATCACACCGCCCATCAGTTCCTACTTACTGTCGAGGCCAACATGAGGTCTACGAGTAACCAACACGTGTTGAGGCATGCATGGTCTCGACATACCACCCATCCTCTAGTTGTCCTGTTCCACGAGTGGCTTGCTTGATGCCCACTTATATTGAAGCATGCATGGTTTTAGTGCACCATGTATCCTCGGTCTCCTCATGAATGGCCTTTCTGTAACCATCTCATGTTGAGTTATGTATGGTTTAGGAACCCCACGCATCCTCTAGAAAACTCAGTCCATGAACCGTACTTACGGCATAGTAACTCATAAGTCGAATGCACCACTGTACCTCTGATATGGAGACTATGCACAATTATGGGCGGCTAGTACTGTCCACGAGTCTCTCATCCTTGTGGAGACACCAAGGTTCCCCTTATAGTTCCCTAGTTCCTACCCCTATAAGTACTCTCTGTGTGCTAGTAAGTAACTCACTTAGCCATCAGTGCCCAGTGTGGTCGGGGTTGGTGGAGTGCCAATACCATGCACCACCCTAAAAAACATTTTGAGCTGTTGGCCTATTTTCCTAAGGAAACATGATTTTCACCTAGAAAGCATATGGCCTAATAAATACTTTTCTTCATGATATCAATAAAACAATCTCATATCTGTGATCCTCTTATCGAGGAGATAGGGTCCCTTCAACCAGAAAAATTATCGGACGCAAAACGAACAAGTTAAGAAATTTCAACTATATCCCAAACAATATGGAAAATTTTAACTATGTCTCGAAACTCTACATAAGTGACCGTAGGTAAACTCCTAGGGACAAATCTATATGGCTAATTTTTTAGGCTCACTCTTATCATAGACAAGCCTTCCCGCAACATGTTACACTATTCATAGTACTCAAGTGAGATTATAGAGTAGCGAATCTCGAGCACATATTAAGAAAGAAAATAAGAGAGACCATTCTAAAATTTACTTATTAATTTTTTTGACGAGATTCTTCGCATTTTTTGAAATGTCAAATTAAATTTTCATAAACGATTTCCCTATATTAAAATATCTATCAAAACTAATATTCCCAATCATCTAAATAGAGAGAGGAAAAGAAAATGACAACATTGTATTTAAAGAAAAGGAAAACTTAAATTTATCCTTAATAAAATTAAAAATAAATCTAAAAATCAAATTGAAATTAAAATATAGAGTAACTACAATAAACATTCCTCAATTTTTACTAAATTACATAATTCACTTTTGGTTTTTAAAAATAACAAAATTCATCTTTCAAAATTTTGTTTATAAACAAATTCTCCACTAAGGCAAAATTTAGTCAAACTAAAACAAAAAAAAAAAAATGCGAAAGGTGTTAAACTCTTGGATTCAAGTATTCAGCTTGTTTGGTATTATTTTTTGTTTTCAAAGTTTTACTTTCAGAAATAAGAAAAAAAAAAGAACTCTTATTTGCTATTTTCGAATACAAATTTTCTTTGATAAATATTTTCTAAAAGTAATTTTTGAAAAAAGAAATTAAGAGGAGAAAATCAAGAGAGAGTGAAGAGAGAGAACTACTAAAACTACTTTTTACTTAGGCTATCTCCAATGTATTATGCTAAAAAATATTGTGTTAATGCTAGATTTAGCATGATATGCAAAATTTAGCATGCAGTTTTCAAGTTTTGCTTCAATGTATACATGCTAAAAGAAAATGTTATTTTGTATTTTAAACATTATTTTTATTTACAGTATACAATATTCTATTATTACTTTTATTATCTTATTATCTGATTACTCATCATAAAAACTATCTTCACTTATTTATAATATCTCATATTTTACATAAATGAACAAAATGGTCAATGCAGAAAAAAAATTTTACTAAATCTTTTTCATTCATATTAATTCTAATTAAGTGTAATTTGATAGGAATAAACATATAAAGAAAATTCAATAATATATATTCCTTTCAAAAATATAGATTATATTCATAAATTGAGTTGTGACAATATTGCGAATATTTTATGTTGGGCCATGAGTTCCCTACAAGAGATTGGAGTTCTATCTTAAAATATCAACCTATTAAGAGGAGTACTCAAATCCATTATAAACATAGTTTCATCTCATATTTTATTAATGTGGAACTTCGTTCGCACCTAAAAACATTATAAATTACATCATATACTAAAATATAGTATACTAGTGAAGAGTTATTTTTAACCAAATGCTAAATTTTAGCATTAATATAGTATTTAGCATGTACGTTAAAGATATTCTATAATCTCAAATGCTTATTAGAGTCTCATTCTCAATACTAGAGTCTTTTTCTCAATTCATTGCTATCTTGTTTGTTAGTCCTCTTATATATATATATATATATATATATATATATATATATATATATAGGCATTAATCCAATATATATATTTTTTTACTTATCCATATATATTATTTTACTAAATTAAAATTAATTATGCACGTTTTTTCATAATAACAAGTGGAGGGAGAAAATATTAAATAATAAATATTTATTTTTATTTATTTTCTTCTAACTATCAAAATTACGATAGCCGTTGGATAATGATCTAACAGCTAAAAAAAGAAATACCTATGGATAGATAAAAAAAATAGTTATTGGATTGGGAACCTATATATATATTTTTTAAAGTTAGTACTTTTATATTTTTGTTTCTTTATTGCTTTTTTATGATTTGTTTTTTTCTTTTTATTTTTGAAAGAAATTGTCAGTAATTAGATAAAATAATCAGATCGTACAACAGATAATATAGGTAGGGATCTATGCTATATTATCGGCATAAAAATCTTTATTTATTTCTACTTGTGAAGTATTTTTCAGGTTGAATTCCATAAAGCTTAAGTTTATAAATTCCAACGACACCATTGTTTTGAAAAAATGAATACTATAATAGTAGCTCCATGATTGATTGTGTGTTACTAGGAAACTACTTTTTTTTTTTGCTAGAAAAAGAGAGAGGAAGGAGCGACTAACATGGCTACCCTCCTTAGGTGTGACTATAGGAGCTCTAACCCCATTCAAGAATGTTCCCCAAGACCCTACGGGCGGGTCGCCACTACCTGACGATGAAGTGAGTCACCTAAACTCCATTCAAATAACTAGCAAGAACGGCAACACTTCTGGGTAGAGAGCGAGGTACTGGACTGGCATGTAGGTACCATCACATTTAAAACTCCTACTCAGGTTCGAACCCACAATCTCTAGTTTACAGGAAAATAATATTGCCACTAAGCCACCTTTTCAGTGGTAGGAAACTACCTATTTGTACTTTGGTATATTGTGACATTGGATAACTTTTTATAAAATTACATGTTTTACTAAATTATGAACTTTGATCTATTAGTACTATTGTTAGTGAAGTAGGGCATGGTCGTTTTTTAATTATCATCTATGTCCCAACATGATGGTTTCAAAAATCCCTTAGCAGGTACTTGTAATGTACCATTTGTCACGACACAAATCCCGGGACAGTGGCAGAAGGAGAATTTCACTAGAATTAGAAATTCCTTAATTAATAAAGAGAAGGTTTTAAGAGTTTTGAAATTTTTTTTAAATGGCACGATAAATAAAATATTTGGAATTCCAACCAGTGAGTCTACCCCACAGTTTATAGTCGCCAATAAACATAGACTGAATAATTTAGAAGATCCAAATTCAAATAATTAATCGAGCATCATCATTCAAACTTTAATATCAAACTAGTGTGGCATATATATTTTACAGACATAATCAAGTAGCACAATCCATTTATTTAACAAGACTTAAACACAAGTCTTAAATCCACACCCCTAACAATACTAAGTCACGAACTACGAGTAAAAGATAACTTCTTAATCTACTTGTTGGCCGTCAATGTCACACTGGACATTACCTGTGGAGAAAGTAGGGGGTGAGCATAAAATGCCCAGTAGGTTACCCAATTTCCCTTTTTGGGAAAGTTGTTTTATAATTCTCAAAACACATGTATGGTTAGTAATACTAGAAAGCATTTTTATAAATATTAAGCTTTCAAAATATATATAGAAAACCATGCTAAAACTAAAACTAAATGTCCAGGTCAAAACACATAGAAAATCATAATAAAACAGGTATAACTGCACATTATATAAATCAACATCTCACATGAGCCCTTACCATCTCATCATGACTATAGTAACTCATACTATATATATTGACTGCTTTCTGCCTGAAATCTATCTCTGGAAACTGGAGAGATACCTGTGTATCTAATCCTACCGAGTAGAGGGGCACCGAATGCCTACACCTACCGAGTGAAAATAGTTAGAAAATAAACCCCATGCGGGTTTACGGGCTCTCACCGAAGGCGAGTATACTAGTCCACCTACTACAATACCGTGATGTCTAAGATGACTCATGCATGATCGTATAAAATGTACAATATGTGGAGTCTCAAACAACCATACAGTGGTTTAACATTCTAGACATACTCTGATTTTTAAATAGAAATCCATTTTGTACTTAAAAATCCAAAACATTGTTCCTAAGATTTAACCAAATCTCAAGATTAAAATTTGTACAGAATCATACACAAAATATCCAGAGTAGTCCACAATATTTCACAAGTTCACAATTCATTAAAATAATTATTTAAATAATTTAATTTAATAAAATCACGAAATTTTATTTTTCAGAATAAATTCAAATTTATTGAAAAATAATAGAAAATAAGAAAATTGAATCCCCTACCTCGAAATAGTAATTATGCTGAGTTGATGATGCTAGAAAAGTCCTTTGTCGATCAGCTGATTGTTCAGACAGTCGTTTCCAAATTCCAACACGTTTACTTGAAAAAGTGAATTTCCAAACAGAGCTGCAAATTGAGAAACAGATGTCACTATTGAATTCAAAACACGAAAAAATATTGGATTACCGTTTCAACACTTCAAAATTATGAGATTTCTTGTTTCAATCTCCTCTTTCACATGATATAATTTTCTCGAGCAAAATAACTTAATTCTGAAATAATTAGAAAAATACCATAAAATTTAATATTATAAAAGTGTTACAATAACCAACTTCTCACCGAAACCGAGTTAGAGGCCGAGAGTAGTCGGAAATGAGAGCTGACGTCAAGACGAGTTCAACGGTGGTGACAGCGAGTTGATCGGACGTCGAAGGAATAAACTGAGGGCGAAAAACTGTTCCAATGATGGTGATTTTGGGCGATTTTTTCTCCAATGAAGAGCAGCAGTTCACAGCGGCAACACCCGACACTGGTGCGTCAGCGGCTTTCGGTCAGGGCAGGCTGGCGCGTCAGGCACGAAGGTGGCGTGATAGTGAATAGTAACTGAAAATGAGTTCAAGGACCTTTGTAAAGAAGAAGAAGAAAGGTGGGAGTTTTTATACAATTGTCAAAAACTGTTGGTAGTGAGACACGTGTCACTACCTGACTAGACCGAAAAAATTTTCTAAAATTCTATTTTGGCCATAAATTTTAAAAAGATTCTTTTACTTTAGTTCTTCCTTAATTATATTTTTGTCCCCAGTTGGTAATTTCCTTTTCACTTTTGCCCCAAATGCACTTAGACTTTATTTTGTCTAAGTTTAACACCAATGATTTAATTTGAAATATTTTCAGATTTTTATTTAATTAATCAAAAAATATAAAATTACCAAAATACCCTTTAATTAAAATTACTTAATTACCCTTACAAAATTTATGATTTTACACCATTAACTCTATTTAATATAAACAACCTAAGTATTTTTTTAAAGCTAAATTAGTCCATCAACATGCCTTCTTTCAAGGAAAAGAAAACGCTAATCATAAATTTTAAAATGTTCTACACATATTTTTATGATTATAGTTTTCAGACTATGCCATATTATATATATATATAAATATAATATAGATGAAAAATATGTTTACACTATATAAATGAGATGGTTTTGCAGTAGGACATGTAATACCAATCTTATTCCCACTTCATCCTCACTTAAAAATAAGTGGGTATTCACCGCTCACTACTAGAACCATGAATATGAGGATAAAATTGTCTTATTAGGGCCGTATCACTGTAGTGTATCAAATGATCAAGTCAAGTTGACATCTATTAAGACCAAATTCGGGCTTGTAATTGATTTGAAACAAAGTGGGTTACTAGGTTAAAAAGTAACCTAGCAAGTTACAAGTTTAAACATAAGAAAAAATATGGCAAATAAAATAGCAAAAACGTAACCGAGCGAGTTACGAGTTTAAACATAAGAAAAAATATGGCGAATAAAATAGCAAAAAAGTAACCGAGCGAGTTACAAGTTTGAATATTAAAAAATATTTACAAAAGAAAAAACCTTTTAGTAGAAATGTAACACAGCATGTTAGCAAGTTAACTCAAAACTAAAATGTGAAAAGGTAACCTAGTAGGTTAAGGAAAATTTTCAAACAAAAAAATTAACCTAGCCATTTATAAGATAATCTAGTATGTTACCATGTTAACATTTTCAAAAGGTAAATATATCCTATAACAATTTCATTTTTATTGGAAATGGTAATTTATATTCTTACATTTAAAATTTTACCAACGCACCCTAATTTTTACATAGGTATTGTAACTAGAGGTATCAAACGTGGCACTTGTTGGTTTTAAAATGATTTTGGCAACGGGAGATTGACCTAAGAACATTCAAAAAATTTTCTCAAAATAATTGACTATATAAATGCATAGTATTAATTCATAGCAAATAAAGACATACAAAGAGAATAGATCTAATACCTCTTGTAGCCTATCAATAGATCCTAGTTTTTTTATCTTCTAAACCACGATTTTCCAATCTAAGCCTCAAGTACAACTAGATGAATGTGTGAGCATTGTGTACAATTTCTTAAAACTCACACTTTAGGCCCTTCCAATATTCTCAACACATGAGATTGCAAGAGTTTGTTGTACATAAAATATGAAGATTTTTTTCCTTTTCTCTCTAGGTTAGGAAAGCCCTGTAGAAAATAATACGTANCCAATTTTTATTTATCTAATTATTTGATAATTAGATATTTTTAAATTCAAAATTTAAATAAATTAGAAAACTTATCCCTCCATAAATTTAAATTAATTTATTAATTAATAATAATTATTAATTATATATATATAAACTATTTATCTAGACAAAGTGTGTAGTAATAGAAATAATATAATATCCAGTTCAGTGTTTGTAAGAGATGGAAGTGGGAACCTATGGACCTGTAATTCAAGCTCTAATAAATTATGACAATTAATTAAAATCTCTAATTAATTTGTTTAATTTATTAATTACAGTATTACTCCACTAAAAATCTGGAATTGTACTCTTGAAATTACAGAATTAATTTACTCATAAAACAATGAGCAATCCATCAATTTAATCATTACATATAGTTCAATTCTTTATAGACAATTCATAATTAGAACTAGCTTATATTCCGTTTACCTCTCCAATTGCATATTTATCCTTGTGTACCATTGATTCTTCAATGAACAATTAATTTATAAATCTATTATAAATTGAGTACTCAAATTGTTCAAGTCTCGAATCAATACATAAGGGAATCATCTTTCTAGCTTTCTAATGAAATAAATGGATTCCATATTTGTAAGCTACATTCCTAGCTACTCATCTCATTATGCTCCCAATATACTAGTATTTCGATATGTTTAAAAAATAAACCTTTAACAGGTATGTTAAAGAACATAATGTTATATATAGGAGTCTATAATTACTCATGATTAAGATTGATCTACATATGATTATCTAGTGACATTATTTGAACTCTCAACAGTTAACAGAATTTATGTGAGATTCAAATTATGTCTAGTCTAGTCCTATATAATCAAATTATATAAAATACCTCTATTGTGATATCAACATATCAATAGTCCGAATAAGACTATTACATTCTCAATGTTAATGGACCGTACTAATAATATTTAATTAAAGATCCTAAATTTTAATTAATTACTATGGACTATATTTAGTTTATTATCCATAAATTTAATTCTCATATATATAACACTTATATACTAAATTTGTGGTCACATAAATAAACTAAGAATTTTCTAATATTTAAAGACATACTAATTATGCATAAATTCTAATAGAAAAATGTCATTTTATTAATTCAATAAATATCCAAAATATATATGTTTTTAGGACATAAACCCTAACAGCAAGACACGTCCCATTTAAGGTAGGTACAAACATACTTTTTTGTCGTGCCCACTTAAGATGAGAATGATCAATGGGTTCTTGAAAAAACCCTATTAAGAATTCTCAAAAGATTTGACAAGGTTGAGAGATACGCAAAAGATCAGCGAATATACAATAGCTTCAAATGCGAGATAGACGGATGAAAAAGACAACTCAATTTGTGGTGTTTATCAGGAAATGAGAAAAGAGAAAAAAAAAAAAAGAAGGCCACAGAAAATAGTGGATATATCATATAAAGAAAGAGAGATATGAAATGTATAACATATTATTTTTATTGGGATTGATCCCTATTTATACAGAGAGCTGGAGCTAATTTCTAGAGATTTACTGCTAACGTTAAGCTAATAATTTAAATTTAATGACCAGCTAATATTTAAAATTAATGACTAACTCATAATTTATAAAATAGGAAATAATACAATTGTCAAATATTCTTAGAATCTCCATTACAAAATAGGAAATAATTATATCTCTAACACCAATGGCTAAATTTTGAAACTTATTTTAAAAATGACAATTTTACATATTTTATGGATCAAAATATATTAATTTATTTTGTAGAAAATTGATTTATCTTTTAAAAGGTTTTTTTTTTAAAAAAATTGATCAACTGAAAATGGTCATTTATCAAAATAAAGATATAAAATTGCTTTTTATTAAATATGTGTAAAATTATCCATTTTTAAAGGACTTTGCATGTAAATACTCAATGATCCCGTTTGATTCATCCATTTCATTCAAATGAAAATTTTTTCATAATATGTGTTTATTTTAATAATTCTAGTTTTGTATTTTAAAATATTCATTTAAAACGAGTGTTTATTTTAATAATTCAATTTTTCTATTCGAATGATCTATAAATCACGTCTATTATTAAAATAAGTTTTTTTTGTATATTGAAACGAAAACGTAGCCTATAAAATATTTTTAAATAATTCATTATAATATTTTTTACTTTAATTATAATTTATTCTACTTTATTTTTATTTTAGTTTGAGAGATATCTCTCGTTTCACGATTTTAATTTAAATTCAGTAAGTGTAAACGTCAATATTATTCGATCGCTTCTCCAAAAAAAAATAAAAAAAAATAAAAGTAATATTCGACGAAAAATAAGAAAAGAAGAGTTGAAAAGGCGCGGTAAATCAAGAAACCATTTGTTTATTTATTAGCCATCACAAAGTGGAGGAGACCTAGCAACCCGCAGGGCAGCACTCAGCAGCAGCCAACCTCTGCGCCTCAGTCCACAGCTACAGCTGCCGCTTTGCCCTAGGAATTGTCTCTCTGCCTCTCTCTGTATATCTTAGGTTGACATAGATGGGAAGCTTCGCAAACGGTAGCAGAAGTGGTGGTGGTGGTGCGGCCATGGTGGACAAGGGCGTCGATTTCGCTCAATACTTCTGCACATATGCCTTTCTCTACCACCAGAAGGAGATGCTCTGCGATCGTGTTCGTATGGACGCTTACTATTCCTCCATCTTCGAGAACAAGCACCACTTTCATGGAAAGGTGTATATATATCTATGTACGCACCATACAGTATATACAAACATAAGCTAAGTTTAGATGAGTATGAAATTGAAAAATTCTAGGGTTCAAGGAGTACGCTTTTATAATTAATTATTCGAGCTTTAGAGAAAACTTTTTTTTTTTTTTTTTTTTTTTTTAAAAAAAATTTTAGTTTGGTGTTGGTGAGTTTTGAAGTATTAGAGAATTTTGATCATTGTGGAAAAATCATGTCTTAATATAATTTATGTGTTTGTGGAGAAGACTGTGTTGGATGTGGGGACTGGGAGTGGCATTCTTGCAATCTGGTCGGCTCAAGCCGGTGCGAGGAAGGTTTATGCTGTGGAAGCAACTAAGATGGCTGAACATGCTCGTGCGCTTATTAAAGCAAATAACCTTGAAGATGTGATTGAAGTGATTGAGAGCAATGTGGAGGAGGTTACCCTTCCTGAGAAAGGTTTGCAATTCTTTACTCAAAATGCTTGTTGATTCACTTCAATACTTTGACTTGTTTCCTCATTGTAAACCAAATGAGCAGTCGACGTCATCATCTCCGAGTGGATGGGATATTTTCTTCTCCGCGAGTCTATGTTTGATTCGGTGATATACGCACGTGACCATTGGTTGAAGCCAACTGGAGTAATGTGAGTTTATTCATGATTCTAATTCTCTTTATTTGGATACTTGTATTTGTTTAATGCAGAATTGCATTGGCTTATCTAGATGTCCGTGTGGCTTTATTGTTGCTGTAAACTTATTAATGTATTGTGGTTAATTTAATTATTAATTTCTCTTTAAATAGTTTCACCTGCTTGTTTAGCTTTTGTATGTGTGTTTATAGCTTGTTGGTATGTAATATGGAAACACTATAGTAATTGTTGTTTGAATTGTTTCGTAGGTATCCTAGTCATGCTCGTATGTGGGTTGCACCTATTAGGTCTGGACTCGGGGAGCATAAGAAGGGTGATTATGATTTGGCTATGGAAGACTGGGATAATTTTGTTGGTGAGACAAAAACTTATTATGGGGTCGATATGAGTGTTCTATCAAAACCTTTCTCGGAAGAGCAGATGAAATATTATCTACAGGTGAATCACAAATTTCTAAGGACTATTTGTTTTATTTTTCAACTAAGAATTTTATTGGGGTGGATTTCAATGCTTCGTCTAGGTCCCTTTGTAGAGGACTTTAACATCCAAAAGTTAGCAAATGCATTTAACGTGGGACTAAAGCACAATCCATTAAAAAAATCACTTAATACAGTTTACTTCTATCTTTCGTGCATAAATCACGAATGTGTATTTTGTTGCTAAATGTTGATTTCATGCTACTAATTTTATCTAAAAATTTAACCTGCAACCCCTTTACAAAAGTGTTAATGAGTTTGGTGATTATGTTATTGAGAATGATACTTAATATATTTATTTGTTATTGTTTTTTCACTTTGGAGATTTGAGGATTAAGATATCTGCAAATAGGATCAACATTTAATTTTTTTTGACCAATCATTTTTGCCTGCGATATAAAACTTTTGGAGCTAGTGGACTGCTTTCCTGCTAATAAGAACGAAACATAATCGTTAGTCCTTAAGTTCCCTGTAATTGGCTCGTGAATTTTCGTTTACTTGTATAAATTGCCTCAAAATTTCTTTTCAAGCTTGTGCATCCTGGCTAACGTTGGTAATATTACTTAAAGTAAAAGGTAATATATGTACACAGAAAATAATGTCATTTTTTCATATGCGCTTGATGGATTCATCCTCTTTTGAAGTATTCTATGGCTTAAGACACAAGATTTAAATTTTTGTAGACATCCATGTGGAGCAATCTTCATCCAAACCAAGTTATAGGGTCCCCTGCCATAGTAAAGGAGATTGATTGTTTAACTGCCTCTGTCAATGATATTCTTGAAGTGAGAGCAGATGTTTTGTCATCAATAACACTGGAGAACACAAGGCTCTGTGGTTTTGGGGGATGGTTTGATGTTCATTTTCGAGTAAGTTTATTCACATTCCATTTTGTTTCAGCATATTAGAAATCTTGAGCGTATCCGTGGTAGTATTAACATAAATCTTGTTGTGGCATCTCCATCCATGGTGGTACCAACATAAATCTGGTTGACTTGTTCTGCTCCGGTGCACCAGGGAAGACAAGAGGATCCAGCTCAGCAAGAAATTGAGTTGACTACTGCACCTAGTACAGATAATGGCACACACTGGGGCCAACAGGTCAGCTCACGAAAATTCAATTTTTACTATCAGTTATTATTAGATAGTGAGACAATCTTTCAGCGGATTTAGGGTATTAAGGCAATGAATCTCAAGTTCTTGACTTTAATAAAACCTTACGCAAGCTAATAGAATTCTGCTTTGCAACATTATGATTGCCATTTTTGCTTAAATATAGCCGTAAACTGTTAGTTAATAATTAATCGATCAACTAGTTGGATTGGTCAGATTGTTGGGACTTTTCATTGCGCTATTTGTTTGGAGTTCAAAGTAATTAGTCCTCCTTTTGCATATAGGTTGTGAACTTCTTGTTTTATGTGAAATGATTGATGCTTGCTTGCATCTGTAATTATAGCAACCCAATTTATTCTGATTTTTGTTGGCTATTGGATAGGTTTTCCTCTTGCACCCTCCTGTCCGTGTCAGTGAAGGGGACAACTTGAGTCTTTCGTTCTCAATGATCCGGGCCAAGGAGAATCATCGACTTATGGAAGTTGAGTTTGGCTGTGGGATTACACAATCTTCTGGAAAGCTTCCTCGCTTCAGGAATAAGTTTTTCATTGAGTGAGAAAGACTGTAGATTATGTAGGTTGGGTTTGACTTTTCACGAAGGTAAGTCTATTAGCTGTTTACTATCATGATAAACACAGAAGTCCGTAGTTTTGATTTTGCTCTTCACCTTGACTGCGTTTATATATCCTTTACCTAGAAAATTGGTTTTTAATGACTATCTCTTTGAAGGTTTTTTTTTTTTTTTTTTTCTTGTTCTGTGGTCTCCCCTCAAACTAATTTGATTTGTTAATTTCCATCGTCTATGTGCAGGTAAACGACCGTGACTAAGTTTCTGTTCTAGGTGGCGTCTTAGAAATTGAGTTCTACAAGACAGGTCGACAATATTTGTCGGAGTTTTGCAGCTACTTTTGCTAGTTGGTTGTATTTTCTGTTACATGTTAAAAGGCTTGTACCATGCAAAAGATACTATTCATCGACGCAACTGTTAAATTAATTACTGCGAAGGAAAATGAATCTTGACAGAGATTAATCATGGTCAAATTTTCTAGCGTTCCCCTAAGAGTTGCAGCATTTATTTATTTATTTATTTTTTAACTATTAATTTAACTAAGGTGATGAACAAAGATGAATTTTGGTATATTTTTTAATGCATGAATATGTGATTTATCAGTACAATACTTGCAAACAAGTCATTTAAAAAAGTCTTCTATAAAGAAGAAGGGCACTTCCTCGGTGCCTCACTTCATTTTGAGAGGCACTTAGTGCCTAAAAGCTTTATAACCAACACATCATTTGTAAAGTAAATTTAATGGCTATCTATCAATCAAGGGAAGTGGGTGAAGGGCATTTTGAATGGCATACTTAGAGAAAAATTGCAACCGGCTGGTGACTGGTACTCGTACTTTGAGTATTTTAATAAAAATTTGTAACAGTTGGCTTATGACGTCTTTATTTTTTTTTTAAAGTATTCTTCACCCCTCTTCCTCCAATTTCTTCCTTACCCCTCTTTCCTCTAGCTCATTTTATAGAAACCCTAAAATCATGGAACTTAATCTCTAATTATGGAAGTCTCTCTCTCACCAATGGCTCAACCTTCTGCAAATCACTCTCTAAATTTTCCACTTTTCTTGTTCGTGACCTCTGCCATAGCTGAACCTCAGAGATCCCTATTTGGCTATGATAACACACAAGAAAAACTCAAGACTCTGACCTTCGTCTTCATTGCCTGGTACTTTCTCCTGCTTCATTTTTTCAATCACTGAGTTTTCATGATATTTCACAATTAGATTTATAATTGAATAATTCTATACTATTTCTGTACGGGTATATGGGTATTGTTTTGGAGACGAGAGCTTTGGTTGTCAAGAGGAAACGGACGCCAAATCAAAACCCAGAATCAAAGGTTATCTATCTCTTTCAGTTCCACCAGTTCTTGCGAGACAAAGAGATAGAAATAGAAGACGCAGACAGAGATCCATCCCCCACGGGCCAACTAAGAAGAAGAAGAAGAAGAAGAAGAAGCTTTACCTACCTACCTGATACCCTGGCTGAGACAGGGGAGACCTTCAACCATAGCCAAAGAACTTCTCTCGCCCACTCTTTCGAGGTTTCTTCTGATTTCAATACAATTCCAAAGCTTTGTATATAAATACACCATTAGTGGCTCCACCACACCCGAGCCTCTCTTCCCAGGTACCAATCTTAGACCTTAAGCTTCTTTAAACCGATGTCTGGGAACCATATTTTGGGTGAGAATTGACTTAATTTGTTGCTTGTTTGAATTTGAGGCCGTTAATTTGAATCGGGTTATGGAAACTTAGGGTTAGGGGTTGCGCTTTAGGAGTATTTATTGTTATTTTGGGTTTTTCGAGATAGGAGGTAAAAAAGATATGAAAGGCCGGTCGTACCACCTCCAGAGTTCGGATCTTTCCGATGATTGGGCTAATGGGTCTTGGACTGTGGATTGTGTATGCGGTGTGAATTTTGATGATGGAGAAGAGAGAGTTAATTGCGATGAGTGTGGAGTTTGGGTGCACACTCGGTGCTCTTGGTATGTGAAGGGAGATGATATATTTGTTTGTGACCAATGTAAGAGCAAGAATAATAGGAATGATAGCGTGGATACTTTTCAAATACACGTTTTCCTTGTACTTGTTATGTTACTTAATAGTTATTGTTTCTTTTTTTTTTTTTTTTTCCCCCTTGTAAAGTTTTTTATTTTATTAGCTAGTCTTCTAGCAAAGAGAGTGATTGTGCTTATAGTTCCAGCTGTTTATAATAAGCCATGGTTGAAATCTTTTCTTGGGGGTTTAAAGATTGGCTTACTTTCCGATGGTCTACTACCATTGCTTTTCATAAATTGATATGGGCAAGAAAGAACGAGATTCGGTAAGGAAACTTTAATGGGTAACTTTTGAAGTGGATAATTTGTTCTTGGTTTTAGTGATGGGTAAACCTAGAAAGTTTATAACTTTGTAAGAGTCTTAAAGACAACATTCCTTGAGTACTGACTTCTATTCACCTTATGCACATGGTTTACTGCAATGTTGCAAATCCCCAGTCTTTTGGCCAGCAGCCAACAATATTTTTTCGAGAGGTTTGTAAGTTGGTTTGAAAAATTACGAGAGAGAAAGGCCTATTAGAACTCGAGAATTTATTTGCTATTGTTGTCCGGTTTATAGGTTTTTGCACTATGTGAGCATCTGACGATTTTGGACAAAAGCGAAACACAACGCCTGTTCAGGTATCAAACAGAAATGGTCAGTCTGGTGCTATCTATATTTCTATTTTGAAAGTGCATTATTTTAGATTTTGGAGATATTTAGTCATGTTAGTTTAAACTTCTCTTCCTGTTTCCCTGCTCTGTTGAATGAAGAAAATTACAGATGATATAATAATGTGCAAAACTGCAGAACTATTATGTTGTTGCTAAATTTAAAATGGAAATGCAAGCAAAATGGTATTATAGCATGTATGCTGTAGAAATTTCTCAAGTGCAAACATGTCAACGTATTCCATAGAGTATGTAGAAACTTTTTTGCATGAAGCTTATGTGAGAGAATTTTTGTATTTCTCTTTTCAGATCCAGATGATGTTTCTATTGCTGATAAGTTTGAGAAAGATGGAATTCTGTCCTGTTCCTCTGTACCCTCCATATTCGGCTTCTATTGCCCCCTTTATGGTGGCACTGTGGTATGTTTGTACCACTTATAACACTTTATTCAAATTGTTCAAGTAGTTTTGTTTTTTTATTGTACTCTCAACTGCAAAATTCCTATCTTTACTGGGTGTCAACCAAGCTTAAACTGAACCAACTAACAAATTTTAAGAAATTAGTATAGGACTATCAATTTCCAACTTTGTAGAATTTGGAGCATTGGATTACTGAGTTCTGATACCACTTGAGTATTTGTTAAAGTAGTTAGATATCTAAAATGTGTCTTGGTTTTTACGGGTTCCTTACTATCGTAACGAGGAATGAAGGTGGGGATTGTAAATTTCTGAACTTTAGAAGCAACTTGAGGTGGCCAAGTCCAACGGCAATACAACAAGGGCCGTGATTGTTATAAATCCAGTCAACCCAACAGGCCAAGTGGTCTATGATTAAGTATGACACAGCAACATACCTGAAAAGAGATCAAAATCCATTAATTTTTTTTATTGAATAAGATTATTAATCTTACAAACTCATTCTGAAAAAAAAGGTTCCTTTTTTTTTTTTTCCCTCCTCTTTAGTCTTGATGGTAGGTTCTAGCAGAAAGCAACCAGTGGGAAATTATGAAATTTTGCAAGCAAGAAAATCTTAGGAAGATGATAGTTTTTTGATTGTCAGATCAACCCATTTCTATGCGGACAACGGACTTTTTAACAAGAACAATTATGCCAACTAATATAGTCTATATTCACGAGTTTGGTAGGTAAAACAACTAATAATATAGCTACACTAGCTATGGATAAATCTTTGACATCCAAGTATGCCAAGTGCCAACTCTATTAATGGTTTTATTTCTTGGCCGGAACACAAGGCAAGGCATGCCAACTTTGTTTAGATGGAAGGAATCCAAGTATGCCAACCAACTTGACCTAATAAATTTTATCTGTATATATCTATGTTTATCTTAAGAGAGCATCAATATTTATCACTTAATAGGCATAAATTAAGGGTTACGATGTTGATCTGATCTACTTTGGTTCTTTTGTTGGTTTTTTGCCCTTTGGGACTCAATCAAACAGGACAACAACCAAGCGGATTTTGAATGTTTACCAATGTCCTGGCCTTAGTAGTGGTACAAATATTGCTTTGAGAGTTATACTGGACTAAATTAACTAATCATGTAGGGGACACTGATATGTTATCATCTAGTGGAAAACAAGCCTGTTCATTGTACATTACAGGCCTGAAGTTTTAGGAATCTTATCCCGGAAACCCATATTGAGATTCATTATTTACTTACAAAAGTCTGTCTAAGAGTCGAGTACGATTGGTTACGGATGTGAATTATTGAGCACATGACTTCTATTCCAATAAATTGGACATAAAATTTAAATGTTCACATCTATTTAATTAAAATTAAAATATTTATCATCTATCTAAATTTTATTTCCGTTGTACTAATTCACAATAAAGTTTAATAATATTATGCATATATATAAATATATGTTTATGTGTAATCACACCAAGATAACGATCTCCGCCGGTGCCGTCTATGCCCAACAAAGATCTTCGATATTATGAGATTTTGTTGCATGTTCGGAGGAAAAACGACTAGAAAGAGGAAAATGATAAATTAGAACATACGACAATACAATTGCAAACTGAAAATGAGAACAAAGAAAATGACAGCCACAAAAAATCATAGGAAATGCAAAAAGTGAAAAAGAAAACAATTGATGACTTAAAATGACAACAAAGTGAAAAGGAAAAGATAAACAAAAGGCACCAGAAGGCAGAAACGTAAAAGTAGTGAAAAGCAGAATTATAATGACATCGTTTTGCTAAAAAAAATTGTTGTCATAATTTTTCGCCTAGTAAAAGAGGCGCACGTGCATCTTAATTAACTATTTTTGAGGGGATGCATTTGATCTTCAACTTAATTTGCTATTATAATTGCCAAGTGTGTTAATGCCATATTGCTTTCTCGTTTCTTCTAAAATTATCAGATGTGAATCTTTCTCTATAAATTATATAATTAGTTTCCAATTTGAACAAAATTATAAATTAAATGTTAATCATATCTTATCAATAAGCCGTTCCCAATATATAAGATTAAATACTTTATCTAAACTTGGAAAAATTTTACCCAAGTTCATGTACGACTTAAGCGTTCCAAACCAGATCAAGAGAAATCTTGACACTTTTAAAAATATCAATATTTTTTATAAAAATGCACAAAAGGTCATTTCAGCCCAAATTAGTCCTATCCATATCATTTGTGACAATTATGAGGAAGAGTACTCGCCAGCCCATATTACTGTTTTACTTTGATTGGACCAGATTCTAAATTTTGGGCTTATTTTAAGTAAATGTCTATTTTTTAAGATATTATAGTAAAATAACTGATACATGGGTATATATACCACTTGTAAAATATCATATACTCACTGAGTACATAAATCAAAATTGGTATATAAGCATATATAGTACATTTACTTGATCATTTAGCTATAAAAGGAGAAAAATTGATATTTGTTAAAACAAAGTGTAAAAAAAAAAGATCATTATTTCTCCCTAACATATGTTAAGGGCCAATGAACGGACTAAATGAATTAGAGAAAGAAGACATTTAGTACTACCTTTTGATAAATAATACTAAAAATGCTATGTCCAAACTTTTACTTATTTTTATATTACCTTTATTTAAAAAGTAACAAATTCTTGTTAAGAAAGACCAAATAATGTCTTATAATTTCTTTTTTTTTTTTGGTTTCTTTTTGCTACTCGTTTACTTGTAGTTAATCACTATTAAAACCAAATACCAATTTATTATTAGAAATCATAAATTAATTAATTTTTGGAAACTAGAAACCAAATTGGTTACTAAAAATCAACAACCATATTGGTTTTCATCATAACTACTATAATTATTTAGTTAATAAAAACTGAAAACCAAATTAATTTCTATCATAAACAGTAGAATTATTTGGTTCATTCAATTATTAATTACTAGAAACTAATTTAGTTATTGGAAATTAGTTGCCAATTTAAAACTAATTTAAATATGAAATAATTTTTTAAAGGGTTGTACTAAGTACAATAGTCATGTACATTATCACAGTATACTACAAACTATAATCACTTATTTTGTGACATTATTATTAAAGAAGATTAAATTAATTATATTTATCAATAATTAATTCAAAGTCGTCATTTTATGTCTAATTTGACAAATGAGGCAATATTGAATATTGTTAAAGATTAGATATATGCATGTTATTTTAGTTACTTTTATTTTATTTTTATTATTTGATATATACTTCTCTTAATAAGTTTACAATCATTCGTTTGGTTATATTATGATTAACAATTTTGTTTTACAATTTTCTAGTGCGTGCGTATATGTTCATATTAACTAATTTTGAGTGCGTATATGTTCATATTAACTAATTTTGAGTGGTAAGGCCAAGATTAAATTGTCATTTTGCAATAATATTTTTCTAACCAATATCAAAAAGCTTAATTAATCTATATTATATGATTCTATTCTAGTGTATACATATATAAGCTAAATATTTCATCCTTAATTATTATTCAATTTTTAAAAAACACAAAAAGTTCTTCATATTACTAATATTATGAGGATTATTTTATGGCATGGTTGAATAATACAATTTATAGTACCCTTGTTAAAACTATTGTCTCAAATAGATAAAAATGAAGGCTGGCTCATTTGTTTTTTTTTTTTTTGGGTAAATTGGCCAATTGTGAGTAAGATTAATTATAGGGGTTTATAGAAATATGACCAAATTATTGGCCCAACTTAAGTAAATATCTCTTTGTCAACTGTTATAGCAAAATATCTGGTATATATGTTTATATACTAAGTGTAAAATTTTATATACTAACTATAAAAAATTATATATCCAGTACATTTTAGTATATTAATTGAAATTAATAGATAAACATATCTACCAAGTGTAAAAATATATACACCTAGACATTTAACTATAAAATTTAAAAAATGGATATCTACTTAATCAAATTTAAAATATTAGTCGTTCACTAAATTTCTCTTAATTGTAGGCCTAATTCATCATTTTATTTAAGTTCGGCCAAACTAACTTAAAAAGACATAACATATGTTAAGGCCAATTAATAGGCTAAACGAGTTGTTCATCATGAATGACTCACTCACTTGATTGATCCGGCCTATGAATCAATAGTCTTTTAATAAATAATTGTTTATTACATACGAGAATCAATAGTCTTTTAATAAATAATTGTTTATTACATACGAGATTATGATTAGTGATGATAGATAACTATTTATTTTTAGTTGTAACTTTATACTATTCTCTACTTTATATCCAATTTGAGTATTATACGTTATTTGACTAAGTAACTAAGTACTATAATTAATTACCTTATCAAAATAAACTGAGATATATTAAATTAATAAAATTTATCACTAATTAGTGCATAATCATTCCTTTTATATCTGATTTGATCATGAAGTGATATGTATAAGTATTATTATAAGCCATATACTTATCTACTTTGTGATAATATGATTAGCGATATTAGATTAATTTGACTTTTCATTTAATTTATAAACTTTATCCGTTTTTTAAATAATGTTATAATGTAACAATATGCAATAGTGTTAGAGTAAATAATCTAGTTACATATTTTGTCACATTATACTCAATGATAATGAGTTAATAAAATCTCTTACCAATAAGTGCACTGTCATTCCTTTAGTAACTAATTGGATCATAGGTTAATATATAATTGTATTATGGTAAGTACTATAGTCACATACTTACTTAGATAATGATTAGTAATAATTGATTAGTGTGAATTTATACTTAATTTAGCAAAATGCATCTATTATCCATTGTATTTAAGCATGAGATAATTTGTAATAATATTATACTGAGTATTTTACTCACTTATTTTGTTACATTATACTCAAACATATTGAGTTACTTTAATTTCTCATTAACTTGTGCAATATGTATATTAGTGTAATATAGAGTACCATAATTAATTATGGTTTATAATTTGATCATGGAGCAATATGTAATTATTTTCATACAAAATATTATAACTAATTACTTTGTCAAATTATACTAAGAGAGATTAAATAAATTATATTTATCAGTAATTAGTTCAACGTCATTCAATTTAAATCTACTTTGACCATAAGATAATATATACTAGAGTTAAGCTACATACTATAATCACCTACTCTGTGATTTTTTCATTAATCATTTATCACATTACCCTAAAAGTATTAAATTAATCAAATTTATGGACTAATTAATACGATTTCATTCAATTTAAATCTTATTTAACTATGCGATGATATGTAAATAGTGTTATATAAAGTAAAATAATAACTTAATTTGTCAAATTAAGCCAAATTTATTAAACTAATTATATTTCTTACTATTAGTTCAAAATCGTCCAATTTAAATCTGATGAAATCAATATGAATATGTATAACAGTGTTAAGCTAAATATTAAACATACCTATTTTGTGATATAATTATTGGTCATATTAGATTAATGTGAAATTTCACTATATTTTGTTAAATTCATATATTTTGTATCTAATTTTAATATAAGACAATATACAATAATGTTAATATAAAGACTATATTCACCTATTTCATGAGATAGTAATTAATGATAATAGATTAATGTGATTTTTCTATTATTTTCCCTAAATTCATCCAATTTGTTTCTAATTTTAACATGGGAAAATATGTAATAAAGTTAAGCTAATTACATTCAACTAATTTGTCATATTATACTTGATGATATTTAATTAACTAATTTCTTACTAATAACACTTATTTTGTGATATTTTATTCAATTTTTCGTTAGTAACTATTTAAATTGGATTAATATTAATCTACTTATATTGTAATATTCATGCTTTTAAATGGATTAACTACTAAAAGGTTTAATTAATTTACTAATTTCAAAAGAAAGTTGAAAAAAAGGAAATAAGAAAAAAATAGCAAAAAGTTTAAATAGAACTAGAATACTTGTTTTTCGTACCAAAATACTTGCTCTTTGATAAATAATATTTACTTTTTTATGCATAATATTTGTAATTTAATAGTTTTTACAAGCTCAAAATAGTCAAGTTACATATAATGAACAGTAATTACATTGTAATTTTACATTTCAATCCTTGACTCTTCCAATTTAATATTTTTATATATCATTAATATTACACAATTGTCCCACAAAAGCAAATTTAACATTTTTCTGAAAGGATTTTTGGACAAAACCCAGGTATTTTTATTTGTCACAACCTGCTACTCAAGGTAACACTTCTCTCATATTTTTGTCTGTTAGTGAGGTAGTTAGTGCCTTAAAAGGTGCTTGAGGCACATAATTGGCCAAAGAAGAATAATAATACTAAAATCGTCTTTCAAAATCTGACTTTGATCACATACACATGCATGCCTTTAATTATCCTTGAAGCTGCTTTGAGTAGGCATGTTAATATGTTTGACCTATCTAACTCTTTAAATAATCTCATATGAAATTGCCAACTTGGTGGGGATTAACTTAGACACATTTCACTTCAATTTATAGTTCATTAATGCTCAACTTATGGCTTTATATAAATACTTAAAAGCTCACTAGTACAAGTTGAGTTATCTTCCATCAATAAAGATCATCGCTGCACTATAATAACTGCCCTATTCTTGTGCTCCACTAGAACCAAGCTATGCAAAGGTCATCAAGTACTTCTCGAGCTTCCGACGAGTTCTTGGTCAACTTTTCACCAGCTTCTATCATCTCGCTGCCAATGAAATTAACTACTTTCGATGGCTTGCCTCTCTATGATCCCAACTCCGACGCTACAAAAAAAGAACTTGGCCTGCGTAAGTCATCAGGAGAAAATGTCGTTCATATAATTCCCCTGGTTTTGATTCTCTATGGTTTCGTTCTTTGGATTTTTTCTCATCCAGGTAAAATGTGATATTAAGTGGCAAGGTCATAATCTTGTTTCTTGGGGGTCAGGCTTATTATATGGAGATGTAATCGCTTATAAGATGAAACACTCTCTCTTTCTTTCTCTATTCCCACCATTTTAGAAAGTAGCTTTTGTAATAAAAGTTGGAGAAAATACGTGGAAGAAACAATAATTTTTGATTTCTCGAACTATATTTTTTTTCCTCACCCCTTTAAATACTGTTGACCTTTTGTAAACGAAAGAAATGGTTTTCTACTTTATTTTCCGCAATTTCGAAATTATGCGTCAGTACTTATTTAGTGGTAACTTTTTGCTAAAAATTGGCTAATTAGAAATTAATAGTAGTTTGATTTTCAATTAAACCTGTCAAAACATATTCATTAGATTGAATGAATAATTGCAGACTTAAAGAAATGATGTATCCCCTAATTATTTGGGTGACTGGTTGATTGGCCGTATCTAAGAAAATTAGGAATTTTTTAATCCTTTTTTTTTTTTGGTGAGAAGGAATTTTTTAATCCCTTACTTAAAGAAGTCGTACTTGCTTAAATTTCTCTTGTAACATGAGAAGTATTAGAGAAAAGGACATGGACAGGATAACTTTTAATACATTTTTACATTTTTAGGACTGCCATGTTCTATGGATAATTTTAAGACTAAATTTTTGACTTTTTTAGGACACAGTGGACAAAGAATTAAATGCATTCCAAAGTTGCCGTCGTTGAAAATGAAAGATTTGGTGAGAGCATTAAATGCATTTCCCTCCCATTTTTCTCTTTTCTTTCTCACTATTTCTCTATCTCTCTCTTCCATAGTTGTCGTATTTCATATCTCTTTCTACTGTTAATATATTTCAAATATTATTTTTCAGACAAAAAAAAACAAGATTTGCTTATTTATAAAAATAAAAAAAAATAACTGAGCTAGATATTTTTTGAGAGTTTTGGAATTTGAAGGTTAGAAGTTATGTAGTTTATTTCATGAATATGTATTCGTGGTGGATAAATGAATGAACAATGTTTGAAAGAGGTCTATAATATTGATTTAGACATTATTTTAGTGAAATATTCGTGTTTTTTACTATGTATGTTTGTAATGGTCTTCTGCACGTTACAAGTCAAGTAGTCATTGACCATGTGACCAAGTAGTTCATAAGTTTAGGACAAGAACTATAGGAAAAAAAACTATATAACTTAGGGTCCAGTACTACTTGACCCTAGGTTACGTACTAGTTGAGTAGTACTTGACCTAGGTTAAGAACTACCTTGACCTAAAATAGAAGATAGCAAAAATACAAATTGGGACTTAGGTAGGTGACTTTCTCATCTTTTTCAGCAATAGGACTTAGATTGGCTATTCTTTTTTGATAATGGGGACCTTAGACTGCGACTTTATCGTTCTTCCCACCAATGTCGTGATTGAAGATTTTGCAAACTCTTTTTTACCTTCGACTGACTTAGTTTTTTTTCATTTTAGAACTTTTAGTATTCCTTTAAATGAGAAGAATCAATCTAAGAGCTTAAATACAAGTTTTGGCGAAAGATTTTTGAGTTTAAGGGCAATTTTCAATGGTTTTTATAGCCAGACATAAGGAACTTTGCATACTTAATGACGAATAAAATATCGTCCCGATTGAAAAATGAAAAAAAAAGTATTAAGTTAAATCAATTAAATGAACTAATTAAGTAGACAAGTATAACTTGAACCCCAGTCAGATAAATGATTCACAATCTCAAATAATTAAAAATTTGTAATCAAGAAATACTTTACCTTAGGGTAAGTGGATATTAATCTTTTCCGAGTTCAAGTAGATCTTGATTTATTAAGGCTAAGTAAAGAGAAATAGGTTTTACAAGAAAGTGTATAGGATGAGTTATGTCAAATAAGAGGATAGGCCTTGTCAACTATTAGGTATGAAATTAGGATGGAGTATTTAAAACTTTTAGTTATTATAAAACTTATTCAAAAAGGTAGTCATAAAAATATCCAAAGGAGGAGGAGAAGGGCGAAAATTTGGTATAGAAATAGCAATCATAATATTTTGAAAAATTGCCATAAAAATCAAATTTCTTCTATTTTAAAAAGGCATTAATGATATTAATAGCCTCTAAATTATACTTATTGTACCACTTTAGACTATGAATTTTCAATTTACATCATAATGAACTATAAATTATATAATTATTGCAGTAATGATCCTTTTATCACAAATTATTAAATGTTTAATAGAATAAGTCATCACAGAGTATACATTTAGTAATTATGGTCAAGAATAAGAATCCAAACTTTTAACTTACCCATTAGACTATCAAGAGTTAAGTAATTATTGCAGCAATAACTATTTTATTCACAAACTGTTAATTTTTTGACAAAAATTAGTCATGTGCACAGTAAACAGTATCGTAACTATGGATAAAAATGAGATTCCGACTCATAAAAGTAAATAATAGCCAATTATATGCTTTGTTTATGACTGTGTTCTATTAAAAAACTAACAATTTGTGACGAATGGACTATTACTATGACAATTGCATAATTCAGGAGCTATTACTATGTAAGTTGAAAGTTCAGAACTAGAGTGGTATAATAAATATAATGTAGGGGCCATTGCTACATTTAACCCTTTAAAAAATAGTAATATTTGAGAACGATCTCCAAAAAGGTATGGATTTATGAATCTCTAATATAGAGATAAACAAAAATCTAATTTCTCCATTTTAAATAGGACTTTAGAGTTATTTTAGGTATTGGTGTTTGGGATATGTACAAGAGTACTCTTATTCTTATAAATTTTCTTAGTAGAAATCAAGTTTATTATATTTTAGATTATGGTTTGAAAAATATTGTTTATGTAAAATATAAAAAGTGCTATATATAGTTATCGGAATTCTAGATTGAATACTCAGGTCAAATGAGTAAATAAGATATATGTTAGGTAGAATGAATATGGCTAGTAACTCTAGAGTTTTTAACATGAGGAGTACTTGGATCACTTTCTCATCAACTCTCATATTTTATTGCTTGATATGTAGAGTTTAGTATATTTTTTTAACAGTATTAAAATATGAGATATTTTACTGGAGTTTACGTGTCAAATAGTAAGAGAAGATACTAGATTTAATACTTTTGTTGAAAACAAGATGGTGGATTTAGCACTTTTTTTTCAATATTTAGAAAAATTTCTGATTTTCTATTGTGGTACCCAAGATTCTCACATGCATAATAAGCCAATAATAAATATGTTCATATTGTATAATAGATATATCAAGTAGCTAGTATCAATTTTATGGTAAATTGCTCATTTTGATTGTTGAATGCTTTCGATCTGTATTATTGTACTAATATTTATTGAAATGCTCCCATGAGTACGAAATTGGCATTCATTATAGCTTTTCATCCTCAAATAGATGGACAATCAAAGAGATTTATACAGACTCTTGAGGATATACTTAGAGCTTGTGTGTTAGATTTACATAGATCTTAGAGCAAGTACTTGCCACTGATAGAATTTGTCTATAATAATAGTTATCAAGCTTCAATTGAAATATCTCCGTATGAAGTATTGTATGGAACAAAATATAGATTTCCAAGTCACTACGATGAGATCAGAGAAAGGAAATTTCTTAGTTCAGAGTTGGTAAGAGAAACCACTGAAACAGTAAAAAAAATTCAAAAAAGGTTATTAGCTATTTAGAATAGATAGAAGCGTTATGCTGATCCTAGAAAGAGATAGGTCATATTTAATATTAGGGAGGATAGGTCATGTTTAAGATTAGAGACAAAGTATTTTTAAAGGTTGCTCACATGAAAAGAATCATGAGGTTTGGGAAGAAAGGAAAACTTAGTCCCAAATATATAGGCCTATTTGAGATACTTAACAAAGTTAGAGATGTTGCCTATAGACTTGCTTTGCCACCCTTACTGTCAAACGTACGTAATATTTTCACATCTCTATGTTAAGAAGATATATTATAAACCTTTCACATATTTTGAGTTTTGAGCCATTAAAGTTGAGCCAAGATGTGAGCTATAAAGAATAACCAGTGGGGATTTTGGATAGAAAAGAAAAGGAGCTTAGAAACAGGAAGATCCCTTTAGTCAAAGTACTATAGAGGAATCATGAAGTAGAAGAGACTACATAGGAAAGAGAAGAAGAGATGAAAACTAAGTATCTTCACTTACTTGGGTAAGCAAATTTCAAGGACAAAATTTAATAAAAAGGAAAGGATTGTGATGCTCAAGATTCTCACATGCATAATAAGCTAATAATAAACATGTTCATATTGCATAATAGATAAATTAAGCAATTAGTATCAATTTTAAGGTAAATTGCTCATTTTGATTGTTAAATACTTTCGATCTGTATTGTTGTACTAATATTTGTTGAGATGCTCCCATGCAGTGTAAAGGCTCAGTACACTCAGAGAGAACTTAGTATATAAAAGGAACAAAGAATATATATTCATAAAAGCAATACTATGTGCACATACATTAAGATCATGTTTGCTGATAACTTGGTCAAATAGAAATTTTTCAGTAAAATGCATTTTTCACACTTTTTGGAGACAAATTTGCTATACGTTTAACACGTCAAATAGCTTTAATTAATCATTTAGGACTCATTTATAGCATTTTCTTTGTTAGTTCCAGTTAAGCATGAGGTGGCATTCACGACACTGATTCATATTTTATTGCACTAAACTAGCTTAAATTTAGCTTAATCGTGTAATGTCATTTTTGTGTATTCTAATAATTGAGTGATAATACTATGTTTGCATTATTAATTAGAGTCTAATTGACTTGTTTTTATGTTCAATGATTGGTTATGGGGTTAGATTTTATCAAATTACAATAAGACCTATCACATGAGATTATAAGTCAAAATATGATTATTTTCACTTTCTAAGCTAGAATTCACCAACTTTATCTACACTTAGGTATATAGGAATTATTATCAATGTGGTGAGTATGCTAAGGATGTTTTAGAGCTAGACACATGGAAAGTAATGTGCAAAATACCTAAAATACCCCTCAGAATTTAAGTTATACCATTTATTAGCCATTAAGAGTCACTTTTAGATCAAATCTGGTCATTTTCTTTCTCTTTCTCTCCAACCACGATCTGAACCTCTCCAACTCCTTTATAGACTTCTCTAAAATCCTATTAGCTATATCCAAGAGTTTTCAAGTGATAGAACTCAAGTTTGTGCTCTAGAAAGCAAGATAAATTAAAACTAATCAAGGTAATTCTACTAGTTCTTCTTCCTAGGTCTTGTTCTTTAATTTCAATTCTCCACTTGTTCCTACTTAAATAATTGTTCTTTCAAGTCCTCTTGACTCCTAAAATCTATTTCTAAGTCTTGGGAATTAGTTTGGTAGCAGTAGATGGTAAGAGTTTCAGCAAAAGCTCAAACTAGTCAAGGTAAGCTCTATGTAGCCTTTTGAATTTGTAGTTAATTTCTTTTATTTCAGCTCTTAAATCATAAATCTCTTATGAGTAATAAAGGCCTTAAGAATCCTAATATATTGTTGTAGACATATAATTTAAGTGGTGAATTAAAGTTACATTTAAAATCCTAAGTTTGCTATTTATAGATTTAAGTATTTTCATATATAGTAGATTAAGTTTCCTATATTTGTAATATAATTTTCTAAATTTGGAGTGTACATTTTATTGATTCTATTATGTATTACACTCATTTGGTAGCTGGTTATGATGATATACAAGTATAAAAGTAGTTTCAAACTTTGTCTAAATCGAAAGGAATTCAAATGCACTTAGGTTATTTTAAATGATCCTTTTCGATATGTATATGTGGGAATCGACTTATCAATTATTATTAAAAGTCTTAAACCATGATTTAAAAGATGTGAGAATGTCCTAAGAATAAGAATATAGAAGGTATTGTCTAAATATTTTTAAAATCAAATAGTACCATTTAGAAGCAAATAGACTAGTTTATACAAGATTATGTACCATTTTGGATAATTTTATACTAAGGAACTAGCATTCATGTTTTGATGATTTTAATTAGTTTTCAATGCTTGTTATTGACTACTACATACCTCATATCACTTATTTACTTTCAGGTCATTTTGTGATTAAGTATTTTGATTTTGTGAAAGTTGTGATTTCGGACTTATTGTTATTTTCTTTAAGCCTTTTATACTATAGCGATTATTTTAGCAACAAAAATTCAAATCAACTTTTCCATAAATCTTATCATAAAGGATATTGACCCTTTTCACTATCTATTCTGTCGGATATAAGATAAATAAAGATTTATTTTAACTGCATCACAAGGATATAGTAAATACCAGATGTTTTCTTACATGCTTATGTGTATTATATTAATTATATATTATTCATATTATTGCTATAAAGTTCACAAAAGATATAAGCATGCCATGATCATGCTTTATTTATGCATAATTTTCAAGGAAGTGAAGTTTTCAACGCATTGGATTCAAAGAAGTACCATTGTACTGATTTCTTGGGATATGTTTTAAGTGCATCATTTAGCCTGTTTGCATTGGGTAGGTATAAATTATATAGGAGTCTTTCCCGTACAGGTAGGCATGACCTACTGATTGTCGGGATTGAATATTGTACTATAAATTATGTGAGGTGCTTTACCTAGTCGGTTTATGTTGGGTATATATGGTTTGCATTAGCCATGTATTTCCTTCCCGCGTAGGTCGGCATGGCCTACTGACTACTATGACTCTGTAGTGTATTGCAAGGTCTTATAAAGAACGTTTTCTAAGAAAAGTAGATCAAAATGAACAGTTATAAAAAAAGAGTACAATAGGAATTTGAATAAAGTTTTGCATAAATCACATTCATAAGCATACATGATCTTTGCTTACTTAACATTAGCTCATTTAGTTCCTGTGATGTAGGTGAGGAGACCGATGACATATAGAGTTACTAGTTGGCTAGTATATTTTCTTATCACTATGATCATACAGATATAGATGAGCTTGATTTGTGGACGATGTTTTTGTTGTATTTCGATATTTTGATGTATTGTAAATATTACTGCTGATGGTAAGATAAATTGATAAATATTTTTTTGTTGTACATTTTGTAAAGAGACTTCCAGATTGCAATATTACATAGCTTCTTTTGTTTTAGAGTTTGAAAAGTTTAAAATTGTCCACCTTTTTGCAAAACTAAAGGTATGGTTTATGAAAGAATAATACTTCCTACTTTGACCTATATAGTCATATAGTTAAACTACGGGGATGTTACATCTATCATATCTCAAAGTGACAAAAACATTAGGGGTTACTACATATATACCTTTTACTACGTGTTAGATACAACAAATTGAGTTCTAAACTAACAAACACTCTTTATATGGTACCGTAAGATATAAGATAAATTTCGGATAACAAACTCCTTTTTTTGAACTCTCTCCAAAGAGAATGACAAAAATTGACCGAAAATTACCAATTAAGAAAAACTAGGTGCTATATACAATGAACTGAGTTCTAGACTAACTAACACTCCTTATATGGTACTGTGAGAAATAAAGTAAGTTTCGAGGAACAAACTCCTTTTTTTGAACTCTCTCCAAAGAGAATGACCAAAATTAACCAAAAATTACCAATTGAGAAAACTAGATGCTAGACCAACAAATACTCTTTATTTAATACCATGAGACATTAGGTAAGTTTCGGATAACAAACTCCTTGTTTTGAACTTGCTCCAAAGAGAATGACCAATATTAACCGAAAATTGCCAATTAGGAAATCTAGGTGCTAGATACAACAAATTGAGTTCTACACCAACAAACACTCTTTATTTAATACCTTGAGACATTAGGTAAATTTTGGGTAACGAACTCCTTATTTTGAACTCTCTCCAAAGATATTGATAAAAAGTGATAGAAAATTGCCAATTGGGAAAACTAGGTGCTAAATATAATGAATTGAACTCTAGACCAACTAACACTCTTTGTATGGTACTGTGAGAAATAAGGTAAGTTTCGGGCAACAAACTGATCAGTTAGTTGGACTTGATAAATAAACTTTTAAATTGGGCCTCGTGCAATTTTTTTGTCTTGAATTGTTTAATTTTAGCACAAATTTGACTATTTTTACAAATTTAGCCGATTATTGATCATATATATGCATATAAATTATATACAACATATTAAAATCTAAAATTAAACTTAATTTAAAACTAAAATATTAAATAATATATATTTTATTTAAAGGTTGCTAATCTAATAGGTATTTTTTTAACTTATATGTAGGTATTTTTTTTAACTATTGGATCATCATATAATGGTGATCCAACGGTTATAATGAGGTGTATGAAAAGGTGTGCATCATCAATATTATTTCCCTCACATTTTACTATAGAAAAATATGCATAAAAAAATTTCATTGATCAAAATGATACCTATGTATAAAAACATGTCTTTTAGCCAAATAACCGAATTTTGGATCATAGTTTGCAAAATGGCTGTGTTTCAAACACTATTTAAAAATAGCCAAATTTTGAAAATCTTTTAAAAAAATGACCCATCTTCATATTTAGTATATCAAAATATATTGATTTATTTTCTGAAAATTGATTTACTTTATAAAAAAAATTATTTACTTTATAGAAAATAGACCAACCAAAAAATGGCCATTTATCAAAATAATTATAAAGTGATCATTTATTAAATAAGTGTAAAAATCGATCATTGTTTAAATTGATATGAAAAAATGGTAATTTCTTGTAAATACTCAAAAACATTCCCCACCTTATGGTTCACATTTTGTTATAGCCTATTGGGTCTTCGATAGACCATTTGCTCTAAAGAAAAAGTATTAAAATAAAATGTAGCCAACCTTCAAGAAATACAGTTTGCCAAAAATAAGTGTTTCTTTCAAAATTTTAGGTGCAAAGTACCAAAAATAGAAAAATTCTGGATGGGCAAAATTTTTTTAAAAACCTTGGACTGATTTTTTTAATATACATTTAGAAAATTCAAAGTTGGCATTTTTCAATGATATTCGAGGTCACTAGTTGGGTTACTTTAGGTAACTAATCTAGTTACTTGAGGTGACTGATCAAGTTATCTCAGATAATTTAATTAATTACTTCAGGTATCTCATTATTAATAAAATAAGGTATTTTTTAAATACTTTTAAAAGTGGTATATTTTCAATTAAAATTTGAGATTTTTCAAACAATTTCAAAATTTAGAATTTTTAATTTTTTTTTTGAAAAATTACCATAAAAAATTAAATTTCCTAATAGAATAATGGCAAAAGTATGCAATTTGGTATCAAAAGTATGAAAAATAGTCAAACTATTTGAAAAATATGGTGCTTGATATCAATCAGGCGAAAAAGAGAAAAACAAAAGGTAAACTTTTTTTTAAAAAAAATTTTAACATTTTTGGGTACCTTTCCCACATACTGTAAAAATAACTAAGGATTAAAATATCGATATCGGTTTCGATGTTAAGGTTTAACTTTATGAATAATGTTGATGTCAAAGATATTTCGGGAAATTAATGAATTTTATCTTAAAATCTAAAATTTTTGAAGGAAATACTCCAACATTTTTTGGTAACTTGTCCGCATACCATAAAGATAACCAAGGATTAAAGTCGATGTTAACGATATTTCGAAAAATTACCGAATTCTATTTTAAAACCCAAAATTTTTAAAGGAAACTGTAGGAAATGCTAAAACAAGTGATATAACATTATTTATATTAGTTTTTATTTTAAAAAAATTTATTTATAATATATGAGAAAATAAAATATACACACATAGTAGAAAATTGATCACATTTTATTTCATAGAACAATTTTTAAATCAGAATACATTTCACAATATTTTATTTAATATATTTCATATTAATACCTTACAAATTGTAACTAGTTCTAAATTATATTAAAAATAAATAAAAATCAATGTGTAGAGAAAACTATGATTTATTTATGTTTTTTTAATGCAATTTTTTATTTAAAAAAAAGACTAAGAAAAAAAATCGACATTTCATCTAATAGGATACCTATAATACAAGTTTAGGGATAATATCATAAAAAAACCCATCATTTTTAGCATTTTTTATTAAAAAAATCCCACATTTTTTTGTTAATATTAAATAAATTTTTTTATTTATATTTTTCTATCAAATCTCATTAGATTCACACATATAGTCAAAATTGAAATTGAAATTTGTTGTAAAAACTTCTTGGTTCTTAAAATTATCTATTTGTATCCGTAGAAATTGCCAGAATGCAACCATCTAAATTAAAAAATGATTTATAATCTCTTAAGAAGCCAATAGTAATAGCTTTCAAATACACAAATTTTTTTTTGAATACTGTTATCTGGTTTCAAAAGTTAAAAGAATTCATTTTTAATAATTTAAACTTTAATTTTGACTATACATATAGATCCAATGAAATTTGATAGATAAACACAAATAGAAGTTTTTCTTGACATTAGTGATAACGCTTGGGTTTTTTTATAAAAGGCTAAAAATCATAGGTTTTTTTTATTATTATTATTCCTATAAAGAAAGTATAGTTCTCCTTTAATTTTTCGAATATAGTAGGTAATCTACTAGAATATCTATGGTAATTACCTCTGGTAATTTCATTTTTTTTTTTCCTTTTTAAAGATACCAATGGTGATCTCTTGATTTTTTATTTTATTATCCATTTATTTTTTGGCATTTCCTTATGAAAGGTCCAACTCCAATAATTTCGAATTACTATAGGTCGAATTACTATAGGTAACTTAGTAGTAGCTGATCGTCAGTAAGTTGTCAAAGTTATCTGTTCAAATATGGGATCCAAAAAGAACTTGGTACATTTAATAGATAATTAGAGCAACTAAAGTTTAGGTGCGTTTAGTAACACTTTTATTTTGTACTTCTTCTTAATTTATTTTTTGATTTTCAAAAACAACAATGTGTTTGGTAACTAATGTTTTTATTTTTTGTTTTTTTAAATAAAAATAAGGGTTAATATGAACTGGGGTCCTCAATCTTTCACTATAGTATCACTTCGGTCCTCATTCCTTTTTTTCTTGCACTTAACTCGTCATTCTTTTCTATTATGTAACACTCGAGTCCTAGTGACGATATCGTTTAGAATGGGGCGTTAAATCTGCACATGAAGAGCTCGTGATCTAAATGAATCATCATTACGCTTTGTCTCTTTCGTCTTTGACTGGCCTACTCGAGATCAATAAAGGGATCCAAATGGACTAGCTCCGAAAGGTTCTAGACATGTGGAGCTATGCCTCGACAGAAAGCCTCGCTGCTGATTGCCTTGTTAGACCCGCATCACCTGTGAAAGACAACGTCAATGTCACCGCCTTAGTCCTTGACGGACTTGGCTTTGGTGACGGCGTAGACCTTTCTTTTTTTTTTTTTTTTTTTTTTCCAGGACGATGTCATTTGGAAGAGGCCTGTGTAACATCTTTATTATTAATAACGTCATGCCTCCTGAGGATTATGAATCTACTTAGGTCACTTAGTCGCTTTCCAGATCTTATATCTAGATACTTTGATTTTTAGTGTGTTTATCTCATTGGGAAAAAAAAGCAAGGGAGCTTCATGATCTATTTATGAGTCCTTTTATTTACATATCTTCGTGTTCCTATTTTTCTAAATCACTTGGGTCTACCATAAATAAAGTAATACATCATTTGCTGGTTTAATATTTTTTTACTAGGTATCTCTGCTTTGAGAGGTAAAATCTAAGGAATAAAAAATATTAAAAAAATGAAAACTCTATCTAATAAGAAGAGCTCTTCATGTTGTATCAGGACCCATATGAATGAGAACTGTAGTCTAGAAAAAGGAAAGAAAAGAGCTGAAGTTAATTTCCACCATTTAATAGTCTTAAGAATTATTCAGGTCTCAAGCTGAAAAGTAGCCCAGTTATGTGCTCAGATAGAACCCAAAGAGAATATATATAGTATTTCATTCATTCAAGTGGTGCTACCTTGTTCGGAAAAAAAAAAAAAAAAAGTGGTGGTGCTTTATTTTAAAATACTAGTAAAGGTGTGCAAAGAATGCGATAAAAGGCAATTTCTAAAGACTATATATACGGCTTCTCTCTTGTATAATTATAGAGATGCTGATTGTTACCAAGTTTGAAGAGCTTAGAGTGATTAAGAACTAGTAAGAGAATATGAACATTTAAATACTTTTTTTATATCTGCCTCTTACGGTATTATTATTGCGTACACCTTTAAAATTGTCACGAGCTATCCACGCGAAGATTTAACGGCCAGTTCTAACAGAAATTGTCACTTGGACTTGAGTGTTACTAAATAGAAAAGAATGGGGAGTTAAGTGCTAGAAAAAAAAAAATAATAAAGGAATGAGGACCCAAATGATACTATGGTGAAAGGCTGAGGATCCCAGCTAATATTAACCCTAAAAATAAAAATGTGTTTGGTAACTAGTATTTTTTACTTTTCATAGTGAAAATCAAAGGGGAAAGCAATAAGGAAAAAAGGGAAGAGAGAACGAGGAAAGAGAAAGAGTAGTATTCGTCTAAATAAATTTAGAAAGTAGTATTTTTCAAAATAAAATTTTGAAAGAGATAATTTTCTAAATAAATTTTTTTACAGTTTTATTTTTTAAAAATATTTAGAAAAATACCACTTTTAGAAAGAATTAGAGAGATAATGACAAGAGAGATAGTAATAAAAGAGAAAATGTTAAAAAAAAAAACATAGTAATGTGAGTCTAAATATATTTGAATTGAAACTAGTCTTTCTAAAAAAAATTTTTAAAAAAAATTAAGTAAGAAATTTTTGTTTTCAAAATTTTAAAAATTTTATTTTCAAATTGAAAATATAAAAAACAAAAGTAGTTTTTTCCAAATATGCTTTTGAAAAGTATTTCCACTTTTTTTGATTAAATAAACAAAAAATTGTTTAAATGAGTTTACCAAACAAGCTTAGTTTTGATACCTTGAATTTATACTAAGAGCCAAAAAACTTTAGTTTATGTTTATAATTCAAATGATGAGTCTAATATTTATTGTGGAGGTAATCAAATTAGATATTCTTAGTAATTGACTAAAAACTAGAAAGAATGCCATTTTAGGACTAAAACACGAACATAATACTCATAATGGATACTTATAACTACTTAATTTTTATTTTTTGTTCAAGATTTATATGTCAAAATTAAAGAGCTTGGATACTATATTATCCATTCCAGTTAAAAAATATAGATGCCAGTCCAAACCTATTTTTATTGCTACAAAAAAAAAAATCTAAATTTTAGGCTAAAACTTTTTAGTTATTTTTTCGTTTCACTTCTAATATTTAGTTGTAAAAAAAGAACTAGTGAGAAGGCAAAAATTATTCCAAAAACTATAATGAAAAAATAAAAGGAAAAGAAATTGAACATTAGAAACAAAAAAGATAAGAAATTTTTTTAAAAAAATGTACAATTAAAGAATTTTAAAAAAGGATAGATTAAAAATTAAAATGTTTCAGACTGCTGTATTTATTTTTACTTAAATCTACCATTTTTTGCAACTTTCGAGTTCAAATTTTTAAAAATTGTTCATGACATCAGTTAAGGTAATTTTACTTGCCAACGTGATAATAATCGGAGCACCATAATCAGCTGCGTTAGAGAAATGTTAACCACCTCATTAACTCCACGAGTCCACGCCTCCACGCAAGTTACCCCCTCATTAGCAGAAAGTTGGGGGCGGGGACATGATTTTTTGTGGGGAAAAATTTTGCCTGACAGGTCATACACTTGCGTCCAGGCTCCAAGTCCAAAGTTAAGGTTTAATTTTCAACTGGTCCTTTGTCCCTTTTTTATTATTTAAAAAATAATTATGCAAAAAAGACCAACCCACATTATATATATTCAAGAAGCCACAGGCCCCTAAATTTGCTTTAATCTTGTTGCAGAAGAAATAACAAAGCCGAATACCTTTGACAAGAACATTTAATTTCAATCCAAACATATATTTTTACTTTATTTTATTTTTTTAGTCCAAATAGCAAAGTCTAAATGTAGCGTAAAGAGAAAAGGGGCGGTTTTACTTTCTTTTATTTTTTTGTCCATTGTTCTTTAGGCTTTGTCGATATAACTGTTATTTATTAACGTAGAACAACAGAAAGGTCATAAAATAATGTTGTTACAACAGCTTTTAATGTGGTTCATGCCTCATTGTGTGCCCAAATTCCATGTCTTTTGCTTCCAAGCAACAAATATATACATCATTCAAGCTCCCCCCACAAAAAAAAGAAGCAACAAATATACATAACCAGGGCCACGGATATAATACTCTCAACGGAACCGGTCTCGTCTGTGTTTTTGGTGACACAAGTTATATTTTAACCAATATCATATTGGTCAAACGTGATCTATATATTGGCCGAAACACGAACAGGACTACATCCATGTCTTATATCCAAATGCTATATATATCAAAGCGAAAGCTTAAAAGGACTACATCCATGTCTTATATCCAAATGCTATATATATCAAAGCGAAAAGCTTAAAAGCTAACAAAAGCGATATTAATTCACCTTTCACAAAAGGAAAAGAATGTTGAAAAGTGGCTCAAAAAAAATGTGAAATGATCTGTGCATAAAGAGAAAACGTATGGGACAGAACAATGCTTTAATACATGTTTGCTACTCTTGTTATAGCTTAGATTTAATGCAAATCAAAGCAGTGAAGCATACAATAGCTTTTCTTGCTAGAACTATTACTAACCCTAAAAGAACTCCAGCGCAAAATCTGAATAAGAATGCTTCTCTTTTGCCCCAAACTCAAATCATGGTTCTAACTTCTTATTCCTACTTCTTATGCCTTTATGCGACATTGAAGTTTTTTTCAATATAATATAGAACATTTCTTTTCCCCAAAAAAGTTTGGGTTATACAACGTTAGAGATATTCTCTTTTCTTAAAAAAAAAAATAATAATAAGAACCATGTAGATCATAGTAGCGCATCTTCAAAATCTGCACAAATAGTAGCATCTTTAAAATCTGCACAAATAGTAGCATCTTCATTCTTCCAAAGGACCAAAGTAAAAGTTGGCCATTGAGAAAAGAAAAAAAAATGGTGGCAAATTCTGATTTCCAATGCAAGTAGTAAAAATAAAATTGGTTGAGAGGTAAGGTGGGATAGACAGTAGAGACCTCTTATTTAAAATAATAATAATAATAATAGAGTAGAGACCTATAAAGTAATGATATGAGAGAGCAGTGACACAGGAAGTGGAGAAATGAGATGGTCATTTTAGAGAACTTTCGAAAAACTATTAGCAGTTTCCATAGAATTCTATCAAAAGCTGTTAAACCTGGTCCATTGTAAAACAAATATTCCTCACAAAGTTGGTGGTATATCGGGGAAGAAGAAAAAGACAAGCCAGCTGACCAATATTAGTATAGCCTATAAATTAAAACCTTTCAAATTAGGGGGAAAAAGGCTTTAGTTTGGCAATGGGAATTGGAAATGCTCTCTTTTGTTTTGAAAGTATTTTTCATGAATAGACAACTAGCCGATGCATAATTTTTTTTTTCCCAAGAACAACAACATATTACATCTCCATACATGGTCATAATATATGACTACTTTAGTTTTTGACCAATACCACATTCAGTTGTCTTTTTCAAACTCACAAATAAAGGTATGCATACCTAATTATTTTTGACAGATTGAAAGATCAATAATAGAATCACCATGGTTAATGAATATAATAAGATCTTCATCCATATATGTGTCTGTGTGTGCATATATATGTATTTTTTTTTCCTTTAGTTTTTAATAGACAGAAAATGTTACAATACATCTAACTTCAATTAGGCTGCAAACTAAGGCAAATATTTAAATTTAAAAAAAAGGTACAAAAGGCAAATTTTAGGCATGTAAAACAACAATGACTTCGAGGAATGGACATTTTAGGAAAATAGCATTGGTAATTGTCACAGCAGCTTCAAAAGTGACGTGAGATAATATCAGTATAATATTTCATATATATATATATATTAATGACTTTATTTGTCTCTAAACTATGAAAAAAATTTCACTTTAACCCCTAAATTTTATATTTTATCATTTTGGTCATTAAATTATAAAACAAAAGTTGCTCGCTAACTCTTTCAAGTATATAGTTTCTCTAATTCCTAATAGAAAGAGTACATGAGATATACTTGCTGTGGGACCTGTTCCCAAATCATACACCACATGGACGATTAAGTAGCAGAACAGGTCGCAAACAGGGTACACCGTTCGACATGTGTCCAGAGTGACTATTAAAGGTCACACGAGTCGCACGTGGTACCACATAGGCCATTGGACTGTTCGAGGTTAGGGCCGAGCCCATCCCAGATCCTGGATGGACTCGGCCCAGTTCGATTCTTACATCGACAGCTGGGGGTCGGAAGCCCCAAGGGTCTTCCACTAGAGTACAATGGAAAGCAACTCACAGCTTCAGACCCAGACAGAGCATTTAATGCGATCTTGAGTAGGTGTGCGCATGGGACAAACCGTCCTGACAGAACGGCAATTTATCCAAATCTCGCCCCTGATAGACTCGAGCCATAGGGAACGGCAGAAACTAGGCTACAACAGTACAGGGGGGATCACGGTAATCTCAGCCCATGACCTCTAGAGTAAGTCTTGACGAAAAGGGTACTCGGTCCTGAGATTGAGAATCAGGAGATTCATAATTTTAGGACTATATATATGAGCCATGCGTCCCCAAAAGAGAGGCATGTACGTATACAAAAAGAAGTATTTAAAAGTTTACGATCAAGAAATAAAGATATACTCATACAGATACAGAGAAAAATAAAATCTTTGCTATCCTGAATTAAAAATAAATAACTAACTTAAGCATCGGAGAGCCTTTGCAGGTGACCTCCCCCGCCTCTTCGATTTTGCCTGAAGTCAAAAGCTCTTTGAGATAGCAAGGACACGTGGACAGTTGGAGGATACGACACTGACAGTTCAGAGACATGTGGACAGCTGCTGAAAACCGCTCTAACAATTTAGTGCCGTTTGTGGGAAACCATTTCTTCTTTGAGTGCGAGAGGAAGAGTCGGAGTCTCACGATCGCACTCTCCCCGAACAAGAAGCCATGTAGCATTGGAAGATAGCACCTTCAAGAATGACAACCAGAAGCACACGTCCCAATGCTGGCGGGAATCCATCCGACACCAAAGGAAGCTCCCGGGGAGCGCAACCTGGACTGGAGCAAAAGTTGGAGTCAGATGCTCGCCGCACTGGCAGAAGCAAGCTGGAAAGCAAAGATTGCCCATGAGGCTGTCATGGGTTTGAAAGATGAAGTCGCAGAGGTGCGCAGGGATAATGCCCGCCTCGAGGGGCTGCTGGCAAGCGAAGCCAGGAGCGAGCGAAGGGAAAATTTCGACGCAGAAGTCCAACAAGAGACCGAGGGCCAACCACTGAGGGAAATACCCACCCCATCCCGATCACGGATGCAGGGAGAGCAATAAAGTCAAACAAGGCCGTTCCGAGCCAAAGCGGCGGTAGTCAGAAGACACCAAGAAAGCCTTAAAGGTGTGCTTCTAAACTAAAAGCAAGAAACAAATGGCAGAGCTGAGTAAGAGGCTTAGGGCCTATCAAAGCCAGACCCCCGATGACCTGGCTGAGCAAACTGTGCGAGGGATCGGCCGAATGGCCTTCACCGATTGGATCCAGATGGAACCTAAGCTGAGAGACTTCACTACTCCAACGTTCAGGCCATTCGAGGGAAAAACCGACCCCCTCGATCACATATATCATTTTCAGCAGAAGATGGCCTTGGAAACCAGGGATGAAGCTGTAACTTGCAAGGTCTTCTCCACAACCCTGGCGGGGCTGGCCCTATTATGGTTCAGACAGCTCCTAGAGAAATCCATAAATGAGTTCGAAGATTTCTGCAAACTTTTCTTGAAACAGTACGCTGGTGCTCGGAGGCAGTAGAAAACTATGCGAGACCTTGACCGGCTAGAAAAAACCGTAAACGAATCTCTGAAAGAATACCTGACGCATTCCTGGAGGTGATGTCCCTAGTGCACAACGCCGATTCGGTCCAAGCCACGAGCTCGTTCGTTAGGGGCCTGCAGCCAGGATCGATGCTATCAGACCACCTACTCTTGAACCTTCTGTACGATATGGCAGACGTCCAGGCCAAGTCAGAAGGGGTATTTAGGGTGCTGGAAAGTCGCCAGAAAATACCCAAGACATCTGCCGTGATAACAACGGGGCCGACACAAGCCCCTGTCCCGCAAGGGGTAAAGAGGCCCACGCCAGACCGAGGGATGATTTCCAAACTGGAAGCCCCCACCCAAGACGGTCAAGAAGGCAGCAAGAGGAGGAATGTGTCCTGTGACCCACTGCTGAAGTACGAGCTCAACGCACCAATCGATGTGATCTACCTCCAAAACGAGGACAGGGGCATTTTCAAAGACCCGCCCAAATTCGGCATTCCTGAGCACATGAAAAACAGGAGTAGGTACTGCCAGTTTCGCAAAGATCACGGACATGATACCATCATCTGCTGCAATCTCTACGCATAAGTTATAGTGGCGATTCATGCCGGCAAATTGAAACAGTACGTAAAGACTGGCGGAATCCAACCGCAGGAAGACGCCACTAGGCCCGAAAAAGGCAAACAGACCTAGGCCTCCGGGTCAGGAGAGTAGGCCCTGAGGATAGTGCCGACCATCGTGGGCAGACCCGATCAGATCCAGGGTCAGGAAGAGAAGGAAAAGTGCCTAAGAAAAACCGAGAAGAGGGTGAAGCGCCTGAGGGGGATGGGACATTCCGTTAACCATTTGAGGGTGGGTGAAAGTTGCGCCTCCACCACCCCCATCACCTTCACCCAACAAGATTTGACCACGGTGCGCCTGCCACACGACGACCCCCTGGTGATTAAGTTACAGATCGACTCCGCGTTGGTCGGAAGGGTCCTGATCGATAGTGGAAGCAGCGTCGATATCTTGTTCCTCAGCACGTTCGAGAATATGGGCCTGAATCAGAATGCGCTCAGGCCGACTTGTCAGCTGCTGTTCGCTTTCGATAATACCAAGGTCAGCCCCTTGGGCATTGTGACCTTGAAGGTCCGCGCAGCAGAGAGATGCTTGGACATGGACTTAGTCGTTATCGACTGCCCATCCTCCTTCAACATCATCATGGGGAGAGGATGGATCCATGCCATGCATGGAGTCACCTCCACCCTCCACCAGGTCTTAAGATGTCAATCAAAAGATGGTACCTATACGATAGACATCAAAGGAGACCAAGCCTCCGCGAGGAAATGTTTTTCAGTAGTCCTGAAGGGACCCGATGCGAGTACGAACGCCCTGACTGGGGACGAATAGCAATCAAAGGACCGCCTGCCGGCATATATAAAACGGATCGAGGAGGAGTCTAATGGACCAGAGTCTACAATTGAGGAGCTGGTGGCGGTCCCTTTGAAAGAGGCGGAGCTGACGAAGGTAATATTAGTCATGGTCCTGTTGCCCGAAGAGGAAAAGAACGAGCTGTTGGGATTCCTGAGGCAGAACCAAGGCATCTTCGCTTGGTCCCAAGATGACATGCCCGGGATTGACCCCGGGCATGTCTTTCACTAGTTGAATATAGATCCAAATTTCCCTTTGGTCAGGTAGAGACCCCGAAGGTTCGCGCCAGGGAAAAACAGGGTGATCAACAAAGAGGTAGAGACGCTATTGGAGAACGGCTTAATCATGGAATGCATGTATCCATACTGGATCTCTAACCCGGTGGTAGTGAAGAAGAAGAACGACGATGACCGAACTTGTATAGACTTCACTAACTTGAACAAAGCTTGCCCGAAGGATAGTTTCCCCCCACCAAAGATCGACTAGATGGTAGACGCAACGGCAGGATTCGACAGAATGAGTTTTTTGGATGCCTACTCGGGATACAACTAGATCCCCCTATACAAGGAAGACCAGATCCACATGGTATTTATCACGGAGCGAGGCCTGTACTATTACAGGCGCATGCTGTTTGTTTGAAGAATGCAGGGGCGACCTACTAGAGGCTCATGAACAAAATATTCGCCGGACAGCTAGAGAAAACTATGGAAGTCTACATCGAAGATATGGTCGTAAAGAGCAGAGAAGCTCCGGGTCATCTGGGACATTTGGACGAGTGTTTCTAGATTCTGAGGCAATATCGGATGCGTCTGAACCCCAAGAATGCGCGTTCAGAGTGTCCTCCGGCCAGTTCCTGGGGCACATCGTAAGCAGAAGGGGTATCGAGGCCAATCCTACCCAGTTGTCCTCTATCGCAGACGTGCAGAGACCCTTGACTATTCGAGAAGTCCAGCGCCTAGCCGGGAAGATAGCCGCCCTCAGTCGGTTCATCTCCAAGATGTCTGACCCATGCAAGCCTTTCTTACAGTGCATAAAGAGAAGCTCCACTGTTGCTTGAGGGGAGGAACAGGACAAGGCACTGACAGATCTCAAGCTGTACCTAAGTCACCCACCCATCGTGGCTTCCCTGGTAGAGGGGGAGCGCCTGTACACTTATTTAGCAGTGTTCGAAGTAGCGATCAGCACCGTACTATTCGTCGAGGAAGACAGCAAGCAGAAGCCGGTGTTCTATATAAGCCGCATGCTCCTGGACACCGAGACACGGTATAGTATGGCGGAGAAACTGGTCCTCGCTTTGGTCAACGCTAAGAAAAGGCTCAGGCAGTACTTTGAAGCACACTCTATTACATCGAGTATCGGCCCTGAGTAGCGAAGAAAGGGCAGGTCATAGCGGATTTCTTGGTGGAAATCAAATCCTTCGGCAAGCTGCACGATCCGCTTCAAATGTCTCACCCCCGCCACCCTTCAGCCTGGACCCTCTACACCGATGGATCCACGAATGCCTTGGGATCAGGTATCGGGATAGTCTTGCAGACCCCAACAGGATTCAGAGTAGAGAAAGCCTTGAGGCTTAGTTTCCAGGCAACGAATAATGAGGCGGAGTACGAGGCCCTGCTGCAAGGCCTTGAACTGGCTTTGCATTTCGGAGTAGAGAGCATCATAGTAATGACCGACTCGCAGTTGGTTGTGGGTCAGGTCAAGGGAGACTTCGAAATAAAAGAGACAAGATTACACATATATTTCTCCAAAGTAATAGGGGGCGAAAGCCCGCTTTAGTAGCTTTAAGATCGAACAGATTCCCAGAGAGATGAACCAAAAGGCCGATGAGCTAGCTAAGAGCGTGTCGACCGGAGGAACGGGACACGCAGAGATTCTCCTAGAGGACAGGAATATGAAAGACCCCTCGGAGACCCCCGCACATCATGTATTTGTAGCCAGCTCTATAGACGAAGGATGGATGAAACCCATCACCCAGTATTTAGCATTGGGGAACCTGCCCCCAGATCCCCAAGAAGCGAGGTCGATCAGGCTGAAGGCTGCTAGATACTCAATGGTGGGGGAACAACTATATAGAAGATCGATAATGGGGCCGATACTACGGTGTGTAGGTCCCAACGAAGCGCAGAAACTGATGGAAGAAATCCACGAGGGAGTATGCGGTAACCACTCTGGCAGACGTAGCCTCGCCGACAAGGCTCTGACGGCCAGATACTTCTGGCCATACATGATGACAGAGGCGGTCCAGGTCGTCAAAAAATGTGATAAGTGCCAGAGGTTCGCCCCCATGAAACGCCAACCTACGGAGGATCTCCATTCGAACATAACGCCCTGGCCATTCGCCAAGTGGGGTTTGGACATCATCGGAGAGCTCCCCAAAAGTCCAAGGGGAAGAAGGCATGTCCTGCTGGCTACAGATTATTTCACCAAATGGGTAGAAGCTGAAGCCTACGCGACCGTAAATAAAGCAGACACAATTAATTTCATTTGGAAAAATATAATCTGTCGATACGGGATTCCGAAAGAGATACACGCCGATCATGGCGCACAGTTCCAAAATGCTAAGCTCAAGAAGTTGTGCGAGCTGTATAATATAAGGCTCAGTTTCTCTTCCATGAACTACCCTCAGGGGAACGGCCAAGTAGAGGCAACGAACAAAGCCATATTCAGCAATATCAAAAAGAACTTGCAGGAGGCTAAAGGCAGGTGGTTAGAAGAGCTACCGGCCATTGTGTGGGCCCAACGAACCACGGAGCAGAGGTCGACTGGAAGAACGCCATTCACCATGGTCTACGGATCAGAGGCTGTGATCCCGACCGAGGTCGGCCTCTCGACCCTTCGCTCCGAAGTGGTAAGAGATACCTCCTTAAATGAACGGCAGCTAAGCTACAACACAGACCTCCTGGAAGAAACGAGAAACATGGCCCTGGTCCACCTGGCTTTATACCACCAGCAGGCTAGATCCTACTATGCAAAGAAGGTTAGTGCTCGATGATTCAATGTCGGAGATTGGGTCTTGAAAGTCAAAACAGGGAATTCCTCGAAATTGGACTCCAATTGGATTGGACCTTATGAGGTGATCAAAGTACTTGACAATAGTGCGTATATCCTGAAAGAACTCAAGACCGGAAAAGACTTGCCGAACACGTGGAACGCTCAACACTTAAAAAAGTATCACGTGTGAGACACGTGTATGTGATATAAGACCCACGTGAATACTTATATTATTGAAAAGCTTAAATACAAAACAGGTCAAGTTCCCTTTTTACCGCATAGATTTATCTTTTGGACTGCTATCACTATTCGCATGTGAGACACATGCAAGACCCATGTGAATGCTTATATTATTGAAAAGCTTAAATCCAAAACAGGTTAAATTCCTTTTTTGCCGCATGGATTTATCTTTTGGACTGCTATGGAAAAGAGGTCTACCCACAGTGGCAGACCCCACGCACTATTCACGTGTGAGACACATGCAAGACCCACATGAATGCTTATATTATTGAAAAGCTTAAATCCAAAACAGGTTAAGTTCCCTTTTTGCCGCATGGATTTATCTTTTGGATTGCTATAGAAAAGGGGTCTGCCCACAATAGTAGACCCCACGCACTATTCACGCAATCAAGGATCGTACTATGGGGATCACGTCGCTTGTCGAGGACCCAAGAAAATGTACGAAAGGGAAAGAGCTGCGCAACCAAAAACTTACTAGCAGACCTCAAGAACGATCATACTATGGGATCACATCGCTTGTCGACGACCCAAGAAAAGGTACGAATAGGAAAGAGCTGTGCAACCAAAAACTTGCCAGCAAACCTCAAGAACGATCCTACTATTGGGATCACGTCACTTGTCGATGACCCAAGAAAATGTACGAAGGGAAAAGAGCTGCGCAACCAAAAACTTGCCAGCAGACCTCAAGAATGATCGTACTATAGGAACCACATCGTACAATAAAATTCTTGCCGATGGCCCGAGAAAACATACGAAGAGGAAAGAGCTGCGCAACCAAAAACTTGCCAGCAGACCTCGAAAATGATCGTACTATGGGGATCACATCGTGCAATAAAATTCTTGTCGATGGCCCGAGAAAACGTACGAAGAGGAAAGAGTTGTACAACCAAGAACTTGTCAGCAGACCTCGAAAATGATCGTACTATGGGAATTAAGTTGTGCAACGAAAGGATTGCCGATGGCCTGAGAAAACGTACGAATAAGGAAGAGTCGCGTAGCGAAAGTTTGCGACCTGCCCCCAAAGGAAAGCAGGGACAGAGTCTACCCATTTTAAGTGGACCCTCCCTAGACAATATTCTAGCCATACACATGGCGAAGGTTAAAGGGGTCAGGATCTACCCGTTGGAAGCGGACCCTCCCAGACAACATTTTAGCGACATGTAAAGCAAAGGTTGAAGAGCAAAGGTTGAAGAGGTCAGGGTCTACCCGTTGGAAGCAGACCCCATCTAGACAAAGTTTTAACCGCATGTAAAGGAAAGGTTAAAGGGGTCAGGGTCTACCCGTTAGAAGCAGACCCTCCCCAGACAACATTTTATTATGCACACACCAGGCACTAAGACAGAAGTTAAAATCGGGCCCTGTTTATTATTTCCAAAATATACAAAGGGAATGATCGATGGGGACGCGCACCCAAAAGCTCTATCTGCGAGAAGCGAGTCTTGGGCAGACTCGCAGAGACAAGTCAGAGTGGTAACGCCCATTCTGCTCCCGATAAGAGCTGAGCCCGAGTCTCTTCCTCTGCAGCGATGGATCTAGACAGTGATTAACCAGCCCCTGGAGCTGGTTCCGAGCGCGGTCCCATTTGGGGTCGGAGAAGTCCAGCCACACGCGCGGGTCAAACTCTGCCAAGACAAGTCATAACAGAAGTTATATCTCCTTAGAACCGGATGAGCCAGAGCTAACATCCCTATTCCGGAACTAATCTTGTCGATCATAGCTCGAGGAGGACTTACTAATAACTCAAAATCATGTACGACCGATTCCAGACAGTTACAACAAGGGTCAACTTTACCCCGGATGCGGTCAATAAAGAAAAAAAGAATAGACTAAAGAGAATTGCACTATTCTTATTATTTATATAGACGGTTACAACGAGGGTCAACTTTACAAATATACAAAATTAGAGACCCTAATTACCTCCGGCCAGGGGAGAGCAGCCAGTTCTGGCACTTGGACTAGCCCTAGTGGAGGGTGGCGTACCAGGCTCGGAGTCGTCGCTGGATAAAATGACTGCACCGGACCCCTTACCAATTAAAGCCCCAAGACCAGGCTGACCGCCAGGGATTTCCGAAGTTTGATATGGCGGACAGAAAACGGGAATAAGCTCTTTGGCAACAGAGGCGGATGTAGAGGGCCTGTCCTTTTTCACGGCAAGCATCTTCAGCACGTCAGTGGGGTACGCGATGTTGATCCCATCCCCAAGCTGCTGCATATAGCACTTGACGAAATAGTGGTCTCTCTCGACGCCTTTCTGCTCGTCAAACTGGTTTAGCATTACCACCTTCGCGTGGCCTTCGAATTCCCTGTTCTCCCAGCCAGACCTGTAACTTTTCGCAGAAAGGACATCCACCTACCTCTGATACCTCATTTTTAGTTTTTCTATGTCCGCTAGTCTATCCCTCAGCGCCTCAGCCTCAGCTCCACCTGTCGCTGCGACAAGTCGACCAAAAGGGTGTTAATGTCAGCAAGGTCTTCGCCGTGCTTGTGAGACAACTCTACTTGAGCCCCTATCAATTTTACATGGTCCAAGTAAAGATGTCGGCTTATCTCATTCGACCGGTCGAGTCTGCGTTGTAAAGAATAGGCCTCCAGTTTGGCTCTCGCTTTGGCTTTCCTCGCCTCTTTAGCATAATCAACGGCCCTATCGCAAGTGAGGAAGGCCAGCCCCATCTCTGCCTCAGTGCTCTGCAGCTCTTGCTCCTTGACCTTGAGCTTATTTTGGGCCAGTCTGACAGCCTCGGATTGAGCAAGCCCGTTGGCCTCCACTTCAGCAAATATCGCAGCTAGCTCCTCATGCCTGACCCTTTTGACACTCAGGGCGTGAGCCACCGCGCTGCTGACCCTAGCCTCATCGAGGCTCCGATATAAGTCGAAGTCAGTCCTCAACTCGGCAAGGGCAGCCTCACCACGCTCGGCCAGTGCAGAGCGGGAGTTCAACTCCTCGGTCAGGGCCCTAATACGAGAGGAATAGAAAGACTGGATGGCGGCTAGCTGCAAGATAAATGAAAAAGAGGTCAACGTCTAGTAAGGATGCAGAGAAATATGGCCAGACAAGCCAAACCTGTGCGAAGGTACGGCTAGCGACGAGCTCGACATTCTCCAAGGAGAGCGCCTCCAGCTTGGGTTCTGCGGCTGGACCCTCTCTTTAGGCATTGTCTGTGTCTGCAGAACGCGATTCCACCCTGCCAACCCCGAGGGCACCCTCTCCCTCGACTGGGCACGCCCCCGAAGCAGCAGTGGCAGGGACGAAGGAAAGCTGGGCACTGCTGAGAGTGCCGTCGGCGACGGCGGGAGGCGGTGCATCCTCAGTAGAAGACGCCACAACTCCCGACATATCGGTAATTTCGGTCGCCGTCCCCCTTGGAGCCCCTCCTAAACATGATTTTTCGATCTTGTCTTGACCATCCCCTCCCGATGGGCCGCTGCACACGGACCCTCTTCTCATCAGAAGGGTCAATGTGGCCCCGTCGTCATCACTATCAGACGAGAGGCCAACCCTGCCCCTCTTCTCCGTCGGGCCCTCTTCTTCTTTAGATGAGCCAACCTCGTGGCGCCGCTTTATTGGGACCGAAGGAGGGGAAGACAGTCGAGATTTCAACCTCAGAGCCCTCCCACTGAGCTCAGTGATCTCCCCACCTAGGCAAGCAGTACCCGACCCTATGCTCATATTCGAACCGGAGTCGGGAGTAAAAGAGGTTGGAGCAGCACTCAGTGATCTCCCCACCGAGGCAAGCAGTACCCGACCCTGCGCTCGTATTCGAACCGGAGTCTGGAGTGGAAGAGGTTGGAGCAGTAGAAAACCAGGTAGGCTCAATGGCATCCCCTTGCCATATACAGCCCGTGCGGCCATCGTTTCCCCGGACGGAGGTCCGCTTGCATCGGAGCGGGGGACCACGGGCACTTCATCCTCTGAAGACACCACGAGATGCCGACCAGCGATTGCCTTGGGACGAGCTTTGTGCCCAGCGGTACCCTCCTTGACGGGGGAGGGGTCTACCGAGGGGCCCGTCTCAGAACCTATAAAGAATAAGCAACATGGTTAGATCACAGCCATAACCCGATCGACGAAGCTCAAGGATGCAGAAATGAACCCACCTCTAGCCCTCTTAGGGGCGGCGGCTTCCTCCCTACAGAGCTTGACACACTCTTCGACCACGAGCCTCACGACCTCTTTGAGCTCGTAGCTACTCGGCGCCACCAGGTCGTGGGAACCCGCCAACTGGCTTGAAGTCGTAACCTGATGACCCACCATGGTGATGCGATCGTGCTCGTCCCAGCGGAAGCGGTTCAGGGCAGAGGCATCAAGTCGGCTCCGCAGGTGCTTCATGATAACTCAGGTGTCTAGAGGGAAGGGAAGGTATGAAACCATCTTGGGCATCATATTCATCACCTGGGGATTGAGGGTGGCCTGGATGTGTCGGCAGTCCCCAGGAGATCCGAAGATGACGATCCCTTCCAGGCCTTTGAGCCGCCCCTCCGACAAATGCGGCTCCAACCTGTTTTCTTCTGCAGAGGCTGCACAAGACAAAATAATGTGAGCAATAACAGACGAGGAGAAGGCAGACCCGAAAATCACGACCTAGCACTTACTCTGTAGAAAAATTGAGGGAATTTGGAAGTGCTCTCCATTCACCCAAGGGGAGCACCATGCCCCTCCAATGGCATATAGCCTAGAGTGGGAGTCCCATTGCTTGTCCGACCTCAGCAAGCACCAGAAAATGTGACGTCCCGGGAGCGGTTGAAGGTAAAAGGTGGGGTAGGAACTCTTTTTGGGGATGAAGGTAAGTTTGTAAGCATAAAAGACCACCTCCAGGTCGATATGCAGGTTATAAAAAACTGACAGGGCGGAGAGCCCCATCAGAATCATGACCCCGTTTGCATTTAACTACATCGGGTGGATCCCCGTCAAAGTAAAGAACTGGTGGATCAGAGGAGGAAGAAGAAATCGCAGCCATTCTAGATGCTTTCTTTCCAAAATAATAGAGTCTTCAGGGCAGAGGGACGTAGATACCAATCCGCGAGGCCCTCGACCCTTTGTAACGTGACTCCACCGGGGAGGCAGAGCTGTCTCCTCAGTGAATCTAACTCCGAGTCCACGACGGGGTGAAGTTCCTGATCTTGATTCGATGCCATCATTCTGGATACAATCAAAAGAGCAAAGATCTCTAGAAAGGGGAGAAGTCGGAAACCCTAAGATTTTACGAGGCTAGAATAATTGAAGATTTTAGTAAAGTAGCAAATGAGAGTAAATGCGGCCTTTATGGAGGGGAGCCGAAGAGTTTTTCTAGAGAAGGGCAGAGCAAGGGAGTCCGAATCGTCAGAACTTCGAAATTTAAAAAAATTTTGTGACATGGGATGGCGTGCCTCCGCGTCGGCAAGGGGGAGCCACGTGTATCCCTCAAATTGGAAGAACAGAGAAACGATTTCCCCACTTGATGGCTACGAATCCATCAAGTCGGGAAATGGGGACAGTTGTGGGACCCATTCCCAAATCATACACCACATGAACGATTAAGTGGCAGAACAGGTCGCAAACAGGGCACACCGTCCGACATGTGTCCAGAGTGATTAGTTAAAGGCCACGCGAGTCGCACGTGGTACCACATAGGCCATTGGGTTGTCCGAGGTTAGGGCCGAGCCCATCCCAGACCCTGAATGGACTCGGCCCAGTCCGATTCTTACCTCGACAGCTGGGAGTCGGAAGCCCCAAGGGTCTTCCACCAGAGTACAATGGAAAGCAACTCACAGCTCCAGACCCAGACAGAGCATTTAATGCGATCTTGAGTAGGTGTGCGCAGGGGGCAAACCGTCCTGACAGAACGGCGATTTGTTCAAATCTCGCCCCTGACAAACTCGAGCTATAGGGGACAACGGAAACTAGGCTACAGCGGTGCAGGGGGGATCACGGTAATCTCGGCCCATGACCTCTGGAGTAAGTCTTGACGAAAAGGGTACTTGGTCTTGAGAATGAGAACCAGGAGGTTCACAATTTCAGGACTATATATATGAGTCATGCATCCCCAAAAGAGAGGCATGTACGCATACAAAAAGAAGTTTTTAAAAGTTTACGAGCAAAAAACAAAGATATACTCATACAGATACAGAGAAAAATAAAATCTTTGCTACCCTGAATTAAAAATAAATAACTGACTTAAGTATCAGAGAGTCTTTGCAGGTGACCTCCTCCGCCTCTCCGATCTTGCCTGAAGTCAAAAGCTCTTTGAGATAGCAAGGACACGTAGACAGTTGGAGGATACGACACCGGCAATTCAGAGACACGTGAACAGCTGGTAAAAACTGCTCCAACACTTGCCCTTTATTTTAATTCTTTCAAAGAAATATCATATTTTGGAGATATTCTAAAATCTGTTTTTGTCCAATATGCTACTATTATTCGCTCAACCTATCATATGTCAGTACATCACTCTAACCCAAATCCTTATATATATGGCATTTAGATATGTCACTATTGCTTATTTTTAATGACATTTGTATGCGACTAAAATTTGTAGTGATATTTGAAATGTCATTATGTTATTAAATTGTATTAGTGTCATTTTCGAATGTCACTAAATTATTTAGTTAATAATAAAAATATTTTACTTATCTAAAAGAGGTTTTGATGGCTTTTAAAAGTCTTACCGAAACATATTAATGACATTTAGAAAATGTCATTTATTTAGTCACAATAAATCTACTAAAATTTCCGTTATAAAAAGTAGTTTTTTTAACGGAAAAAAAAGTATATTAAGCATTGATTTTTTTTTAAAAAATGGTCATAAAACAAAACCTGCTACTAACGTTTGGTAATTGCTAATTATAGATAGGTATCTTTTTTCTGGCCAATGTATTGAATTTACATGAAACTAATTAATTTTCAAGGTTTATGTTTTTACTACTATTTCGTAATCAACGAAATAACCCCAATCTAATATTACTATAAATAAAAAAAGAAAAGAAAAAAGAAAAATATTTATTAATAAAATATTCAATTTACATCAATTCAAAATTAAAAAAATGTATCTAATTTAAGGTTACAAAAAAAAAAATCATCTTCTAAATATAGGTGTATTAATTTTTTGACTTTGCTTGGATCGTTATGCACTCATCTCATATGCATACCTCATCATGTTCCTGAAAAAATAAACAAAGAAGAGAGAAATAAGTAATATTTTACAATGGAAAATTATATAGAAGTCTCTTATAGAAGTAGAAAGACAAAAGACAAAAGATAAAAGATAGATATTTTTTTTAAAAAAAAAGAAAAAAAAAAAGATAGAAGAGATATACTTATAGATCAAATTCTATAGACATATCCTTTCAGTTTTGTCGCAATTTCATGCTACCCTAACCATTTTTGTTCTCGCTAGAAACGTGTTGTATCAAATGAATAAATCTAACAAATAATTCAGAGAAAACATAAAAAACTATTAATAAAATTAAAAAAAAAATCTCTAGATATAAAATGAAGTATGAAATAAAAATTTAAGATGGTTTACAGGATTATACTAGCTTTAGAAAATAGATGAAGGTTGTGAAAGAAAAGAAGATGAAATTTTGAGAGCTAAAATCTAAATAAGATGAAATTTTGAGAGCTAAACTTAATCTAAATAGAAGTAGGGCTGATGAGAAAAGATAGGATCTAGTGGTAGATGAGTTAGCTTTTATTTTAAATTTGTTTCAATTTTGTTGTATGATAAATTTTAGGACTCTGAAAAAAATTAAATTAAAATTTTTACTTTAAATTTTTGGAAATTGGAAAAATTAAAATTCATTTATTTTAGTAATTTCAAATTTGAAATTTTAAACCGTAACTTTTGTCAAAACACGCATTTTTAGATTAAAATTTTAGAAATAATCATTAATTGCGTAACTTTGTAATTTATTCTAAAGACAATTACAATGTTGACCGCTTTTTTTTTTGTTTTTTTAATAAGAGTTTATTCTTGAGATAATCCATTAATATTAATTCTGTTTTGCTTGTAAAACAAGTTAATAACTTCATATATATGTTTTATTCAAAAAAAAACTTCATATATATATGCTATTTTTATATAAACGTTTCTTTAGTTTTAATATTATATTATTATTTTATCGTTAAACTTCTTTTCAAAACAAATTATTTAATTTTAATCAAATTGAATATGATAAAATTAATTAAAAAAATAAAGACACGTACGAAGTACCTATATTCCTCTCCCTCTTTTTTTTCCTCCTAAAAAAAGATGTGTTTTATCTTTAGATTTATTCTTTTTATTTTGTTCTATTTCCAAAAATTACAACAATTTCTACTCATTTAGACAAATAAGTGATTTTTTTTATAATGATGATAAATCAGTGATATTTTGAAATATCACTGATTTAGTTACATGGTTCAAATGGTACTAAATCCAAATTTAGTGACATTTCTAAAATGCTACTAAATCAAAATATTAATGACATTTGAAAAGTGTCAGTATATCTAAATTATAAAAATTGTATTTAAAAGATTATAATATCCTTAAAAATTAATGATATTTTTCGGTGAATGCCATTAAATATTAATATTGAGACATTTTTCAGGTTAATGTCACTAAAAAAGGCCACTATTTCATATTTTTGTTGTAGTATGTATATTTTATTTATATTCTCATTTTTAAATTACTTTTTTATATTTAAATCTCTTTATAATATGCTCGCGAAAATAAATAAAATCGAAGAACACATCTATCTTATATCTCCTTTTGTTATGAATAAAACGAAAGGTGTGACAAAAAAAAGATAATAATGTAGAATGTTTTAATAGTTTAAAGACTAAATTATAAAATTTAGAATTCAGGGATTCAAGTGGGACTTTTCTCCAATTTAGACACCAAAAGGATCGTTAATGCTATCTATTCTATTTATCTAATTTGTATTGGATGATTTTTTATTTTTTTTTTCTAAAGATTTATTGGATGATTTGGAAGGGGCGGGGTTAGGCAAAATGGTTGGTTGCTGACATGATAATCCACTTGTTTAGTTAATCCTATATCTTAATCTTAACTGCAAAAATAGAAAATGCAGTTCAAGTAGTAATTATTGGGCTATGCACAAAGGGTGTGGCCCAATACTACTGTATATATAAATATAGGACTAAATCCAAAAGTTAAGCTTATTATACGGTCATTATTGTTTACGTAGTTATCATGTCATATTTATGTAATTTATATTCTGTATTGTATCCTAACAAAATACAATGTGTGTAAAAACCCAGATTTTTGAGAGGTAATTTGGATATTTTACAAATTTTGCAAATATAATATTGGGGAAATTAATTTGTAAAAATTTTGTGCAGAATGACAAAATTGTAATTATGGAGGGACTGATTTGAAAGAGATTTAAAATTTTGGGGACTTCTGTATAATTTTTCAAAAATTGTACTGCCCCATAAAGACAAGCCACATGCTTGTCATCTCCCACTTTCCCTCTCTCTCTCTTCTCTCTCTTTCTCCTAGCTCGCTCTCTCTCTTTCTCTTGGGTCTCCCTCGGCCGAAGGAAGACCACTGCCGCAGCTCACCTCCTGGGTGTTCTCCGGCCGCCAGATGATAGGCGGAGCTCCCTCAGGCCACCACGAGCCAGCGCCGGCCAGCTGCAGGGCCGTCGGAGCTGCTGTCGTCGCCGGAGAAAAAGGAGAAGCCGTTTGAAGCATTTTGGATTTTTGGCCGCCGGGAAGATTTCGGCGTCCATTCGACCTCTAATCGGGCTCGCTAGATTCGTATCGTTACGAGGATCGTCAAAGTATATATATCTTAACCCTATAATGCCCGAATCAAAAGTTGCCATTTTTGGAATGTTTTGAGCTTAAGTTGACTTTTCAATCCAGCCGTTGGATTGTACTCGGAAAATGGGAAAATTTGATATATATATATATATATATATATATATATATTACCTATGTTTGGTGATCGGCACAAAAATCGAAATCGGACTACTAAGATTTGCATCGATTTGTGTACACCGGCCCGGTGTGGGCCTAAACCCAAATTGGACAAGTTATATATCTCACCTAACTATTTTGGGTTCTAGAAATTCAGTGAAGAGGTCCGTTTGTGGATTTGAAGCTCTGGTGAGAAGTTGATTTTTCGCAAGAGGACGATCGAGGGCTTAGAATTGGTTCTCGACCCTCCGAACGATTGTCAACGACACCTTGAGGATTCAATAGCATGGTATCGCTATTCTTTTGAGATAGGGATTCAGTTACCTTCGCTTTATACTATTTTCGAATAAAACTTATTTTCTACAATATATGAGAACAAATGTGATTTTAGTTTTCTTGAACATATGTAATAGATTGTGATGGTATGATATACATATACATATACTGTATTACTCTGGAGATTTTTTTGAATACAGGTTATTTTGGGTATAACAAAAATAGGGCTGTTGTACTGCCCGTTTTTCTGTAAAAATCTAATATACTTATTTTATTGAAAAACCAGAGTACGATTATTTTCACACTTCAGTTCTGTGTCGAATGTGTCATAGGATCATATATGAGCACCGTGTTAGCATCGTGGGTTTACAGCGTGGCGTTGCGTGCCCCACCGTCGGTGTAGAGTCTGTAAACTCATGCAAGGTTCTGTTACTTCTGATTACTCCCCATTTGGCAGGCGTAGGCAATTCGGTTGCCCCTCCAGGTTTGGTAGGCGACATATAGGTACCCCCTCCAGGTATGGGCTTAGGTGTTAGGCAGCCTGTTAGGTACACGTAGTGCAATCATCCTAGGTTTCCACAGATGAGAGGATGTGAGCTCATTGGTATGGGTTGATTTGTGTCATGTGCATCTGAATTGAATGGTTTTGATTATACTGATTTATTTATACATATACATATGAATTTCTAGTTTTGAATCATTATATATGTATGTATTGGATTTAGACTAACCATGCAGGAACTTTCTATCACTAAAATGTTTTCGACCGGGTAACTATTTTTC
>JXTB01000165.1:168118-256953 GCA_002914805.1 Parasponia andersonii
ATATGTATGTATTGGATTTAGACTAACCATGCAGGAACTTTCTATCACTAAAATGTTTTCGACCGGGTAACTATTTTTCCTACTGGACATTTTATACTAACCCCTTCCTCCTTTCCTCAGGTGGTGTCCAGTGCGACTTAGGAGATCAAGAGGAGTAAGAGGTCATCTTGACTGTAGTTCGTTATCTTGGTCATGCTTGGAGTGTGATGTCATAGTCTTTGGACTGTTTGGATTTTGTTTAGCATTGAACCAAAGTTACTACATTCTATATTTGTCTGTGAACTTATGTATGCCATTCTGGTGTTTGACTTTTGACGTAGATGATGATAATGCTTAGACTTATATTTGGTTTACTTTTTTCTTTTCGGTATTTATTCAATCTATATTTAATGGTGTATACGAACTGTGGGAGTAGTTCACGGGATGAAATTCTAATTATTTTATTTAAATGGACCGTTTTATAAAACTAGAATTTTTGACACTTTTCAAATAAATCAAAGAATTTCCCATCTTTGTGAAATTTCCTTTCTACAAGTAGCCCGGGTTTTGGGTTGTGACAGAAATTTTGGTATCAGAGCTTTGAGATTAATAGCTTGGACATATCACCATTAAACTTGATTGAAGTTGATTTTATGATAAGCATTCATCGTTATCGTATTAACAATTTGACATATTATTTCAGACTTTTAAGGATGCCTCTAAGAAAAGTTCCAAGGCACCAGCTAAGTGCCAAACCTCCTCGTCTGGATTTCACTCATCTAATTGAGGCAATGCAACAGGCATTCGTCCCGATGAGCAATCCAGACTATCAGCCTCCAGCTCTGAGGGAACGTCAGTTGGATCAGGCTGATCATCTCTAGCGGTTCCTGCGTCTCCAGCCAGGGCAGTTTGATGGTAGGCCAGGGGCTCTCACGGTAATTGCTTGGTTGCGTGAGATGGAGAGGCAATTCCGTGCTCTTGGTACTTCGGTTGAGTTTTAGGCTGTGTTTGTTGTTACCCGTTTGACGGGGAGTGCCATTCATTGGTGGGAAACAGTGGAACGGATGCAAGATGTAGTGGACTTGACTTGGGAAGACTTTGAGCAGATTTTCAAGGCCTAGTTTGCCGATGAGGATCAACAAGATAAAGTTGTGAACCGATTTGAGACTTTGATTCAAGGTAACAAAACGGTAAATGAGTACCTGATAGAGTTCACTGAGTTGGCAAGTGTTGCTCTTGGATCAGGTACGAGTGTAAAGTACCGAGTTACCAAGTTTAGGAGTCGTCTAAATCGAAACATTTTCAACAGGATTGGCACTCAGACTTTCCATACTTTTCCTGAGATTACAGTGTCTGCCCGCATTGAAGAAAGATTCGATTCCAGGAAAAACCAGCGGAGAGGTAATGACAAGAAAGCCACTAGAAGGAACCAAGGGTAGTGGTCAGCTCAGGGCACTCCGAACAGTGGGAGCTCGAATAGCAATGGTTCTTCAGGAGTTGGCAGAGGTAGTCCGTATAGAGGATGCTTTGTTTGTGGCCAGCAGGGTCATCGGAATAAGGAGTGTCCCAACCGTCTGTAGAAATCTCCTCTCTCTCAGGAAGGATCGCAGAAGAGCCAGTCCGATTTTGTTTCTTATCAGAATACTTAAGCAAGGCCGCAACAGTCACAGGGTATTTCGTAGGCTTTTACTTCCCCTCAGCCTTATCAGCATCAGTACTGCCCTCAGGGTTTTACTCAGAGTTTTTCGACTCCTCAGGCCTCAGAGAGTCAGGGTGGGTGTGGATATGGCAGTAGTGGTCCTGGATCCAGCAGTAGCCGTCCGGGCCAGGGAAAAAGTAACAAGAGGAAAGGAAAGGTGATTGGCCAAGCCTGTGCTTTTACTGGGGTAGACGACACTCAGGATCGTACTGGCTGAGGTGCTGTTAACGGTATGATCCTTCTTTCACACTCTTGGGCATATGTTTTGTCTGATACTAGTGCATCTCATTCATTCATATCTTTATTATTTGCTTAACTGTTGGGGTTGGAATTTTCTGATTTAGATTATGTATTGACATTGGGTACACCTTTGGGAGGAATAGCCGATGTGTCTAGTGTGTGTAAGTCTTGTCAGGTTGTGGTCGGTGATAGGAAGTTTCTTGTTGATTTGGTGGTGTTGTTGATGGGACAGTATGACATGATACTCGGTATGGATTGATTGTCGAAGTATCGAGCTGTTGTAGACTATCATAAGAAGCAGGTGACTCTTTTTCCTAGTGATGGGCAACCTATTGTCTATCAGGTTGGGATGAGTCCGTCGAAGCCTAGTCCTATTTTGAAAGCGTGCATGGGTGGAAGGAAGAAACTTGAGTGTTATAGGAACTTGTTTGCCATGGATGGTGAGGTGAGGACAGACAATCAAGACCCATGGATTCCAGTAGTGTGTGAGAATTCGGAGATGTTTCCTGAAGACTTACTAGGGTTATCACCTGATAGGGAGATCGAGTTTTGTATTGAACTAGTTCTTAGAGCTCAGCTAGTTTCTATTTCAGCTTATCACATGGCGCCTGTTGAGATGGAAGAATTAAGAGAACAGTTAGATGACATGCTTTCCAAAGGCTTCATTCGTAGTAGCACTTCTCCTTGGGGTACTCCTATTTTGTTTGCGAAGAAAGCTGATGATTCGTTAAGACTCTGTGTCGACTACAGGAAGTTGAATCAGTTGACAGTGAAGAAAAAGTATCCTTTGCCAAGGATAGACGAGTTATTTGATCAACTCGGTGGCTCAAGGTTCTTCTCCAAGATCGATTTGAGATCTGGTTATCATCAGTTGAAGATAAGGGAGGATGATATACATAAGACAGCATTCAGAACTCGATATGGTTTTTTTGAGTTTATGGTGATGCCATTTGGTTTGACGAATGCTCCCGTAGCATTTATGGATCTTATGAATCGGGTCTTCAGGCTATTTTTGGACTGTTTTGTAGTTGTATTTATCGATGACAACCTGGTATATTTCAAGACTCGAGAAGAGCATGCTGAACATCTGGGGATAGTACTTAAAACCTTGAGAGATCATCGGTTGTATGCCAAGAAATCGAAGTGTGATTTTTGGATGTCAGAAGTGAAGTTCTTGGGGCATATGATTTCTCATGGAGGTATTTTAGTCGATCTCGCTAAGATAGAAACTGTTCTAGAGTGGGAAAGACCGAGAAATGTGATAGAAGTACAGAGTTTCCTTGGTTTGGCAGGCTATTACCGCCGTTTTGTGCAAGATTTTTCGAGGATCGCCTTGCCTTTGACGAAGTTGACCAGGAAGGATGCCAACTTTGTTTGGGATCACGAAAATGAAGAAGCTTTTGTCAGGTTAAAGCAGAGCTTGACTACTGCACCAGTTCTTACTGTTCCTAACAGTAGCGAACCTTATGTGGTATATACCGATGCTTCAAAGATGGGTTTGTGATGTGTTTTGATGCAGAATGGTTGAGTTGTGGTTTATGCTTCTCGTTAGTTGAAGCCACATAAGAGGAACTATCCCACCCATGATCTAGAGCTTGCAGTAGTGATCTTTGCCTTAAAGATTTGGCGATGTTACTTGTATGGTGTGAAGTTCGACATATTCTCCGATCATAAGAGTTTGAAGTATCTCTTTACCCAGCAGGATCTAAACTTGAAACAACGAAGATGGGTTGAGTATATGGAGGATTATGATTTCGACCTACAGTATCATCCTGATAAGATAAACGTTGTAGTTGTTGCACTGATTAGGAAGCCTCGTGGTGTACTGGTTATACTAGTGTTTGAAGACAAGAAGAACTCAGTTGTAATTGGTGACTACAACTTGCAGTTCTTGAGAATGAAGGTGTTGCTTGCCTGAGCAACATTGTAATTTCACCATCTCTTCTCCAGACTGTCCTATGGAGTTAGTGGCAAGACAGGAAGTTGAAAACAATCTGGAACCGACTTCGGAATGGTGAACAATTAGATGGTTAGAGTATTAATAGAGAAGGTTTTTTGCTTTTCAGTGGGAAGTTGACTGGAGCTAATGACCCTAATCTTTGAGAAACCATTCTAACATAGGCTCACAAATCAAGATTCGCAGTACATCCAGGTAGTACCAAGATGTACTGGGACTTGAGCGGCAGTATTGGTGGAAAGGGATGAAGAAGGATGTAGCTACCTTTGTGGCTAAGTGTTTGACTTATTAGCAAGTTAAGGCTGAATGCTAGAGGCCAGCTGGATTACTTCAGCCGTTGCCAATTTCAGAATGGAAGTAGGACAAGATCCGATGGACTTCGTGACCCATTTGCCAAAGACCTTAAGGAAGAATGACGCAGTTTGGGTGGTAGTCGATCGGTTGACGAAGAGTACTCACTTTATACCGATCCGGATGGACTACTCACTTACTAAGCTCAGTAGACTGTATATGGAGAAAATCATATGCTTGCATGGTGTGCCTTCAAGCATAGTCTCCGACAGAGATCCAAGGTTCATTTCTAAGTTTTGGAGAGCCTTGTAGAAAGTGTTGGGTACACAGTTGGATAGATATCAGTACGGCTCACCATCTGGAGTCAAATGGTTAGTCTAAAACGACCATTCAGATTCTTAAGGACATGCTACGTTATTGCATACTAGACTTTGGTGCGAACTGGGATGATCATCTTCCTTTGATGGAATTTGCTTACAATAAAAGTTACAAACTAGTATGGGTGTGGCTCCATATGAAGTATTGTATGGAAAGCTGTGTAGGTAGCCTTTGTGTTGGGCAGATCCTGAAGAGCGTGTTACTCTTGGACCTGAACTGATTGAGGAGACTACTGAGAAGATCAAGGATATCCGAGAGGGACTCAAAGAGATTCAGAGTCGCCAGAAGAGTTATGTTGACCCTAAGAGGCGTCAAATAGAGTTCGATAATGGTGATTCCGTGTTCTTGAAAGTGACTCCAAGACGAGGTGTGACAAGATTTGGGGTTAAGGGTAAGCTTGCTCCAAGGTATATTGGTCCCTTTGAGATCACTGAGAGAATCGGGCCAGTGGCATATCGCTTGAATCGACCTGCACAATTGGGTCACGTGCATAATGTGTTTCATGTGTCGATGTTGAAGAAGTACACGCCGGACCTATCTTGTGTTGTTCAGTACATGCATGTACTGATCTAAGAAGATGCATCTTATGAAGAGCAGCTTGTTCGTTTGTTGGCTAGAGAGTAGAAGGTGCTTCGCAACAGAGGGATTCTGCTTGTCAAAGTGCTTTGCAAACATCACAAAGAAGACGAGGCTACTTAGGAACTCGAGACGGAGATGTACGAGAAGTACCCTAATTTATTTAACCTTTAGTCAGAAGTTGTATTGTGATGTAAGCCTTGACTTGTATTTTGAATTTCGGGACGAAATGTTATGCCCCCCTAGCTTAACTATATGACTATGTAGGTCAAACTAGGAAGCATTATTCTTTTATAAACCATAACTTTAGTTTTGTTCAAAAATTTGGGTCAATTTAAACTTTTTAAACTCTAAAACAAAAGAACTTGCGTGGCATTTCTTTCTGAAAGTGTTTTTACAAACTGTACAATCAAAAAATTCTTATCCATTTATCTTGCCATCCGCAGTAATATTTACATCATACCAAAATATCAAAATACAAAGAAAAAATCGCCCACAAGTCAAGCTCGTCTACATCGGTATAATCATGGCGATAAGAAAGCGTGCTAGCCAACCAGCAACTATATACATCATATAACTCCTCACCTGCATCACAGGAACTAAATGAGCTAATGCTCAGTAAATAAAGATTATGCATGCTCATGAACATGTTTCATGCATAAACTTCATTGAAATTTCCATTGTACTCTTTCTTTTGTAACTTTCCATTTTGATGCACTTTTCTTAGAAAATATTTCTTTATAGGGCTTTTGAGTCCACTATAAAGTCGCGACAGTCGGTAGGTCGTGCCCACTTATGCGAAAAATAAACACATGGCCAATGCAAACCATACCTACCCAACGCAGACTGACTAGGTAATGCACCTAATAAATCTTATAGTACAATGCTTAGTCCCGGCAGTCAGTAACCCATGCTCACCTATGCGGGAAGGATGTCTGTGCAAACCATACTTACCTAATGCAGGCAGACTAGACAATATACTTAAAACATATCTTGTAATATCAGTACAATGGTACTACTTTAAATCTAATGCGTGGAAAATTTCATTTCTTTGAAAATCATGCTTAAATGATCGTGCCATGCTTATGTTTCCATAAAATTTACAACAACAATATAAATAATATATAATTGAAATAATATACATAAGTGTGTAGGAGAATATCTTGTATCTACTATTGTTCTTGTGATGCAATTAAAATAAATCTTTACTTACTTTGTGTCCAGTAGAAAAGATAGTGGAAAGGGTCAATATCCTCTGTGGCAAGGTGTGTGGAAGACCTGATATCAATTTTATTACTAACATTATCACTATAATGTAAAATGCTTAAAGAAAACAAGTACAAGGCTGAATTACAGCTTTTACAAAAGAAGGAACCCTAATCACAAAATGAACCAATATGTCATCTACTTTCATAAAACTAGTCCATTTGCTTCTAAATGGTACCATTTGGTTCTAAAAATATTTGGACAGCACCTTCCCTTTTTTTAGGACATCCCCACATGATTAAAATCATGGTTTAGGACCTGTAATAACAATAAACAAACCAATTCCCACATATACAATTCAAAGAGGATCATTTAGTGCAACCTAGGTACATTTGAATTCCTTGCATTTAGACAAAGTTTAAAACCACATTTATTCTTATGTGTCATCATAACCAGCCACCAAATGAGTGTGATAAATATTAGGATCCATAAAATATACTCTCCAAGTTTAGAAAATTAGATTACAAATATAAAAGCTAAATCTACCACACATAACAACACTTAAATCCTTAACTAGCTCACTTTAGAGCTTTAAGTATAACTTTAATCTTCTACTTAAATTTTGTATTTCTAGCCATATATAAGATTTCCTTAGACTTTAATTCATCAAATAAAAGCTTTAATTCAAGAGCTAAAGCAATAGAAATAAATTACAAATTCTAAATTCCACAAAAAGCTCACCTTGACTAAGTTGAACTTTTGTTAAAGATCTTGCTTTCTACTTCCACAAAACTGATCTCTAAGGCTTTGAAATTGATCTTAGGACTTAAGAGGACGTAGAAGAAACATTACTTAAGTAGTATCAACTGGAGAATTGAAATAATAAAACAAAATCTAAGAAGAAAAATTAGTAGAATTACCTTGACTAGTTTGGACCTATCTTACTTTTTTGAGCTCCAAATTGAGTTCTACCACTTGAAAATTCTTAGATATGGATAAGGGGAGTTGAGAGAAATATAAAAAGTGGCTGGAGTAGTTCAAGTCATGGCTGGAGAGGAAGAGGAAAGTAATGACCAGATTTGGTCAAAAATCAATACTTAATGGCTAAGAAATGGCATAACTTAAATTCTAAGGGGTATTTTAGGTATTTGTTCATTACTTTCCATGTGTCCAGATCTAAAACATCCTTATCATACTCACCACGTTGATGGTCAATCCTATACACCCAAGTGTAGACCAAAATGGTGAAACCTAGCTTAGAAAATGAAATCTAGTCATACTTTGACATATGATCCTATATGGCCCATTTTATTATAATTTGGTGGAACCTAGCACCATAACCAATCATTAAACATAAAAGAAAGTCAATTAAACTCTAATTGATAATGCAAACATAGTATAATTGCCCAATTAATAGAATGCACAAAGATGACATTACGCGATTAAGCCGAATCTAAACTAACTTAGTATAATTAAATATAGTTCAGTACAATGACTGCCATCTCGTACTTACCTGGAACGAACATTTTTGAAAATGCTAGAAATGAGTCCTAAACATTAAATTAAAGCTATTTGATATGCTAAATGCACAGTGAATTTGGTTCCGAAAAGCATGAAAGATACATTTTACCAAAAAACTACTATTTGACCAAGTTATCAATAGACATGGTTTTTAATGCATGTGCATATAGTATTATTATTCATGAATGTATTCTTTGTTTTTTTTACACACCAAACTCTCTCTCTGAGGGTACTAAGCCTTTATACTGCATGGGAACAATTCGACAACCATTAGTATAATAATACATATTGAAAGCACTTAACAATCAAAATGAACAATTTATCATAAAATTGACACTAGTTTTATGATATGTCTATTATATAATATGAACATGTTTATTATTGCATTATTATGTATGTGAGAAACTTGGGCATCACACGAAATTCTTTTAAGAAGGGAAGAATGTAAATCCCAGGATTTTTGGGAGGGTAATTTGGACATTTTATAAATTTTTCGGATATAATATTAGGGTGATTAATTTACAAAAGTTTTTGCATAAGGACTAAATTGTAATTTTGGGGAGACTGATTTGAAAGAGATTTGAAATTTTGGGGACTTATGGGAAATTTTTAAAAAATTGCACTGCCCCAAAAAGACAAGCCACGTGCCTGTCATCTCCCATTTTCCCTCTCTCTCCCAACTCGCTCTCTCTTTCTCTTTCTCTCTCTCTCTCTCTCTCTCTCTCTCTCTCTCTCTCTCTCTCTCTCTCTCTCTCTCTCTCTCTCTCTTTCGAGTCTTCCCCGGCCGAAGGAAGACCACCACCGCAGCTCACCTCCTGGGCATTGTTCGGCCACCAGATGGCAGGCGGAGCTCCCTTAGGCCGCCACGAGCCAGCGCCGGCCAGCTACAGGGCCACCGAAGCTGCTGCCGTCGCTGGAGAAAAAGGAGAAGTCGTTTGAAGCATTTCGGATTTTTGGCCGTTGGCGAAGATTCCGGCGTCCATATGACCTCTAACCAGACTCGTTGGATTCGTATCGTCGCGAGTATCATCAAAGTATATATATCTTAATCCTATAATACCCAAATCAAAAGTTGTTATTTTTAGAACGTTTTGAGCTTAAGTTGACTTTTTGATCCAGCGGTTGGATTATGTTTTTGTTGTCATTTTTGGATTGTACTCGGAAATTAGGGAAGTTTGATATATATATATATTGTCTATGTTTGGTGATCGGCACGAAAATTGAAATCGGATGGCTAAGATTTGTCTCGATTTGCGTGCCACCGGTCCGGTATGGGCCCGGACCTGAATTGGACAAGTTAAATATCTAACCTAGATATTTTGGGTGCTAGAAATTCAATGAAGAAGTCCGTTTGTGGATTTGAAGCTCCAATGAGAAGTTGATTTTTCGCAAGATGACGATCAATGGCTTAGAATTAGTTCCCAACCCTTTTGGACCAGTGAGAAGTTGATTTTTCGCAAAAGGACGATCAAGGGCTTAGAATTAGTTTCCAACCCTTTTGGACAATTGTAGACGACACCTTGATGATTTTATAGCGTGGTATCACTATTCTTGTAAGGTAGGGATTCAATTACCTTCGTTTTATACTATTTTCGAATAAAATTTATAGCGTGATTTTGGCTTTCTTGAACATATGTGATGGATTATAATGGTATGATATACATATACATATACTGTATTGCTCTGGAGATTTTTCTGAGTGCAGGTTATTTTAGGTATAACAAAAATAGGGCTGTTGTGCTGCCCGTTTTTCTATAAAAACCTAATATATTTATTTTATTGAAAAACTAGAGTACGATTATTTTCACACTTCAGTTCTGCATTGCACGTGTCATAGGATCATATATGAGCACTGTGTTAGCATCATGGGTTTACAGTGTGACGCTGCATGTCCCATCGTCAGTGTAGAGTCCGTAAACTTACGCGGGGTTCTGTTACTTCTGATTACCTTCCCATTTGGTAGACGTAGGCAATTTGGTTGCCCTTCCAGGTTTGGTAGGCGACACATAGGTGTTCCCTCCAGGTATGGACTTGGGTATCAGGCAGGCTGTTAGGTACACTTAGTACCATCATCCTGAGTTTCCACAGATGAGAAGATATGAACTCATGGATATGGATTGATTTGTGTCATGTGCATCTGAATTGAATGGTTTTGATTATACTGATTTATTTATACATATACATATGGATTTCCGGTTTTGGATCATTATATATGTACGTATTGAATTTCGACTAATTATGCAGGAACTTTCCATCACTAAAATATTTTCGATCGGGTTACTTTTTTTCTTACTGGGCATTTTATGCTTACCCCTTTCCTACCTTTCTCAGGTGGTGTCCAATGCGACTTAGGAGATCAAGAAGAGTATGAGGTCATCTTGACTGTAGTTCGTTATCTTGGTAATGCTTGGAGTGTGATGTCATGGTGTTTGAATTGTTTGGGTTTTGTTTAGCATCGAACCAAGATTACTACATTATATCTTTGTCTGTGAACTTATGTATGTCATTCTGGTGTTTGACCTTTGACGTGGATGATGATGATGTTTAGACTTATATTTGGTTTACGTTTTTCTTTTCGGTATTTATTCGATTTATGTTTAATGGTGTATACAAACTGTGAGAGTGGTTCACAGGATAAAATTCTAATTATTTATTTAAATAGACCGTTTTATAAAACTAGATTTTTTGACATTTTTCAAATAAATCAAAAAATTTCTCATCTTTGTGAAATTTCTTTTCTGCCACTGATTTTGAGTCGTGACAATGTGCTCGTTGAAATCTTCACATGTTCCTAATCGTCAAAACATAAAACCGCTGTAATCTTGTTTATAGAAATGTCTCTTTGACTTGACCCATGAATCTGTTATACTCGTAAGAAATGGAAAATGTCACATTCTACCGAAAAAGTTTCGACCTTTTTTAGAACATTTCTGCTATTTATCCCCAGTATATTCAGATAACTTTCCTCGTCTAAATAATATAAAATTAGACTAATAAAAATAAAATAAAGGAAACATTAACGCAAAATATTTTTAGCCATAGTAAGCCAATTGAAAGAATTTATTATGTACAAAATCCCCCTCCAATCTGGTCAGAATGGGAAAAAAAATATATGCAAGATACAATTTAAAAATGTTAAGTTTAACACTTTAATCTAAAAGTAGCATGTGATTATCAATCAGGTACTATTATATTTTGTTTTAGTTACTTACACTCACCGTGTTTAGACATTGTCACTTTGGGTAAAATTGACATTTCACATTCTTTCCAAGCTTACATTCACAAGGGGCAAATTTAAAAAATATTTACATAAAAGGCTTTATCTTGTTCTTTTTTGATATACAAAGAATGTGAAAAAAAAAAATGCGAAAATTTGTATTAATAATAATTTCTATTTTGATTAGGGTAAAAAAAAAATGATGGCTCAAATAAACCGACTAATCTGATCGATTAAAAATCAAAAAAGATCGATTGAGTTAAACATTGTTTAAAATCAATAAAATTCATTTTTTTTTTATTATTTCCAATTTCACTATTTGATATGTGTATTTTATTAAACTTTATAATATTATTATAATATAAAATATATCTGTAGAATTTACATATCAAATAATGAGATTATAGAGTAAATTTCATTAAAATTTCAGAGAAAAATACCCAATTTGATGATGCATATTATCACATAGCTTAATGCCTGAACATTTTCAATAAATATCATATCAATATTACAATTTTATATTTTATTTTGAATAAGGTGATCTCTTTCTATTTTTCTCGTAACTCGTCAGTTAAATCCTCCCAAACCGACCAAATACTGGGTGTGACGGAACAAAATCGATATATAGTTCAGCCTAAATATAATTTGTCAAAAATCTATATAATAGTTTGATGAAGGAAAAATTATAAAATATTCTATGTGTTTCGGTGAATTGTTAGATTAACAACAAAAATCTCTTAGTGGATGAGCAAATCAATATAACTGTTTTACCACTGTCTCATTAGATACTCGCAAAAAGAAAAAAAAGTTATATTTGCTCTAAACTTGTAACCGAACAAATACTAAACCCTCTTCCCTCCAATTTAAAAAAATAAAATAAAACAAAAAGAGGTGGATGAAGGAAAAAAAAAAATAGAATAACAATGAGAAAATTTCTTGACTAAAAGTCTTATACATCTTTTTTTCTTTTTTTTTTCCGATTTTTCAGTTAATTAATGGTGTTTATGGGAGTGTATCTTCGTCATTTATTTTCTTTAAAAAAATTATATTCTTACTTAATTTTGACTAGATTAGATGGATGAGTGAAATTTATATTAATTTATTAATACCACAGAATATTTTCATTATTTATGAAAGGAAAAAGTTTTTTTTATTTCAAGTTATGATCCCAACCAGAGTCACGTAGCTGAATGTCAATTTTTACTCTTGAGTATGGGCTTCGTATATGTTTTTTATTTAAAAAAAATGAGGCCATTCTCTAATGAAAAGAATATAGTTGGATTGTAAAAAACACAAGTCCGTGATAAAAAATAATATTGCTCTTTATGAAAACCAGTGAGATAAATTATGGCATTTTGACTAAACTAGTGGATATTTTTGTAAATCTTCCTTTGACGAAAGGAAAAAAAAAAAAAGGGAGAAAGATCTGCCCAAAAAAAGGTTTTCTAATCTATTAAGAGAAATATGTTTAATATCTTGTCCATTTTAATGCACCTGAAATAATTTTTGAACAAATGATCAAGCCTTTCAAGATAAGTTTTCAAAATAATCAGTTTTAATGTCTTTATATCAGATATTAAAGAAGGAAAAAAAAAAAAAGAAAAAGAAGAAAAAACTATGGAAGAAGAGTTAGCTTTTAAGGAGGATTTGTTGATATCCCCTAAATTAACCCAATATAAAATTGCATTATTTCATTTTAAAACATTGGTTTGTTATTAATTTCTTAGAAAATTGCCTTGTTCCCACAGCGTGTACGGGATAAGGCAATATTAGAATCTACTTATTATTGATGTGCTATGTTGTAGTTCTGTGTTGTGAGTAATAACTGAGAAAAAAATAAAAATATATATAAGTATTTGATAAATTTAATTTATAAAATTAGTATGATATTTAAAAATAATATCTAAATATTTAGTAAATTATAAATGATATATATTTTAAACAATTTATATTATGATTACATAATTAGTTTTAAAAAGTATCATTTATCTTGCTTCTTCGTACTTAAAATAATAGTTACATAATAGTTTTTAAAATTAGAAAATTAAAAATATGAACTTATCAAAATCCCCACCTCCCTCTTTTATTTATTTTTTTATTCTAACTACTTTTAAAAATTAAAAACAGCTTCTATATAATCAATCCTAAATAATTGTCAGAAGAAAAAAAAGAAAAGAATTAATCTCAAACGGGGCATTAGAGTCCATACATAAACATAAACACAAAGATATGAAAATTGACCAATTTTTGAAATGACTACTATATATTGCAGTTAGTAATGTTTCTTCATATATGTGGATAATATTAGAGAAGAATCACATTTCGGGGGGGAAAAAAAAAACAACAACAACAAAGATAATCCTACAATATTATGTGACAACTATAATACACAATAACATATGGGACAATCACATATGGGGTGATTGTATTAATAGTTCAACATATATAATTTTCTTTCATCATGTGAGATATAAAAGAAATTTTATACAAATCGTGCCATATTATTATGCCAAAATTATATCACATAAGTTGATATTTAAATTTTGCTACAAAACTTAGTGTCTATAAAATTTATAAAATTACTCATACTATGATACTACCCCTTTAGAAAAAAAATAAAATAAAATAAAAACTCATATTACCTAGAAAAAAAAAAACAACAAAAAGAAATAAAAGAGGGGCATGCGTACAATTACTAAACATCCTGCTAATTTTCCACCTCAACAAGCTATTCTTGGGTAGTTGGCAACTTGGCACACAAACCATACCACATTCGTTGTTTATTAAGATCAAAATTTGGAACGTTTAAATACCCAAAATGGACAAACAAAATTAAAAAAAAAAAAAATTAAAATTACAAAACAAAAATAAAAATAAAAAGTTTTTAGTATTTTTAAAACAAAACAAAGCAAAAAACACACAAACACAACCACAACAATAACAATAATCATCACAAAGTGCAGAATCTCTGAAACGAAACGACCAATCTCTCTGAATCGAGAACAGAGGTCAGTGAAAACTTCCTTCCTCTATTTCTTCCTCTATATCTGCATTTTTTTAAATATTATTTTCGTAATTTTTTTAATGTCCTAAATACCCTCTTGTGTGTTGCGAAATTCAGTTTATAGTTTTTTGTTTTCTGCTCATGGATGATAATTAACTTGCAGAAAAGTTTTTGATTTTGCTCTTCTTTTTTTTTTTTTTTTTTTCTTTTGCTTCGATTTTCTTGACCCATGTTTGGTATCCGAGAAAAACGGAGGAAATAAAAAGAAAAAGGATTGGATTTTCATTTGGTATTTATTTATTTGATATGTATTGTAAAAAAAAAAAAAAAAAGGAGAGAGAGAGAGAGAGCAAAGAATTGTTTTGAGGTGAGTTGAGTGCAAATGCAATATTTGGAGATGTAATTAATTGATTTAGGAAATTCAAAAAAAAAAAAAAAAGCTTTGATTCTTTCACTTTCTTCAGCTACCCAAAAGAGCCTAAACTGTTTGGAAGTGTACCTTAACATCTGATCAGTGTTTGTGAGAAATTTTTACTTTTCCTATTTAGTTGTTTTGAATTATGTTCGAGGAGTGTTCAATGGATGGTTTCATGCTCTGTTTGGTTGTTGAGAAAATGCAGGAAAAATTGAAATTCTTTCTTCTTTTTTTTAAAACCAGAGAAGACTTGTACATTAAACTCTGTGGCTCTTTGAGGTTATATCTCATGAATTAGATTAACGCAGGATAGAAAGTTCAAATTTTGTACATTTTCAATGACCAATTCTATGGGAAATCAGGTAGGAGCACGATGAAAGCTGCATATTATCTATGTTTATGTACCAGTGATTATTATCCTGTAGATTTTTCTAGGTTGCATTGCACAAAATGCCGAGATTCCCCAAATATCAGACGTTTGATTCGTATATCTCATGTTTTTCAAGCACTCCAAGAACTGAATATTATTGTTACACATCAATGAGTACCAATTTCCTACATTCAGATTTCTCTTCTTTGCACAAACATTACTTTTGCTGTTGGTCTCCAGGTTTGTATTTGTATAGTGGGCTGACAATTCAACCACCATGAGATTCAAAAAAGGAAGCAAAATCGAGGTGTTGAGCAAGAGGGAGGTGCCTTCGGGCTCCTGGCAATGTGCGGAGATAATCTGTGGTAATGGCCACAACTACACTGTTAGATATGATGGATTGGAGGGTGCCAATGTTGTGGAGGGGGTATCCAGAAAGGATATTAGGCCTTGCCCTCCTCCGCCGGAAGTTTCAGATGATTGGGTTTGTGGTGATGTTGTAGAGGTTTTTCACAATTTTTCTTGGAAAATGGCAACAATTTCAGAAGTTTTTGGAAAGAAGTACGTTTTGGTGAGGTTACTTGGATCTTCTCAGGAATATAAAGTCAGTAAATTTGACATTCGTATCAGACGGTCTTGGCAAGACGATAAGTGGATTGTGATTGGAAAGGTAGTTTCATTTTAATCTATGTTCATTTAGCATTTTCTTAAGCCTTTTACAATTCCCGGTTACATTTATTCAATTTTATTCCCTAGGACAATATCACATCAAGTGTGTTTTAGTTGGCCTTCCGTGTGTGTTGGTTTAGTATGTGTTGGTGCTTGTAGGTAGTGGATTGCATTTAATACTAGAATGAGTGTTGTTAAGTGTCTGAATGCTTGTTTTGTTTCAAAGTTGCTAATTGCTTGCCTCGTAGTGATATCTTTATCATCTTCCAATTTCAAAGTTTATTACATGTTCAACTGGCTTGCATGTAAGTAAAACAATATGATATGTCGTCTGCTTACTCACTTTTTCATTTGTTATCCTCTTTGTCATTCTCTATTTGCTAACTTTTGTCTATTTTGTTTTTCTTGTGGACACAGGGTTCTAGAAGTTCAGATAACCTGAAAGACGATGAAATTTTGACTTTGGAGGACAATCAAAATTCAAGCTTCCAAATTCAGAAAACAAACACTAGAATAGGTTCACGTGTAAATGGTCACCACTTTCTTGTTAAGAACAAACTAAATTTTCAGGAATCTCGCTTTTCCTCATCAAGGACTCTGAAAAGAGCTTCACCTCATTGCCATTCTCAAGCTGATGCACAAGCTGGAATAGCCCAGAAATTTAGAGTTATTGAGAACGAGGGCAGATGTCACCAAGTGTTCGCTTCAAATCTTTCTGTATTAGCTAAACAGGCAGATGATGCTTTACCAAGAGATGTAGCAGGCGAAAAGGAATCGCATGCTTCATTTGACATCAGAAGAACTAGTTTTCCTGAAGTGTATTTGGAGAAGAGGAAGCAAAGTGGCGATGTTGGGTGTTCAGCTGCAGTAAATATAGAATCGGACGATGCTGATAGTATTGCATCTTCTGTTGGTAGTTGTAGCATCAATAGCAACAATTCCTCTGCATCAACTCGCTATGTTAGCGCAAATCCTGTCAAAGATTTGGATTTTTGCAATGCTGAATCTTTTTATCACGAGAGATATGAGGAAGGAAACTGTCTCCTTCCAAGAAAGGAGGAATTGGCTTCTGAGATCCATAGGTTGGAGCTGTATGCTTATCGTTGTACTATTGAAGCACTGCATGCATCGGGACCTTTAAGTTGGGAACAAGAAGAATTGATGACTAATCTTCGACTTTCACTCCATATATCGAACGACGAACATTTACTGGAGCTCAGAAACTTGGTTTCTGCAGATACCAGCATGCAACTTAGATGACAGGAAACATCTTTTCGTTTAAATTTTCCATCTAGCTGTAGAATCTGAAGTATATTTTCTCCTGCAACTTGCTGCATTGTAAGAAAAAGGACAGGAAGTTTTCCATACCTTAATATTTTTCTTATATAAAGTATTTTGGTAAATTTTGAACTTAACATAACCAAAGTTTGCCTATAATTGCATGAATTTAATTTTTTCCGATCTTTTTGCTTTTCATTATCTTGTTATGATTGATTATTTTGCATAATATCTTTTATGTTTACAAAACAGTGCACCATAAATCTGCTATACTTATGGAGATTTGTAAGTTTGCTATATCTTGAACAGGTTTCTGCTTTACAAATGAGAAACTACTGAAAAATAGTGAACCTTTTAGAGATCAGATGTGTTCTGTTGGCAATGGCCTAATGGGCTGCAAAATCCGGCTTCATATGTCTGATGTGTAGCGTTCATCTAGTTTGACAGACATCATTTACATTCTCTGCTGTGAGGAAGCTATGTCATTTCATACGAGTTTCTAGGGAATAAATCCTCATATTGATTGTTAATCCATACCATTTTGGCCGTATAAAACTTTCAATACTAGGACAATATTGATGCTTCCCTGCGTTTTCCAGGGCTGAAGTTGGAGCCTTGTGCACCGTACTTCCAAGCGCCCAAAGACAACGTTGTGGGGATTCCTGCCTCTGTGGGGGCAATTTTTGTAGTACAAGTTGTGATGGAGCCAACTTTTTCACTATGGCTGGATTATTGCGGTTCAAGCCACCAGTGAGCCCAACTGTTTAGCTGAAAGATATAAGACCAGAATCTTGTGGCTGATACGAATTAACCGAGAAATGTAAGCTTAAAAGGTTAGTTTTCTAAACCTTTGTCTCAGCTCATCAATATACAACTTGATTTGCTCAACTCATGTCTATTGTACTCTTGATTTTCTGCAAATATATTATGAAGAGCTATTTTTGCTTTTGCAGTCTTAGTTTTAATGACACCCTTCATTTTACTGTACTTCCATCCTACTGGGATGCTTTATACTAATTGAAGCCTAGTTAAAAGATCTACCATGTTAATTATGAAAAATAAGGATATTGTATACTCTAAACTGCAAGCCATGAAGAATTAATATGGTAAGAGTGAACATAATGAGCTTCAGTGACTCTTGTGGAGGAGTGAACATAATGACCTTACAGTTCACTTCATGTTTACCTCTCTGATATAATTTCGGGAATAAAAATCAACTTTAGCACATGGGGAAGAAAGTTTCTCATTGGGTATGTTTACGTACTGAAGTACAAAAGCATCGGAACAAAGGTATACCGGAACGCCGGGGTCAGTTCTTTGCAACTCTGCAGCACCTTCATGTGCAATTTACATAAATAGACTCGTGTAAATACCTCAACTAGTCGTAGGCTCCTTGATAGCTCCCAACTTCTCAGATTGTAGAAGATGATAGATACTAGTGAATGGCATAACTTTAGAGTTGCTTATGCATATACTATTTCTCCATTTTTGAAAGGACAAAGATATTGAAAACACTTCCAAATCAAACGTTTAAAAGAAGAGTGCTATCGAGGAATGTACTCAATCTTAGTCCTTCATTGGAGTGGGATCCTCGTGAATCTTACCAATAGATGGGATCCACGTGAATCTGACCAATAGATTCTACCTTAATAGATGGTTGAAATCCACGAGACACGTCACATATGCATAGCATTACTGTAGTTTAAAATACGTTGGGTACACGTTTTTGACATGTTAATTTATCTGAGACCAACTTCGTTGACTCTAATATTTAATGATTGTTCATACCAAGCATATCTGGAACTGTAAGATTAGTACTTATATTGCTATACCCTAACGAAAAGTTGACTTTTTGGGATGACAACGCACTAGAGAATCCATAAATACATATAAATAACATAATCTGCAAACCCAAGTTTTATCTTTTTTTCCCCCATTGCTTTTGGACAGCTTTGAGGATCTTTATAATGTGTCAAAATCTTTTAATGCCATGTCTAATGTGGTCACTGGCAGGAACCTAAAAATGTCCTAGTGAGATCACCGAGTGCTACTTCAGAAGTAGATATGATGCCTTGTCTTTTATCAAGTATATTATTGGTCATACAAGGAATTACCACTATATCTATGGTACTAGCCTTGAAGCACTACTATAAGTTAATAAATCAAAGGCCGAAAGTATAGAGACCCCAGTCCTAAGCTTGTCAGATATTGGGCCAAGATATTTGGGCTTTGGACAATCAATCAAGGACTGCTGCCTTCCTTTTATCTATCTTCTTGGAGAACAAGTTGGAGGCCTATGAAATTAGCATGTGTCTATAAAGATCCATATATATTACATTCCATATTGGTTTTTAGCAATTTTCTTAGAATTGGGCAGTGATCTGTCTATACACACACACACACACACATGGTGGTGCAAGGACACTAAAAAATTCAAGAAAGTTCCAGATTGTCATTCTTTGCTCAGAATATTCTACATTTGTATAGTCTAAGGGGGAAAAAAGAAAAGAAAAAAGAGAGCCAAATTCTACATTTCGGTAGACACAAATGCAAATAGAGGATATTAAAATGGCAAGCTGCTGGGAGTTTGGCCTTTTGTTTTTAAGATCTTAAAAAGAGAGGTTGTAGGATAGACAAATGAGTTGTGCATTTATGTGGCTCCACCAAATCCTCTGCCATTGTCTCATTCACATCTTTTCATGATTGGCATTCCCATGTGATGATGCTCCTCCTATATATGAATATCCATACATAAATATTTCTTGAGCAACTGTTACCCAATGTTCTGGATTTTGTGGACAGCTCTATATTTTTCATTCTATTATTTGTTAAAATGACCATTTTGATATATCTCAGTTTCAATAGAGTATCATATCATGATCTCATCTCAAACACATCAAAATTTCCTCATTAATTAAGTGTAAAACAACACGTATCACTAATGCTGCATGAGGTGTTTAAACATTTGTGAAAAAAAAAAAAAATTAAATACAGGCCACAACTTTGCAAGTTTTGTCTTGTCTGTTCCTTTCAAAGAATAGAGACCTCCTGGAAAGTCTAATCAATATCTGGTCCTGATTTTGAAAGAGCTCCTTTGTTGACAAATGATGTGCCTGAGGCCGCTAGCAAAAGCTTGAGTAATTGCATCATATTATTCTTTTCAGACAAAGTTTTATAAATTGTTCTTATTTGGAAAAAAAAAAAAAAAAGAAAAGAAAAAATTAATAACGAAACTAATCAGATTCTTTTTTTTTTCCCCCTTCTTTTGAGAACGAAGGTTAGATTATTTACTAGAGATATACAACTCTTAGAAATGGCCATTTCTTTTTCAATGCTTAGAATTTGCAAGCACATTTACTACTTCTTTTTTTTTTTTTTTAAATCTATTGGAATGGTCTAATAATGACAAATTGACAATCTCACTCATTTATAATGTCATTTAGGATTCTTTTCTTTCAAAAATTTTAACTAGTTAAAGACAAAATTATTCTGAACTATGTTTAGACTTACAATACTCCTTTTTCATGTATACTTGAGATTTAATTTTATCATATCCCAAGTCTCTCTTTTTTTGTTTTCTTTCTCTGTCACCTTACTTTCCTTAACATCATTTGTCCAATTTCCTCTCTTTTCCCCCCTTTTTTTCCCTCTTAAACAGGTGAAAGCGCGACCCATTACTTGGAACAATTATATCTATTTCTTTGTATTTACATGTTATATATTAGATATGCCCTAATTAAATGATAACAACTTATCCATTACATGAATTAAATATATATATATATATGTATAGTATGGATTCACTTCTCTACTAGAGCTGCTTACTTATTTTTGGGAGAATGAATTGAGGAGTACTCTCTCACCGTATTATTCTCTAAATTAATATAAAAAAATAAAATAACATCTGGCAAATTGCAATCCAACTAATAATTAATTAAGTGGGCTCTAAGAAACCTGAGCCTGAGTGAAATGAAATCAATGGAAAAAGAATAGTAGGTAAAGATTCGGCAGCTCTGAAACACTGAGATATGGATCAAATAGATCAGAAGTGGCATTCTAATAAGGGCATTGAGAAAATGGCCAATCATGCAAAGAGAAAAGCCCTCTGGCCGTTGGTCTTTTGACAGACCGACAAGGTCGCATTAATCAAGGGAAGACATTAGCCAGCTCAGTTGCTTTGGCATCAGTGTACCCAAAAAAAATAGTAAATTTTGGAGGAAATTTTTTAACTAATTAGTATGAATTTTGGATTAGTGATAACGAATATAGGTTGATTTTTATAGGATTTATACTTAGCATTTATACATATGAGCAGTTGTAAGATCACCTCCATTTTTTCTATTCATCTTCTGTCTCATGTCTCAGTAATTCACAATGTGAATTTTGTTAGACTATAATATTATAACGTATAATGAAATCCTTAATTATGTCAAATAAAATAAGAGTCAAAAATAGGATTAATTAGCATTTCTATGAATATAACATGCATGTATATGTATGTTGTTAATTTTGGTTTGGGGGACATAAAACCATTTCGTTTTTTTCAAACAATTCTAGGAATTGGCTATCTTGGAGGAAGAAACAATGGTCTTTTTGCTCCTTTTCGTAGCAAATTATAATACTAATTATGCTTAGGGGGCTCCAACGGTTGAATCGCATAGAAAGAAGTTCAATTAGTATTACACTTAAAAGGGCCTATGATTTTTGCTTCAAATTGTCTTGTTTTGTGAGGTATATATATATATATACACACATATACACACTATACTAGATTACAAAAGGGCTAGCTAGAATTAAAAAAGGAAGAAAGAACGATAATATATGCATATTTCTTAAGAAATTATTGTAATTTGACCTTTTAAGATGGATCTATTGGAATGTTGATTTTGTCATGTAACAAGGTTAGGGGAGACATTGCTCAGATGTTGATGAGAAGCATGCTCAAGACAAAGTGCAAGAAAACAGAAAGCCTCTAATATAAAACAAATTTAAGAAAAATTAATTTTTTTTTTTTAAAAAAGGTTAAATAAGATCAGGACATGGTTTGCTGTGGTTTGCTGTTTATCGGCGGATAAAGTTCATTTTCGTTTATAAGTATTATTATAACAAACAATGGGTTAATGAAGAATCATGGTTTACGTTAAACATTATAATATACTGTATTATATACATACATATAAATATCTCGTTTTCTATGTGATTGGGGAATCGTAAAGGCAATTCTGGCTTTTTTCATGCCCTTTAATCAGACAGAATTAGCAGACTGCATGCATCAAAGATTAGGGGAATTCCCATATTATAAAATTAGAGTTATAATAATACTAGTAGCATATAATAATGGCATGTATATATAATAGGTTGTGGTCCCATTGAGCACAACGTTCAAGATTAGCATCGTGATAAGGAAGAATAAACAGGTTANTACATAGGCAATAAGGCCATGAAAATGCCAATAGATGAGAGTGCATATATGGTCTCTAATTAATTAATAATTAAAAAATTCTATATGGATTTTCTAAGGGTTAATTACATGGATCATGAGATCACATGCTTCATGGCATGCTGTTATTGATTCCTTTAACAAAAGCTAAACTAATATACCAAAAATATAAGAGAAGAGAAAAAAGAGAGAAAAAGAAGAGAGATTGCTATCTCTCTAAACCACATGCTTCCTGGGGACCATCAAACTCTCCAATTAAAAAAATTAGAGCTACCATCCAAGAAGAGCATGAGAAGATCCCCAAAAGGTAATACAATTTTCAAAAAATAAATAAATAAATAAAGGCTATATATATTTGTATGTGTTCCTCTCTCTCATATATCTTACTCCTTACTAAAGTACAACTCAAATTGCCCTAAACCCCAGAAAGGGGAATGCATTAAAAATGTGGCATTTGCATGCTGGATTACAACCATCTTTGCTTTAAAAGAACATTTCATGCCTTGGGTACCTGCATGTTTCCTTGCTTTTGATCTTAAATCTAGTAACAATATCCACCAAAATATTACTTTAATTGACATTGGAATAAGATAAAAATGAAATATTTTGGTCTTTGGGTCCCATGTTTCGTTTACAAAGGAGCACTTATTGCATTATTTGAAAACAACTGTGTGGATAAGTATAACTTAAAACAAATTTGTTTGAAAATCATAAAGTTGGATTGATTTGGAAACATCATATGGAAACTCAAAAACTGATTTACGTATAACCACAACAAACTTCAAACTACATATATTAGCTTAGCGTGTCCTCCTATCTTTCCATGTCACATTTAGTTGTACAACTACTTGCATGAAAATTATCCAGCCTGTACATGAGTGTGCGGAAACGTGGGTTTTAGCTGAAACTTACGCTAATTTTTCTTTGCTCCAATAGGAATTTAATTTATTTGTCAATTTTTGGTATCATAGTTCACGTTCAACTAATAAATTGATGTTAAACTATTTAAAATCTGAATCTATATAATCAGCTTTTTTAAACTTTATCATTTTCATCTAAACTTTTAGTATGATGTACACGTTATCAATTTATTAATTGTATACGAGTACTTCAGAAACTAAAATTAGGCAGAAAATTTGAATTTTTACGATAGATAATAATTTAAAGAAATACTAATTGTATTTTTTTTTTACACTCTTCTAATTTTATTACTTGATATGTGAATTTCACAATAATTTATTTCATTTTTAAAATATTAAATTAAATGATAGGAGCCCTAAGGAGTGTAAAAAATGAGAGAATATATTTAACGCTTCTCATTAATTTATTAATATAATAAAGTAGTGTGCATGCATATTATTGCCCTAATTTATATTATGGACAAATATATATATATATATATATATATATATAAACAAACAAACTACGTTGGGTTTCACAACCTTAACCGGTAACCATTAAGTTAAATGGCGATCAATTTAATATTTGTCTTCTCATATTAAGATATACATATTCTAAGGTTCTGATCATCTTAACTAGCAACATATGAACAAGTACGCAAAATTTATGTGTGTCCCAAAAATTAAGTATGATGCAATAAATTTAAGTAGAAGTGGGGTATTTATGAAACATTTGCATCCAGTTGTTTTGTTCCTATAACTTTCATTGTAGTCAACCTACATTTGAAGTTTACACTAAATATTTTTCCTTTTACTGGAAAACTACACTTGACTGATCATGGTCCAGCCGTTAAAATCATAAACAGTTCATAGGTTGGCACCTTGACTATGGCACAGGAAATGCATGTTAGCCACCTCCATTATTATACAAGTACCCTATTAAAAATATTATTACATTGCCAATCAAACAGAAAAAATGAAAAAGAAATTTTGGGCTGTATTGTAGAGGTACATGTAACTAGTAAAAGGGATCAATTTACATGTTCCTTAAGAAAAATATTTGGTTAAAAAAACACAACTAGGAAGTTGTTAGCATTTCAGAGACTTCCAATGATTTCGTTAATTTTTTTAACCACAACGTCTACATCATCCCTTCAATTTCTATGTCTAGTTTTTACTTTTTATACATGTTTTCGAAACACAATTCGCGGAATTTAGGACATGAAAAAGAAAAAAGAGTCGTTCAACCAATATATTGATAATTAGATTTTATATAGTTATATCAACCAAATAAATTATGATCATCTAAAATATTCAGTGCCCTTTAAAGGAACATATAATTGCCTTCTAATTTAACCACATCCTTCACCCAATCAGATAGATAGATATATATATATATATATATATATAGAGAGAGAGAGAGAGAGAGAGAGAGAGAGAGAGAGTAGTCAGAGAAAGAGTTAGCATCAACATTGACACTTGTGATTTTACAAAACTGTGTAGGAAATCGTCAGACTATACATTACATACACATAAAAGAACTACATGAAAAAGAAAAAAGGACTGATCAGCTTCAGCTACGTAGTTGTTAGGCCATTTTTCTAATTTCCTAGACTCAGAAAAAAATTTAGAAAAACACAGAAATTACATGCCAAAAAAAACCATGGGTTGTACAAGACCAAGGTTAATATCCTTCGGTAAAAACCAAGGCATCTTCCAAATCACCTACTATTTTCTTTTTTCTCTCCCTTTTTTTTTCTCGCAAAATCCTTTAATAGGCCACCGATGGGTATTACATATATTCTTATATAGCGCAAATATGCTCACTGCTCACACAGAGGAAATTGTGCCCTTAGCAAAAAGCAAATTGAGTCAAGGCCCCACCTTAATCCTTAAGCACTGTGGGGTCCACCATTTTCTCTTCTTGACCTTCCAAGCGCTGGAAAATAATCGGCGCGCCGTGCTGTGGGTAGAGTAGCATCAGGACCGTAGGCGCATGTTGGTAGCTAGGCGCCAGCTTGAATCTGAACCGTTGAAGTATGATCGCCAACGCCAGCTTGGCGTGAAGGATTGCCAGGTTTTGGCCGATGCAGGTTCGGACACCTAAGCCGAAGGGTATGAAAGCCACCGGGTGCTTGGCGGCTCGAGCCACGCCGTCGGCGAATCGAGCCGGGTTAAACTCGTTCGCGTCGTTCCCCCACGTGGCTTGGTCGTGATGGACGGCCAGGATTGGAATCAAGAGCTCCGTGCCACGTGGGATCTTGTAACCACCAAGCTCGACGTCGGTTTTGGCCCGTCTTATCGTGGCAACCGTTGGCGGGTACAAGCGGAGCGATTCGTTCAGTATCATGTTCAGCTGCACAGCAAATCACAACCCAGAACAAAGTTTAGTTGACAAGAATACCCTCACTTGTTCTCGAAAATAACGAAAGTGCCACTGCAGTTTCTATCAGCTAAACTAAGAAAGAGAGAACATAATAAAGCAAAAGGTGGCAGTTTGGTTTTTCTCAGGGCGAAAAAAAAAAAGCACTAAGAGACAAAACCATCATTTTTTGTCATCTTTGTAAAATTAAAATTTTTCAAAAAATAAAAAAGAGCCAACTTGGTATTTACCGTCTTGAGCTTAACAACATTGTCCTTGGTGGGTATGTCACGTGCTCCACACACCCTCAGCAGCTCGTCACGTGCCCGTACCTGCCATTGTGGGTGCATCGCTAGCAGAACCGTCGTCCACGTCATCAGGTTGGATGTGGTGTGTTTCCCAGCAAAGAAGAAACTCTTGCACTCCTCCACTATGTCCTGTGCCGTTATCATGGCGCTCGAAAACGACGGCGTATTACTACTAGGGAACGACGACCTCGAGGCCTGAATCATTAGGCCCAACAAATCCTTGGGACTGGCCTTTTCGGCCTTCTTCTCTCTCCTCCGTTCGATCAGCCTCATCAACAATTTCTTTATCTCTTTATCCAGTTTCCATGAGTTCCTGTTCCTCTGAGTTGGTATAAATCTGTAATTTCATAACGATATTGGCGGTCCATTACTGTGTGCCTGTATATATATATATATATATATATATATAGGAGATAAATGTATGTACGTATATATCACCTGTAGCCAGGGATAAAAACCTTCTGGAAAGCGTCTGAGGCGAGAACCATTTGCTGAGCTTGGAGCTTAAAAATGGCTTTTCCATCTTCATAGCTACATCCGAAGGCTGTTCTGGTAATTACGTCTTCAGTTAGGGTTTGGAACCACTCGGAAACTTCGATTTCGATCTCACCGGAATCGGACATGGCCGACTGCCATTTCTTCAGCATATCAACCACGCTTGATGCCATCAGAGGTATCATCGACTGAAATAGTATAATAGTATAATATATGAAAGTAATTAAAAAAATAATAATAAACTATATGAATATTATCTTCAATGTTATTGTATGTATTTTCAATTACTTTGAGATTCTCCATGTGAAAGGTAGGAGAGATGATTTTTCGATGGCGAGCCCATTTTTCGCCTTTGAGGCTTAAGAGACCATCGCCTTCGAGCTGTTTAATGAGTGGGTGAGCCTCATTCTTTTCGTAGAATTCAGACTTGGAGGTGAAAATTTCGCGAATGAGATCCGGGTCGGATACGGTTAACCGACCCGTGGGTCCGAACCAAACCAGGAATGTAGCTCCTGTCACCACAATATTTATTTATTTTTATTCAGACCATTACGAGAAAGAAATAAAAAGGACGAGTTAATGCATATTGTTATGATATTAATGACATGTACTAATTACATTTATGTATATACAACCTCAAGTGGTCGGTACAGATTTTGTGAAAGAGGAAATGTATACTGGGGATGGAAAACTATGGCAACCATTAATTTCACAATCAGCATGGTTAGTGCTGACCCTACTAAGAGAGAGAAAGAGAAATGAAAGTAGAAAGAAGACAACTCGGAACTATTAATACTACCAAACGTTTTGGTAATTAATATGAATATTCAAGCACCCAGATGAAACAAAAGAAAGAGGACATAGAAAATAGAGGAAGAAAAAAGTAAAATGAGAGCTAGCTAAATTTTGTTAAGAAATTATTGTTAATTAAAAATATTTTTTAAAAAATTACGTGGGATCATCATACATATATATATATATATATTGTTGAGTTTTATTGTACCCTTGTCAGGAGAGGTGATTTTTATTGAGAAACAAATTTAAGTAACTCTTTTACAAATAAAAAATCAAAAAACCATTATTTTTTCTTGAAATTTTCCCGGAAGATGAGGGAGGAGAAAGAAAAATGAAGGAAAAGAAATGATATAGGTGTGCAACAGTCCAAAATTCGGACTTCAACATCAAAAAGCTCAAAGACGAAAAAGAGAAGAAAAAAGCCTGAAAAATGTCTTAAAAAGAAGTAGCCAAAACTCATAACTTTTCGAAAAGCCAAAAAATCTTGATGATGATCATGATCATCATAAACCAAGGCTAAAGGAGCAGGAAACGATCATGGTAGAAGCAGTACCACCCAGAGAACTTTAATCATTATGATCAAAAGAAAACAAACTAAGATCATCTAAAGAACGCTCATAAAAATCATTTTCTCAAAATCATTTCAAAAATAGTTATGTAATGCCAAAAAAGATGTGAAAAAGAACCAAACACAAAAGGCTCATTAACGCTAGGCCAAAATTCATCAAAACCCAGATGTTTAAACTTGGGAAAAAAATAAAAACAAAAAAAAAGTGAGAGAGAGAGAGAGAGAGAGAGAGAAACTAGTGAAGAGTGGTACCATAGATTTTCTTCCAGTGATGGTAGAAAGAGAGGACTCTAGGGAGTATGTTGTGAGAGAAATTAGGCATGGGTTGAGAGGAGGCCTTAAGCATCATGGTGACTAGCTCTTTAACATTCCCAATGAAGAAACGATAAGGGGGTCCTCTGATCCCTTGCTTGGAGAAATGGTCTTCGATTTTTCTTGGTCTCCACCAAAGCAACACTACCATGTTTAGCCCAAAAACACTCACCATGAAAAAAATGGACAGAACCTTCAGCCAGGAGATCAACAACTCCTGCCCCATAATCTGTATTTTTTTTTTTTTTAAGAAAATATATAGAACCAAAACTACGTTGATGCGCTTGTAATTTTCAAAACCCAGAAAATAATAAGAATAAAAGAGTAGTAGTACTCTATATGGCTCCTACTTCTCTATATTTAGCTCTCTCTCCTTGAGCAGAGCAGCCTTTCTTTTCTTTTTGGTTTTTGCTTCTTATCTGCTTTGCTTATGTTTGTTACTTGTTCTAAGTGTCTAGGCTTTTTAATACCACGAAGAGAGAGAAAGGAAGAGAGAGAGAGGTTTTAGTTTAGGAAGAAGAGAGAGAGAGAGAGAGAGAGAGAGATTTAAGCAATGCCAACGGCGTAGGGGCCGCCATTGGAATTCTAAGGGGGTCAACGAGTGAGTTTTTTTTTCTAAAGAAAAAAATAAATAAATGAAAGAAAGAAAGAAAGTGAGTCTTTTAATTCCTTGAAGACAACATTGCCCTTTGTCTTTTTCTAATAGAATTACTATATCCCTTTGTCTTGATTTTTTCGAAAATGGAACTTTTTATTTTTGATGGGTTATTCTTTTTTTTTTTTTCTTTTTTCTTTTTGAAAATTGGTGGGTTTTTTTTTTTATTTTCATATATATTATAAACAGAAAGTGCTTTTCGAGAAACCAAATACGTTTTTTTTAAAATAAAAATTTTATAAACGTTGTTAATTAGTAACGTTGTGAATGATAGTAATCTAATATTGTAGGAATGTTTTTTATTTTAAAATTTTAATGTTTAAGATTCTAATGCTAGAATGTTTCCCAACTTATGAAAACGTTTTGATCAGTACTAGGGATATTACTAGGACAAAATATGTCAATTTTGTTTTAGCTATAATAAGGTGCCTAAATGATTTTTAGGATCTTTAATGGGAAATGCATCTTTTATATAAAAGGTCATTATTGTTTCGTATCAAGGAATTATTTACATATAAATCTTTCAAAAATGGTAACTGTTATAAATATTCCATATTGGTTAAAATCAGATATCTATCTGTGAAATGTAATATTTCTTTAGAAAGACTGTTATAAATACTCCAAATTGGTTAATGTCGGATAATTATATGTGAAATGTAATATTTCTTTTGTTAGAAAGGTTCTTCGAGAGAATGATATTAAATCACTAGGCTAATTGACTATAATAATAGTACAAGTTTCTAAAAGAAATAGAAACACACTTCAATAAAAATCACTTTGTATAGAGAAAAAAGAGAATGTGAGCTATCATGTTCTTAATTACAAAAAATATGATTGTGAAATTCTACCTCCTACTTACTTAAAAAAAATTACTTTATACGAAGAAAAAAGAAAGTATAAACTATCATATTCTAGATTTATAGTGGCAATCACTAAACATTATCTTCTTCATGTCGTCCATTAGTACATTCTAATCTTTACATGGCATCCATCAACAAACACTATTTTGTTCACAAGATTCATCGATGAACGCTACACAAATATTTTCAAATTTGAATCTCAAAAATCAAAATTCTAAAAAAATACTAAGAGAGACACATAAAAAATAACCAAAAAAAATAAACTCTAGAAACAAAAAAACTAAAATATAACGAAAAAATATCACAGATATGGATGTAGATGTATACAATAAAACATGAAAAAATAACCCCAAAATATCACAGATCTACGTCTAGATGTACATAAACCATCCTAAATATAGATTTAGATAAATATCAATATTTATAAAAATAAAAAGAAATAATAATAGAAATAAATATTTATACCGGAGAGGAGGAGCCCCTCCTTAGTAGGAGTAGGGGGCAGAACCAACTATCAGTGGAAGGTCTCCATATTTTAGAGAGAATCTCGCTTCATATGATTTGGGTTAAGAATGACTCAAATGTAATCTTGAATCAATTGCTTTTTTAACTATTAAGTTTCTCTAATAGATAATAAACATATGTGAAAGAAGTATGTTGCGGTAATTATCATTTAACTCATAAAATTTATATTTCAAAACAGGACAAAATGGGGCAATATTCATCTAGTGTGATTGGGTTACCCAAACGTAATATTTGCCTAATTACTCATTTACCTGTTAAGCTTTCCGAATTGAGAGTAAAACATATCTACTCACCGTGAGAGGGATATCTTTTAGAAAAAAAAAAAGAGTAATGAATACATAAGGAATATTCAAAAGATGGTTAGAATCGGAGTATCCATTGTGCAATTGGGTTATCTAGATGTAATATTTAGTTAATTACTTATCTAATCATTAAGATTTCCTAATCAATAGTTAACATATTTACTGGTAGATTTTTTTCATAACTAATATTTAGTATCACGTCATTTATATATTTCTAAATGAATGGTATTGGGAGTAAGTTTCTGCTGTCATTGGGATAGTCAAGGTTAATCTTTAGGTATAATATTTAGTTACTTACTTATCTAGATATTCTTCCTAATTAATAAACAAATTTAACGATTTCATCCTAATTAATAAACAAATTTAAGAAGAGGTATATCTTTGAAAAAAAATGGGATGATTATTATTTAATATCAGAGCATATATATTTCAATTGGAACAAATTTGGTATTAATGTAGTCATCAAATCTGATTGGGTTTCCCCAAACGTAATATCTAATTTATTTAGTTACTTGTCTAATTATTAAGGTTTCTTTTTTTATAGTCACCGGATCTTTAGAAGAGCAAATCAAGTGGTAGAGGGTGTTTTTGCCAGAATTAATGTTCATCGGCTTAAAAAATCTCAAACATCTGAAGTGGGTGCATTGACAATCATTCAAAATCTTAATAAGGCTATAGTTTGTTGTCGAATGCATTTTATCAATTTTCAACTTTTATTATTATCGTGCCCAACCATATATTTGTTGTAAAACTTCACATGATATTTTACTTAGATTTATTTTAGCAGTGGATGGTGAGCTTATTAATTTAGTTGAAGAATCTCTTCTTCGACAGAAAATATGTGATCTAAAAGTTTCCGCTCTTTTAATGATAGTTTTGTTTTGTCTTAAAATTAATAATTATTTAAGGTTTCTAATTGATAAAACAAACATTTAATCAGAGAGATATGCCATTAATAAAATGCGTAGTTATGTAAATTAATTACACAAATATAATATTGAACAATAGTAGCAGGTTTAGTCTGGTAATTATATCTCACTTCTAATATTAAGGTTTTTAAGGTTCGAAATTCAGCCCTATATAATATATATAATACTAGGGATAGAAGGTGGCCTACTTAACAATATATTATTTGCGTGTATAATATTGTTCGAACTTTTTATAGTTATTAGGATTATTTGTGCAGTGCTAAGCCTAGGTAGTGCGATGGAGGAGTTTTTTGTAATTTGGTACTCTTTTTTTCCCCTTATATTTAAGGAATTATTGGAGGAGAACAGAACAGCTAGGTATAAGTAATTCAACATATTTTTTCTCTAGAAATATCTACAATACCAAATTTTAATTGAAAATCTTATATAGGTCCGATTAGCTAGGATCTTCGCAATCGATTATTAGTGTCTTGAATTAAGTGTTTTTTTTTAAAGAAAAAAGTTGNTTGCCTCCTTGCTTCTTTTTTTTTCAGTTGGAATTGTCTTGAAGCTTAATAATTAGTTCTATTTTTCATTTAATTGTTACGAATAAGATTTTTAACTATATCTTAATTATTTCTTTTTTCGTGGGATAGATCTCGGAAATAAAATATGGAGCATGGGAATTCAAACGTTCCGAGCCTAAATATTTTAAATTAATTTATGATTTTCTATGTAGAACCCAAAATTGATATACTAACTATCACTCGACGTTCACTAGCCACGTACATTTAATGTTGAACGGTTACTATTTGAGAATGATAAATTTGAAACTATAAAAACCCCACATAAGTAAACAATCGCATCTAAAAATAAATGTATGATAAAGAATTATAGGGTCAACTTCATGACTTCATTCAATAATAAAACCATCCTAGCTATAGCTCATAAAATAAATGATTTTGAAATAGTTAGTAACCAAATCAAGACTCGATGACTTTATTTAATTCTCGTGACAAGACAACCTCTCTACTTGGTTTTGCAGTAGCTTTTTCCAACCTGTATGACATGCGTGAGGATAATATTAAACAATATTGATAATTAAAGGAAAATTAAGCTAGTTAATTTAGTGATAATTCATATGTAACTCCTACTGACAGTGAATGCTCCTAATCAAAAGTTGTGTCATCAAAACCCATCAGACTAATTAGAAACGTCCCACTTGTATAACCGTTTCATGACGAATCAGACGAAAAATCAAACAGTTCAGAAACATTCATCTTAGACAAGGAGACGAGATAGTATGTGGAAGGGACTGCTAGCTGAGTTCCTATCTTCTTTCCTTGTTGCCAAAAAGATGATTTTGGGAGAGGGATTATTAGAAAAGAGAGGGAGAGAGAGAAAGAGGGCACAAAGTGGGCTGTGGTTTTGGAATGTTGCTCTTAAATTTGTGCACATGGGAACAAGGCTGTCTATTTTGGGGCTGTCTTTCTGTGCTCTAGGTGGGGAAATATGCTCTAGTTGAACCAACAAAGGGGTACCCACGCAAAGGCACCCCCCCCTAATCCTGTCTTAATAAACCCAAGACATGTTGGGGCCATGGGCCCTACAAAATTTAAAACAGACTCATCGGTTGTACACACACATACCAGACACCATCCATCGCCAATGGTGGCTGATCTTTCTACCAATAAAGTTAACTTTCTGGCCAAAATTTGGACAAAGTAACGGTTCCAATTTAAATTCCCCACATCAACTTCTGCCACATATAATTTTGCTACCTCCATGTATAACACCATAGGAGTTTTGTATTATAAAGCACCCACAAATCTCATATCTTAAATTTTTGTGCTCAATATGTAACATGTATATCATGTCTCTATAGGGACACAGGATTATAAGTATCTTTATTCAGTACCATGGATTATAAAAGCATTGTTTATCGCTCAAGAAGTACAAATTAATCAGGCAATATTATTCATTGTCACAGGTGATAAGAGCATTCTAAGTATCAAAAAAGATTTAAGTACCAAACTGATCATAGCTTATATTTGTGTTTAATATGTATGTATCATGTATATATACTATTTATATATACCTTAAGAGGTCATGTACGATTATAAACAATATTGTCATTCATTGTTATTGATTATGTATAAGAGCATGTTCTGGTGCAAATATAGTAAGCAATATTATTCGTCACTACTGATGATATAAGAACACGACCGGCTTACCACCTTCGAATGGAGCAATACAAAATCCTATATATACATATATAATATGTGTACTTGTAAACATATGTATCATGTTTGCATATCTATATCAATCGCAATATGAGATTATAGCTATTCATTGAAACTATTAATATTAAACACCGTTTTCGATAAAACTACACGAAGCAATTTTTATTCATTTTTATTGATGATTAGAGCACCATTGTACTATCAGGTAGCAGCATTGTATAGTATAAAAAGCATCAAGTACAATCATGTTGCTCAGCATTGTACAGTATACAGTTATAAACATCAATGATCAATAAATATATATATATATATATATGCCCGTGAGATATAGATTGAGCTAGGAAAAAAAAAGGAGCAATATTGAGTTGTAGAGCTCAAGGAAGATCTGAATTCTCGTTCTAATATTGATAGCAGCCCTGTTCATTGTCTACCTTTAATTAGATATATAGGACCTGTTACAAATGAAAGTTTGAAGAGGCAAAATATATATATATATATATATATATATATATATATATAATCAGGGGCTGGCCTTTTGCCTTACAAATTAGGTTTTTTTTTTTGGCATGTTATTATTATTACTCCATAAAAATAAAAAATAAAAAAAAGAGAGACAAAAGACAAACTAGAATATTATGCAATCACTTAAAAAAAAGCGTGGAGTTTTCGAAAATAACCAAATAATCCAACCGAGAAATCCTGCAGCCGATAAGGTACCTTTGCTTGCAATATTTGTGTTCCTCTTTTTCGTTTTTGTATCTTTTTCAGGTTCCAAATGATAGTACTGATCCAAAATCAAGTAGAGAATGAAATAAAATAGAAAAAAAAAATGAATAGAACAAACAAGGCCGCCAACCAAGTACATATATGGGGCATAATTAATAAATTTCATAGAAATTTAATAACCTAAACCTAAATTAATCCTGCAAGTTGCTAGCTTTTCATTATAACTTAGTTAAGAGATTCCAAGAATAATCACAATGTTAGTTAATTTCATGGTTACACTATAAGCTCGTGACAGGGGCTTATTAACAACATTTGACCTCTTAATACCAGCCTTTAAAAAGTAATAATCAGAACAATTAAATTATTAGTTCCCTAAGTAATTATACTAACCGATTGATTAAAATTCTAGGACTGTAGCCGCCACAATAATATTCCCTCCAATGTCAACCCCTTTCTCAAAAAAACTCAAGTAATAGACTTTAGTTAATGGGTCACATTATTTTATGATCTGGCACAATTAATCTAAACGCAACCCTGATTTGTTGCCCTGATTAATATAACTGATAATGACGCATCATGCAGCATATATGCGATAAATGCGAATATATAAAATATAATATACGTGCATACAAACACATTGTATGAGTTGGGGTTCCTCCCCATTTGTTGTTTTCTCCTGTTAAAGCAATTATTATTTTTATATATTAGTATAATATGAATACACATCTGTACAATGTCATCCGAAAAATCATGCGCGTATATATGGATATACGTTGTATATAGATTATCTCCCTATATCAATGTGGAGAGTAGATGGTCATCTACTAATCATATATATCCTTTACTTAAGTGCTACAGATGTTTTGTGAGAAATCAGAGTTTTCCGGTGCTATTACATATCCTAAAATGCATATATATATATATATATATGGGCACCAATCTAGTAGGTATTTTTTTTTTTTTACCTATGCATAGGTATCAATTTGACTAATGAAAATTTAGCATATATATTTTTTTATTATAAAAAGTAAGAGAGAGAAAAAGCATTAATGATGCACGTCTTTTCAGCCATTGGATCACCATTAGATGGTGATCCAACGGCTAAAAAAAAAATACCTACCCATAGGTAAAGAAAAAAAATATCTATTGGATTGGCAACCTATATATATATGCGCATCAATCCAGTAGGTTTTTTTTTTTTTTTTACCTATGTATAGGTATCAATTTGGCAAATGAAAATTTAGCATGTATATTTTTTTATTGTAAAAAGTAAGAGAGAGAAAGAGCATTAATGATGCACGTCTTTTCATGCACTTAGTTGCCAATCCAATAGGTATTTTTTTTCTTTACCTATAGATAGGTATTTTTTTTTTAGCCGTTGGATCACCATCTAATGGTGATCTAATGGCTATAATGAAGTGCATGAAAAGACGTGCATCATTAATGCTCTTTCTCTCTCTTACTTTTTACAATAAAAAAATGTACATACTAAATTTTCATTGACCAAATTAATACCAATGCATAAGTAAAAAAAAAAATACCTACTAAATTGGTGCCATATATATATATATATGGGCCATATACTTTTACATGCACAAAAACAAATGTATCATGATTCATGACATACACGTGTCCACATAGATCACGACAATAACCAAGATTATTAACTATTTAAAAACAATTGGATTATCGGTTGGAAATAATTTTGGTAAAAATTTGAAATTTGGAACCTTCTTTACAAATAATTTCGAAATACATTATATGCATATACGTATATATACACTCACACGTATATAAACCAATGATTGAGATTCAATGATAGAATTTGGACTCGAAATTTTCTCAAAAGAATAATTGACAATAATTGAAACCCTATCATCTATTTTCTTTAAACACAAGATAGAGAAGAATAAGAAAAGAACTTTGAAGAGATACAAAGATTTAGTCGATCGTCGGTAATAGGGACAAGCAATAAGCAAGCTAGAAAAGAGCAAAAGTTGGGATAGGCACATATGATTTGCTTGCAAATCTCTTTTCCTTATCACGCAAATAATTTTTTGTTTCTACCTTGTTAGTCATTGCTAGCTACCTAATTTTAATTTACCCTACAAAGAAGAGGATATGCTCCAAAAAAAAAAAAAAAAACCCATATTATATGTATCCATTTTGACTAAAAAACGTTACATCATATCATTCTATTTATAGAATATTTGACCAAAACCACTAACTATTGCTAGCTATTTCTTTTACTCAAGCTTTTCCAAACTTTTGACCTCCGTGATAAAATCTTGGAAGATATATCTATAGGGTACTCATTCTCAAATCCGGTATGAAAGGGAATTGGCCCAAACTTTTCATCAAACTAATAATGCCTTAGTAATTGCATATTTGCTTAAGTTTAAATTATTGTTTGTTGGTCAAGAAAATAGTCATTGCGCATTTAGATGGTCAATCAAGAAATCAAAAAGCTCATTTTTCATGCACTATGGAAAAAGAGCATGCGTTTGTGCATGCCTTTAGCTTTGCCCCAAAAAGACCACAAGTTTTTGTTAGACTTTTTGTGAGATATTGTTAAAAATGTCTTTCTCTTTTCTAACTGACTTATTGGAATGTGATGCAATTTCTTATTTTCCTTTCTCATTCTCATTCAAAAGCTTTGAATTTTTTCCCCAATAAAATCAATAAATTTACAACCAAAGGCGAATTCCTTTTTGCTGATGAATGATACTTTTAAAATGTTGTACTTTCTCATGAAGATAATTTTCCTATAGATTACTATATATATAAAGAAGTCTAATATGTCTCCCATGAGAATTTAAAGGGAAAAAAAATTTAAAAAGTGAGAAGATAAAGAAGATATTTTCTTTCACATTCTGGACAATATATAATGTGATATTCCTCTCTTCATTGCATAGTTACATCAACCTCTTGTTAGGCATTGAAAAGTGCAACCAAATTTTTGTATCTTATACTCTCGTTTTAAAGTATATAAAAAAATAAATAAACAACGTAGATATATAATATATATTATGATGTAACTATAGCACATCATAGTATCATATGTTAGGTAATTTTGTTATGCATGTGACAGAGAACAACAGTAACATCTAGTCAGTAATATCGTCCACGCAATCAACTCTGTGACGGGTCCTTGCATTTCACAGCTGCATCTCCACTGTCTTGTTCTTCCTCTCTTTACTTTATTTCTTAATTTTTCTGTTGTTTATAACCACAGCCATGTCAAATCATTGCCTGCCACGTGTCAACCAATCATTGACTTTCCTCTTCATTTTGTCCTATACAGAATCCTTTCGTTACATCAACTCAACTCATCAAGGCCTTTGGCAGATCCAATCACTTTTATTTGTTTGCTTGTCGAAATTACTGAATCACCCTTTACTTCTGTCGCTATATCTCAACTTTTTTTTTAACCTAATTATTAGAAACACATTATCTCTTCTTCTTCAATAGTTCATTTTTAATCCAAAAGTTGAATAGTTGGCTACTTATTGAAACATTGTCTGTTTTACTATAGCTAGATTATAGAAAGCATAGGTTTTATGAGTTCATAACTTAATCATGACCACTATCTTAACTCTTAAGCCTTCATCGTAGGAAAATTCAAATCTTGATTTCGCACTTATTACCAAGTATCAAGTTAAGAATAAGATATCAACTTTGGAATACAGTCAAATCTTCATCAATTACGACATGATAAAATAAAATTGTACATATTATTAAGAATAAGTCAAAGCTCTAACCAATGACTAATTCTTATTGATTATGCAAACTATGTAAATGTAAAAAAAGTTCTTCACAATAGAACTAATCATGAAGTCAATACAATTCAGAGAGAAAAAGAAAGATTTGGTCAACTGTGACCACTATAAAGGTTTCAAAAGTGGGGACTTAAATGAATTAATTTATATCTTTTGCTAGTGTTCTTGAGTATCACAAAGCTCCTGATGGCAATTTCGGGAAAAAAAAATGAAAAAAAATTATCACATGCTTTTGGAACAGAATTTTTCACTGGAAATATATATATATATTTTTTTTTTAAATGAGGCAGAGTCAGATATGATTTCTCAGTACAAAGATAACAAACTCTGGCAGTTATATTAATATATATAAGAATCACAGGCAAAGGCAAATTCCGTACTTTTTCGACCCACATCCCCTCGTGAATCGAGTGGCAGTGTTTTCATCACTTTATCAGTCTTCTTTTATTATTTTACAATTCACTGCCATCTTTGATGACCCTTTTACCTTTTTCCTGTTTTACCTAATATTTTCTCACAGGACTTCTTTTTTAAAAAGTTCTAACAATATATGAAACGAAAGACAAAGAAATTAATTTGCAACAAGAAATTTTTTTCCTTTTTTTTTAAATTATGAATGTTTATGAGCAGTTAGACTTTTGCACTTAGTTTTAAGTAAGTTTACAAAAGAGACTGCAAGGTACAACTGAAAGTTCCTCATTGGTAATAAATTATCCAAAATTAGCTTAGACATATTTGTATACGATTTGATTATGATAAATAACATCTTAATATAACATGATGTTGAAAAATACGAATTATTTTGAAGTTTTTCCAGATTAGTATAAAATCAATAGTTTTTGTAGACGTGGAAGCTAAACACAAGGTACTACATGTCATGCCACATGTTTTGTCCCTATAAAACTATCCTTTTCCATTTTTGTCTCTTTCCAATGACCATGTCTGCTAACTTGAAAGTATGACAAGGATCCTCTTTTTCCTCATTTGCCCTTCTTAACCCTTCTTGAGTCTTGCTTAGTTTTTTTTTTTTGGGGGGGGGGGGAGAGAAATTGTCTAATGGCTTTTTCTTGATCACTTTCTCTTCTTATATATCCAACTCACAGGAAGTACTTTTTTCTAAATTAGAGAGGACAAAGTGAGTAAAATCAAGGCAATTGATTATTTCTTGACAACTGTTTTTTCTTGTTTTACTAACATTTACAATTAATGATGTTAAAGATGCTAGGCCAAATATAGAGAATGATTAAAACTAAAAAAGCACAAGAACTCAGCTAATTAAGTCAAAGTTAAAGGAAAAGCGCTCAATGAAATAGAGCACTTTAATAGAAACTTCTAAATTAAAAGAAAAATGATATGATTGGTTTTGTAATTTCCCAGCTGAAAAAACAAGAACAAAGAACCAAGGGAAAAGGGAACAAAAACAACAAAGGATTGCTATCAACCAACTTTTTGCAGATTGCTGCCAACACACCTCAATGAAATGGCAATGGAATGTCATTCCAAGATATGACAGGCTAAATTATTTTTATGCTCATTGCATATTAGCACAAATGTCAAACTGTTTCATAAAACTCTCCCCTAACAAGGGCAATTCAACTTTCATGAATATGACAAGTAAGCTCAGTATTTTCATTCTTATATATACGTATATATATATATATTTTTGTACTACACATACTTAAGCAAGTGCCTTTGAAGTTCTATACATAGAAATGGACTCTAAGCAGCAAGCCCATGGCAACATCCCAAGCTGGGAAGATGTTCTTATGTACAATAATAGGTAAAAAACTTTGTAGAGATTAAAAGGAGAGTCTGTGTTACTATAAAACAATATTATTTATTCACCAATTTTATTGTCAATAATATTATATATGGTTGCCAATCCAATAGGTATTTTTTTTCTTTATCTATGGATAGGTATTTTGTTTTTTAGGCGTTGGATCACCATCTAATAGTGATCCAATGGCTATAATGAAATGCATGAAAAGACGTGCATCATTAATGCTCTTTTTCCTCTTATTTTTTACAATAAAAAAATATGCATACTAAATTTTCATTGGCCAAATTAATACCTATGTATAGGTAAAAAAAAAATATCTATTGAATTGGTGTCCATTATTTATATATATATATATATAAAGAAATGTCCCTACCACATTAAATAGCTGAGTAGCAAAAAGACCAAGCCCCAAAAACTTAAATAGGGACCGGACCATATACGTTCTTCTTGATGGGCTTGTCAAATGACAGATGAAAATTCAAAGTACTGATCATCAAGCTGGAGAATCCAGATCATCACAACTAAGCTGAAGTAGAGAGAGAGAGAGAGAGAGAGAGAGAGAGAGAGAGAGAGAAACCTAGCTAGGTAGCTAGCAAGGGTCAATAAATTCAGGTTTCCCTATGGTAACTAGCAGCAATGAGGAATAGACGCATATGGCAAAGACAATGACAGTTGCTTCCTATCTTTCCCATTTATGCCACTCCCCGTTTATGCCTAAGCTCATGCTCCCTTTGCAGAACATGTCCTGTTTTCAATTTTATTTTATTTTTCTAACATGAACCCACTTTTTTTTTCCAGACTCCAATGAATTGAATTTTTTCCTCTCATCATCATTCCTTAGTCCTTACCCTACCATGACGATCATATACCATATTGTGTGTGTATATACATATATTATATATATATATATATATATGAACTTCGTATCTTCATTACATAATGGGGTTCTCACGATGAGTCACAATCTTCAATTACCACTCTTTCCCCACATTTTCTTCTTTTCTTCTATTTCTTTCCTTAGAAACCATAATCCTTGGGGTTCCACTTTTCTGAATAACATACTTTGGATCGACACATACATGTGCAAACTCGCCATAAACTTTTCAGTTGTTTTTTGAGAATTAATATGATTCGAATTTTAAACCTTAACATTGGAATAGTATAACTTTTTTTCGAAATGTACATGTATTTTTTCTTGAGTAGTTACAAATGTGACCATGATTCTGTAAGTCTAAATTTATTTTTGTTTGTTAATCACATATTGAAAGTTCAAAGAAGAATAAATGGCATCTGAGGAGACTAGCTCATATACTTCAGTGTGTGTAATTTTCATTTATTTATTTATTTTTGGGTTAAGCGAAAAATTGAGATACAAAACAAGAAGTCATGAAAATACAAAAGGAAGCCAAAAACATATTGGGTCAGTTGTGAAACAAAAAAGGAAGAGAGCTATCATAAACGAAAGAGAAAGAATAGCCATTTCACCAAAAGGAAGCAAGACAGCAGTGAGTTATTGCAAGGAGAGCCCATTGGGGGATAATAGCAAATAGAAGCTGACTTTTGAAAAGATATCTAATGGAAAAGAAAAGGAGGGCTTGGGATTATTAGGGCCCTTATATTGGGCCACCTAGCCCAAGGTCCAGTCCGACCACCCACCGACAGTGAAAGCCACTGTTTTTGCTGCCTCTTAATAACAATAGACACCTTTGTTTTTTCTCCTTTTTCCCCTCATCTCTCAAAAATCAAATGGGGTTGTTTGTGGGGGTCCTGTTATAGGATATGAACCCCTGAAGTTCCGGGCAGTGTCCTTATTAAGGGCACCCCCCACATCTTATAGACATGCTGTCTAAGAGCTAGGACCAGCTTTCAAATGGCCCACCTCTTGGTTGGAATGATGCAGATATGGCTGGTGGGCTAAAGCCTTGAGCCTTCTACTTAGTGAGGGAGTACTAGAGTAGCCACCAAAAGGAATTGGGTTGGGGGGTCTGTTTGGTTGTGGGTTCGTACCGACACTGATAGGGACAAGTCCTATTCCCAGCTGGGGCTATCTGCTAGCATCAGTAAGGTGACCACTGATCAGGAAGCCATTCACTGGGTCGACTCAGAGACCACCATGCTGCAGTCTAGTGTAATATAGTGCTAGTATTATTATTATTTTTTTATTATTATTTTTCGGTGTTTGGATTGAGTTCCTAAGACAGGCAAGTGGGTTTTTGATTTTGTGTCGTACGTTTCTGCAAAAGTAAAAGACAGCTTCTTTGTATTTATGCCATGTGGATTTGGGTTGATGATTTCATGTGTTTGGTGTCTTGGTGATGTAACCAGCTTTTTCTTTTTTCTTTTTTCTTTTTTCTTTTCTCTTTTCTCTTCTTTTTTTTTTTTCCCAGCTTTTTCTAAAGCCGGTAGGACATTTGTGTGTCTCAGAGTGATACAAACTAGTATAACGGACAGACGAAAAAGAAGAACTTGCTTACAGGATTCAAAATGGACTTGCTTTCGTTTTGGCCCAAGACATGCTTTGTAGTATCCCAACCCTCTGGGACGCCAAACTTGGGCCATACTTAAGGCCCACTGGATCACAGTCGGGGCTCAGAAAAATACAGTTCTCAAGTTCAGTGCTGGCAGAAGAAAAAAATGACAAAAGGATTGATTGACCGCCCTACAGTCGCATACTTCTTATTAGAGAGTTAGAACAGAGGACCAGTCCTTATAGCATACCCCACAGAATGCCTCGAAACGAAAGAATCGATAGTTTTTCCGATTTATCTTTGATTATTCGGAACCGCCCCCTCTAGAGTCTCCTATGTTTGGTAGGAAGGAAAGCGAAGAAGAAAAAAATTTAATAGAAAAGTGAAAGAAAATTGAAAAATTAAATTGTTTGGGAAGAGGGAAAAGAGGGGGAAAAAATGAGAAAAAAAATGGAAAAAAAAAAATAGTAAAACCCCCACAAATTTTTTCCACTCAAAAACAAAAAAATTAAGGAAAAAAAATATTTTATAAGTATATTAGTAGATTAAATTACAAGACTACTATTATATTTAACTTTAAATAATAATAATATTAAAATAAAATTATTATTTTAAATTAAACTAACTGTCTTTTCTTTCTTTCTTTCCTACTTACGTAACAAACGACAATTATGCGAAAACACATTTTTTTTTTTAAATTCTATAAATTTTCTATCCCTCTTATTTTCTTTCCTCCTATTTTCTTTCCTCTCCCCTGAACAGAGGCCTTAATTCGAAGTACAACCATTCTTGGTCAAATCCCCTTTATTCAAATCAAACTGGTAGATTAATAGGGAATCCAGTTGTGGGGAGCAAATGATGCGGTTCATAAGTGGAAGAAGCGGGAATATTTTGACGTCAAAATCTCATGCACAGAAAGCCTTAAATCATCCGAATGTGGAGTTTTACAATGAACTCGAAACACTAAAAGCACAACCAAACTCCAGTGATAGCCAAATGAGACTAAAACGATCCTACAATACATAAGAGATCAAATCCAGCCAAATATAGTAGAATTTTCTAACACACAGATCATTGGAAAAGCAAAAATACGGAAAGCTTGAATGTAAGCTTCTCCAGCAGTACAGGCTCCTCCTTTTTACTCAAATGTATCATCATCGTCATCCGGAAGAGGCTGAGCAGCAGCTTGAGCAAGCTCGGCTTCATGCCTACGAGAATTAATAATTTAAAAAGAAAAAAAAAAAAACGGTGTGAGGATACAATTCAGAATTCCAAAACTTCTTGGTATGAAACAGCATTTTAAAGAATGGCGCCAACTTGCCCAGAAGGATTCATCCAACAAAAGCAGAAAGAATCTGAGCTATAATTTTCAGGGCGCGCAAGATAAAATAATTCCAGTGATCATAATAACAAGAACCCAATTACAATATCTAACAATTTCAAAAGCAAACAAACGAGGATGCTTGCCCATGGGAAGCAGATACTTACAACTGTTGAGCCGCCAAGTCAATTTGTACCTCTGGAGGAGCAAGAGCAGGAGACTCCACAAAGTGAATATCAGCGTTCCTATGATACCAACAGAGACATAAATCTCAAAGCTTGTGGAACAAATATATACAAATTGAAAATTTAAAACGTTAAGGGCAGCATATCAGTCAGTTACCCTGCAAGCTTCCTGGCAAGGTACAAGAAAGGCTTCTCAAAGTTATAGTTACTTTTTGCAGAAATCTCGTAGTATTGCAGGTTCTTCTTCCTGTGGAAGGTGACCTGCTTGGCCTTAACCTGCCTATTCTTCACATCAACCTTGTTTCCACAAAGAACTATAGGTATGTTCTCACAAACCCTGACGAATTCACAAAGGAAAAAAAAATTAATACAGGGTACGATAAGCACAAAAGAAAATAAAGTCTACAAAAGTCAAGTTTTAAATATTACGAACCGGCATAGATCTCTGTGCCATGTAGGAACATTCTTATAAGTCAGGCGAGCTGTAACGTCAAACATGATAATTGCACACTGCCCATGGATGCTGCAGATTAAAGAAAGAAAAAATAAGATTTCCAACCGTGCAGCACACAAGTAAAGCAAAGGATATATAAAACAAAGTTCGAAGACGGGAATGAACAGACAAGTGAAACAATCTGACAAGCACATCATCCTAGAATATTAGAAATTGAGCTTAGCCCACGTATGCAGCATGTCTAAAATAACGCGTAAATATAAAAATACTAAAAGAATTTAACCTCTGTGACACGAATTTTTCAAAACCAAGCTGATGCAACCTATGAACAATACTTAGCGCGCACTAGTTTCCAAACTTCAACAAAGTGGTGCTGTAAAAACTATTGTGATAAAAAATATTTCTTGGTGCGAAATTTTGGTATCCCTAGCATTATTTTAGTGATAGGTGACAAAAAATATGACATTCAGTGACACGATTGATATGGTAAAAGACTAACATCCAATGCAGACCTTAGTATTTACTTACTAGTAACCATCTCGAAGACCACCAAACTTCTCTTGTCCAGCAGTGTCCCAGCAGTAGAACCGGATTTTACCACGGTTTGTGAAGAAGTCCAGTGGGTGAACCTCTACACCTATCGTCGCTGCAAAGATGAAAAGTAAAAATGAATAACAGTCCACACAACCAAATCAAACACATTGAACCAAAACTCTACTCCAAATGCATAATCAGGTTCTTACGTTCATACTTCTTCTCGAACTCCCCAGTGAGATGTCTCTTCACAAAGGTGGTTTTCCCTGTACCCCCAAAAAAAAAAAGGAGTCACTCAAGACCAGTCTCGATCACCACATCTCATGCCATCAACATAAATATCCATTACCTATCCTACCCAAACAACTTAGCTGACAATGATAAACATTTTACTTCATATTTTTTCGGAGAAACAGCACCAACGCCACTAATAAAAGTAAATCCCTAATCTTTAATCCTTAATCTTTAATACTTAATACCCCTCTACTTCAAATGTAGATGCACCACCATGAAAATAACAATGACTAAAAAAATATAAACAAACCTTCATAGCAATTGCTTTGTGTGCAAAATCTTAATCGAAAAAGACTATTTAGACAACGATCGGAACAAGATCGAAAGGAAATGCAAACCTTGATAAATATATAAGGGAGAAATAAATAAAACGAAACCCTAATTTCCTAAACAATAAATTTAGAAAAAAAAAAAAAATCCCAACAATATCGAAGACAGGGACAAAAAAGTTATATTACCAGTTCCACCATCGCCGACAATAACGAGCTTGAAACTCGGATAATCAACAGGCTGTTGGCTTGGCAAAGCCTAAGAAACAATTACAAAACCGTAATCAATGTCCATCAATATTATGTATGTCTATATATATATAAGAAAGACGCTTATAATTGAGGCAAATAAGAAGATCGATCGATTGATCGATCTGTAAAACCCTAAACCCTAATTCGGTTAAACCAAAAGAACAAGAGTGAAGAGAGATTTTACCATGGCTGAGAATGACCGAGTCTGAGCTTGGCAACGAATAACAAAGTAAGCGTTAGAGAGAGAGAGAGAGAGAGAGGAGAGGGCCTTTTAATTTAAGCCTTTGCCTCTGGCTTTAGTTTTACGCGACTTTCTCAGCCGTTAGATTTCATTACTTCTTTCGGTTAAACCCCACTCTCCACTCTATTTCGGAGTCTCAGTGTGTCAATTTTCTATTGACAGATAATAACAAAAATACATATTATACTGGCTCCTTATATATTTTTATGCTTTTGTTTTGCTTTTTTTTATATTATTTAATAAAGTGAGGTATATTTTTCCTTTAAAAAACAAATTGAGGCAAGGAATGATGAATTTATTTATATCATTTTGAACTTTTGATTAATAGGGAATAAAATATATATATATATATATATTGTACTAGCTCCTTATATATTTTTATGTTTTTGTTTTTCCTTTTATATTATTTAAAATGAGTTGTACTTTTCCAATCAAAAGACAGATTTAAGGTGTATTTTCAAGAATGATGAATTTATATGTCATTCAATTTATCGTGAATGGTAAAATAATTTATCGTTTATAAGGTTTTATGGTTATAATTGCAATCGAGTGAATATCAAAATCGGTGTAACCATAAAATTTATATTAATATAAAACTATAAAGTATTGCCAATTTGGCAAAATTTTATTGGAAAGTTCCTATATCTATTGGACAATTTATATTTTATTAATTAAAATCATCAATAATAGACACACATGTCGCAGTAGTGTTAAACACCATTGGTGCCCATAGTATTACTCTCAAAGAATATAGCTTCTAAATGAATTCTTTAGGTTTATAATACATGGTAACGTGGGTGTATTAACTATTATTATTAGAACATGTCATCCAAATGAGTAATACTACGAGCACTAATGGTGTCTAACACCATATCGATGTTTATGTACTGGTGATTTAAATTAATAATGTAAAAAAAAAATATTGTCATTTTGTAATGTTGCAACATCATTGTCTGTATTTACTGAGAGTGATTCTAGGTTGATGTTGCAACATCACTTCAATATTTGCCTTGACATTTTTGAATGTATTTGTTCGAATTTTATAGCTATCATATGATTGAATGTCTGTTTAACTAGTTGTGTTTTAATCAGAAATATCAATATTTAATGTTTGCCTCGTAGGAAAATTATATTCACATATTTCTTTCTTATTTAGGCTTATTTATTAGGTGATTGCTAATATTAATTGTTTAACATTTTTAGAAATAATCAATCTTGATTTTAATCAATCAGATTTTATTTTTTAGGCTAATTCTATCTGATTGTTTAGAAAACTTACATTTTTATAGAAATTACCTTATTGTATGAAAGTGTAAATATTTATCTATTGAGTTGTCGTATCCTTATTTATTCTTAGCTGATTTTTATTGTGTGTGAACACTTTTTATTTGATTGATTTGTATAAAAAACGGAATTTTATTTCAGGTAACAAATCAATGTTTCTTCTATTAATGTTACAAACTGACTGTTTAGACAGGATCGATATTATAACATCACTGTACAAAATCAACAATAATTTCAGATCAACCTTGATTGTGAAAATCTTATCATTGACTGATCTAATTGACTTCCAATCAGCATTTTATGATAAGTAAAATGTGTCTTGCAGATTGCCAAGGATTGGAAGACCTCAAGCACTACAAATAGGATTCTATGAGGGATTCTTAGTCGTGAGAGTGCTTCGAGAGAAGTGCAACAAATCTTCAAGAGATGACAGGTTCTGTGAAATCTAAATGGAGTTCGGACAAGTCGAAGGAAGCTCGCTAGATGGATTAGTGAAGGAGTACTGGCATGTTGCAACATTTAAGAGAGTGAGTCTTTTCAATTTGATTAGTATTTGTACTCACGTTATTATTTACTAATAAGTTTATTTCTCTGAGCATGGCCCCTTGAATGTAGACTATCAGAAGATAGTTGAATCAAGTTAAAATATTGTGTATCAAGTTTTTACTTTTCGGTGTTATACCATCCATATTATAATTTTCTGCATATTCACCTTACACAACTAATTGGATAATTAATTATATTTAGTAAGCATACTAGAAACGGCCATAACAAATAAATTGATAGACCATACATGAAATATAATTATAATTAGTCGGTAACTAATACATCATATGGTATTAGGCATCATATGGTGTCCCATAACATTACTAATTCTTTAAGGATAATGAAATAAAAATACTATGAACTTTTCTGTAAAATTAATATAATTTTATTTTTGAAAACATAATACCACTGATATTTGAGGTCTCTGCAAATGTTTACCATTTGATGGCCAATTAATTGATTTTATTTGGTAAACAGAAGGTAGAACATTCATTAACTTATACTTATTTTACATCTACTTTCCATTATCATATGAACTCAAAGCAATATAAGTTATTTTCTTTCTTTCTTTTTCTTGTATTTGTTTTTTTAAATAAAAAATAAAAAAAATTAAGTATAAAATAGTTTAATAAGACTTTAATATTTAAGTATTTTGGCTAAATTACTAAGGTGTATTTGTGTATTTCAGGCACAAATTTAGAGAACCCTAAATGTCAGAACATTATTTTTGTAGAATTTAAAAATTAGGTTATAATCCTTGCAAAGAAGTTAAAAATCATTGTATTTTTTGTTTTTCATTATCCCTTCTTTTAGTGGAGAAATTATAATTTTATCAAATATGTGATGGACAATAATTATGAATGACTCATAAATATGCAAATATGTAAATATGTAATGTGTTTTCTTTTTTTAAAATATTATGCTCCATACGATATGTTTACGAAGTTATTAAGTTATTATACTTTTTAAAATCGTATTAGGAAAATAATATATTAACTTTAAAATAGAATATTAGCTTTTTTTTTCTTTTTGTTTCATAGATTCCCCTCGGATGTTTTTCAGGTTCATGTGTTTACCCTAGAAAATATTTTGTATCCTTATTTAAAAAAAAAATTAGTCAAAACATTGCCCTCGATGACTAGAAACATGTTTTTTTTTTTCAAGCAAAAAATCTATCATTATAAAAAAAATATATATCTTTACAATAATATATTGAATTAGAAGATAAAATTTTTCTATTATATAAGTTATCCTAAGACTATCCTAGTCGATCTAAATATAACTGGTTGACTACAATACCAGAAAAAAAAAAAAAAAAAAAAAAAAAAAGTAAAAATGCTTACAACAATAATAAACACTATCAATGTTTTTGACTCAAAAAATTGGAGATTTATAGTCAACATCCTTGACTTATAGAAGAACCCAAATACAAACCCTTCATGTTTTACAAATCTTTCATATTCAAAAACTTCATGTTTTACGAAACTGCCATAAACATTATAATTGAATTGCTTAAAAGAGTACTAAACATTCACCAAGCTTTTTTTTTTCTTTCTATCTATATGTAGTTATTAGTTGCATGATGAAGGAGGAAATCTATAAGTTTCCCTTCTTTAATCTTCTAATTAGCAATTTGTATTGATAAAAATAACATATAGAAATATACTCCACTAGGAAGAAACAATAAACTCCTAATAAAAGAAGATAATAAACTCTCAACAAGAAGACAATATATCTTGAAACTAATCTTGACTCTCCAAAAAATGAGATAAATAACATCAAAATAAAGAAAAATGAATTAAATTCTATACTTAATAAAATTACGAATATCATTATATATATATATATATATATATATATATATATATATATATATATATATATATATAACAGATAGAATGATTCAAACAGATCAATATCAAAACTTCTTTCAAATTGAGTCATAGATAAAGAAACATTATGCCAGGATCTTCGAACGTAACCAAGCAAACCATTACAAATAACTAAATCTCGTATAGATACTTCCAGAACATACACCACTAACTTCAGATCAAGCTTTTATATATATATATATATATATATATTAATAAATATATATAAACATAGAGAGGGAAAATAGAGATGAACCTTGAATAATCCTTTTATGTAAGATTATGATTTTGTATAGAATTTGGATACTATGGGCTTATTTGATATAGTTTTCAAAGATCTTTTGGAACTTAAAAGTTATTTTTAAGAATGTTTAGATGAATTATTAGAAGATTTTTTTTTAATTACAAAATCTTTTTAATGAAGCATGAATTTATTAACTTTTTCAGGGATCTTATCGAGCTGTCTCCTAAACGAGCCATCTTCACATTAATCATTGATAGGAAAGGAGAATCATCACGATCATTTTATGATCACAAACTATTAACTTAAACAAGTAAAGATATAATATGCCCACAAAATGTGCACCTTTTATAGATAATATTTTAATTCAAGGATCATTGATATTTATAATATACTAGAAAACAAACTAGACTTTTAAGAACTACATGATAGAATACCCGAGAGTGATATCATATAGCAAGAAAAAAATTAGGAATGAAAAATTAACAACAATACTAATAGAATCTAAAAATGTATTCCCCATGTAATGCATATAACACACACACATATATATAGGCACTAATGAAATAGGTATTTTTTTTATCTATACATAAGTATCATTTTGTCTAATTAAACTTTATCATGCATATTTTTTAAAAAAATAATAGAGAGAAATAACATTAATGATGCACTTCTTTTTATATACATTATTATAACTATTGAATCACCGTTAGATTATGATCTAACGGCTAAAAAAAATACATATACATAGGTAAAAAAAATACATATTAGATTGACAACCTATATATATATATATATATTAAATGTAAACCCATAGTCGATTCAAAACAAATGAAAACAAAATATAGTGAGAAAAAAATATATATTAGGATGGGTTAATTAAAAATTGATAGTGAATAATAAGGAAAATCTAATTTACCATCATTAAAATGAGACCATTAATATCAAATAGAAAATAAAAAGGAAAAAGGGGGAGAGGAAAGGGGGAGAATGGCAGTTAGACACCATCGTTTTATCTAAGACAATGGGAAAGCAATTATTTCTTCTGATTTGACTAGAAACATATTGAAAACAGAATTTCAACAAATCTGTGCATTCTAACATATTTTGGGAAGATAATTTTTCTTGAAATAATGTTAGAGAGATGTTTAGAAAAGTAATTTTATTACCATTGTATACCTAAGGATACAAAATTGTCATTCTTAAAAATTTTACAATGTATTTCGTAAGAGAAAGGGAAAATATGAGGAATAAAGGAGCTTAGGGAGAATAGGGATGTAAAATGTAAGGAGAGAAAATAGAGTGCCAATCCTTTTATGTTGTTTAGTAGGAGGATGGAATATACTATTTATACAATTCTATATATTATCAATTTCATAATCTTTTAATAAATTTTTAAAATGGTATTGTCATTACATATAAAAGAGGTAGGAAAGTTCAAATAATTCCCTTATAATGATTTTATTCTGTAGTTCAAATAATACTTTTTAATACTTTTATTTTGTGCAAATAATTTGCTCTGCTCTTTGTGATTGGGCTCTTGAAAAGGTCTTTTTATTGTTAGGGAAGTTGCCTTGCTTATGGCAACTACTTTGTTGCCCAATGCCTTTAAATGAAAAAGAATTATCAATTTTGATTATTCTTTAAAGCTCAGCATCAAATAAGGACTAGAATATAAATTATTTATAAAACTAAATCTTTTGTTAATGAAAGTTTAGGAACTCTAAACTTACCTCCTCTCAAAATATTGACTAGAGTCTTGAGGGTTGAGCACCCAAAAAATAGGGGAAATAAATCCTAGGCTAGTGTTCGAATGTGTTTAACTATGGTCAAACACATTCAAGTGATGGTAGGGTCTGTTATTTTTTTATATTATTTTTGATAAATTTCGGGGTATGTTATTGAATGAACTATCCTAATATAGCATTAAGGTTAGTTTTGATAATATTAATAGATGAACCTTTTTTATCTAGTTTTGATAAAATTAATAGATGAGCCTCTTTTATCATTATAAGACATTAATACTCCTAGGTGTAAAAATCCTTTTAAAGGATTTTTTATTTTTCAGCAAAAAAATAAAGAAGAAAAAATCCGTAATGCACTATAGTGGAAAGATAAATAAGAAAATTATGTCCATTTTCCACTTATTCATTCGTACATTTAATTACATCTCCACATACTTAGCTAAATTAGGAAGAGATAATTTAAATTTTGATTCACTCACATTCTTCTTCAAACCCAGTAAACACGCACTAGGCTAAATAGTATATAAGTGATTAACATTTTTTAAAAAAAAGTAATTAAATACTTTTAGCTGATTTTCTAGAAAAGTCGGAGGAAGAAAAGTAATATTTTTTTCGTGTTAACAAAAATACAGACATTAGAAATGCCTTTATTCATCTAGCAAAGTTTAATCATTTTAACGCAAATCAGAAGATGAATGGAATAAAAAAACTAATTACTGTCGATAAAATAATATATTGTTTATTCCTTAATTTTCGCCGATAAAATAATATATTATTTATGATTCAAATCGTGTAAAGCTTGATGGCTAATTAAAATTTTCAAAAACATATTCGAAAATGTGTATAGCATAGAGTTATTCTCACGTGACTGTGCATCAGAATCCAGCAATTTGATTTTATTTATTGTATTTATTAATTAGTTTTTACTTGCACGATTGAAGGTATCTATTTAGTTTATTAAAATGCAAATCCTGCATCCGTTGACAAAATAAATTTTAGATTTTCTTATTTAGTTTTTTGATATTTTTGTAGCTTAGAATAGATGAGAGCGTGGGGTGTAGATATAGAAACTTGTTATAGACTTATTTAATTTTTTTTATTTCTTATTTTTAACTAATACCACAAGTATTTTTTTTCTTTTTATAGAATGAACGAATTTATTATTATAAAAGTAGTCATATTTTTTTTATGACAAGAGTAACTATTAGAGGATGAGATTCTTTCAATAAAATTAACTCATTGTTCAATCTTAAATGCTAAATTATATATCGTTTTATTAGCATTACGATACATATTTTTAACTAAAACATAAAAAAATAGAATAATAAACTAAATATATCTAATAATAGATGACCAACTTCTGTACAGTAGGCAAAACTACCATGAAGATGTTGTACCATCGTCAATATAACTAATTTTAATATTTGGAGATTAATTTAAAGTAAAATATCCGGTCCATGAGACAACTTTTACCTTCACCATCTTTGGAACGAGGGCAACAATAATCTCCTGGAAATAGTTATCATAGCTATATCTTTATCATCTTCATGTAATTTTAAGATAACTTTCGAAGGAGGAGACCAAATTGATCTCTTTCCTTCCTTTTGTTTCAACTGTATCAAACATATGAGAAAATATAACAAAAAAAACACTCAAAATGTAGAGACTAATAACTTTCTCATAAAATTAAAAGAATAATATTCTCTGTTGATTAGATGCCAAAAAGAACTTATGATCACCAACATACGTAACAACGAACATTTCAACAACTAAAACAGTTTTTTCATCGTCATTGTTACTACTCTCTTGAATCAAAATAACCCTATATAAATCTATAAATAATGACAGATTTTACAATTTAACATTACAGATGTACATAGATATATAATTCAATTTAATCCTACAAACTACCAAATAAAAGCAACCTAATAGTACATGTATGGAAACATTATGAGCCAACATAGTAATTTTCAATATCCTTCTTGTCAAAATGGTTAGAAAATATATAAATATATGTATATATATGGTTGCCAATCCAAATAGGTATTGTTTTTACTTAAGGTAGGTATTTTTTTTAGCCATTGGATCACCATGCTATAATGAAATATATGAAAAGACGTGCATCATTAATGCTCTTTCTCTCACTTACTATTTATAATAAAAACATGTGCATGCTAAATTTTCATTGGCCAAATTAATACCTATACATAGGTTAAAAAAAAAAATACCTAATGGATTGGTGCCATATATATATATAGTAATGGAAATTCATCGAGATTAGAAATATCCTATTGCCGATGACCCAAATCAAGATAAGTTTTGGAATGTTCATAAAAGATAAATATAAGATTTATTTGATTATTTTCAAGTAAATCCAATGAAAAAGGAATACAATTCATAGTATTGTAATGTCATTAGAGAGAACCATATATGAATTTCTTAAGAATTCAAATTTTACTATAACTCTAATTAGTCAAATTAAAAATAATGATGATAATGATAATAATAATAGTCTAAAAATCCTATTCATGTTTTCCCAATTGCTCGTATATATTATCATTCAATTATAGAGGCACGAACTATTGATTATAGATAGAAAAAAGAGTAATTTGAAATTAAAATTTAATTTAAATTCGAGTTATGGATATCCTTTTGCCAACTATCATTTAAAAAATGACACATATAACTTTTTAAAATAACCCCGATAATAATAACAATAATTACCAATATTGATTCGGAATCAATGGCCGCCTAACTTATTCAATTTGATCAAGAACGACATGATCATTGTCGTCGTTTTCATTAGATGAACCAAAATGAGATGGAAGAAAAATTCTCTTAATTTTTTTCAATTAGAAGTTAACGTGAAAGCAAATTCTATCTTATCCGATTCCCTAAAGAATTACCATTTTTGGGTGTTACTAAATCAAAGGGGAATCATTTACCCTCTCACATTTGAATTAAAATATCCTTGATCTGGGATAAAAATATGCACTTTTTACTATTTTTATCAAAAATACGTCCCTTAATCTTGTCTTTTATTGGTTTTTAGTAATCGAAAGTTATATTCTATTGTTTTTTAAGAATATTTTTATTGTTTTTGAAATATAAAATAAAATAATATATTCCCTTATTATTATAATTCCATATTAAAAAAAAAACTCATATAATATTCTTTAGATCTCCCATAAAACGGAGTACTTAACTTCGTATTTTATAAAATCGGAAGATAATTTTGGTATTTTGCCTAAAAATTTCTTAATATTTGTGTAAATATATTTTCTTCTTTTCTTTTTTTTTTTTAAAAAAATTATTGAGATTTTAATATCTTTTCCTTGAATGAATATAGAAAAGTAAAATATAAACTGTAAAATGAAACCGCACAAATTGCATAGAAATAACCAATTTCCAAAAAAAAAATCGCGTAGAAATAAAAAACGACATGCCAATTTCATGTAAGCTATTAAAACGTCACGTCGTTTGTATTGTTGACAAAAGATATAGAAAACAATGACGTGTCAGCTTAGATTTTGGAGACAAACGACAACCTAAAAACTACATGTCGTTTATTTATTTAAAGCAAAAACGAAATTTCATTTGTTTAATAGACATACATAAGAATGGTTGGTCATTTCAAAAAAAAAAAAAAAAAAAAAACATAAGAATGGTTGGGCCCGGTACTCGAATCTTTTAAGTTTGATCGAGTGGAACGAACTTGGACAATCTCTGTCCCAGATCTCGAGCGTTTCGGAGCCCGCCAGCCACCATGGCCTCTCCCTCTCCAGCTGATTCTTCCGCCCAGTGAGTTCTACACACTCAAACTGAAACCCTCCAACAACAACACCACACACAAGACTTCTGTGTATTTTAATGGCGTTTTTCCTTTTGTTTATGAAAATCTTCTGCCATTTTCGTTTAATTTATGGAATATTTTTTTTTCAAATGTTGTGCCTGATTATGTTTAAAAGAGAGGCTGCGATAAGGAAGCAAAACAAGGGAGCCCCAATTAAGTTCTTGGTCCCTCTTGTATATGCCCCTGTTCTCCCTCTGAGTGAGTTTTCAGATTTTCCCTATTATTTTGTTTCACTGTTGAGATATATATATATATATATATCATTGTTTTTCGCAACTGGGTTTTGTCCCATAACATGTATTGGTTTCTGGGTGTTTGAATTTTCAGTTCGAATCGCTCTTCGGAAGAATCCTGTAGTAAGGGATCGTTTGTTTACTGCTGTTTTGGCTGGTGCATTTGCTCATGGCTTTTATTTGGTGTATCCTTTATTTATTTTTTCTTTCCATTCTGCTTTGGTTCGTTTTATTTGGTTATATTTGAATATATAAACTTGTGAATTGTATTCTGATTTTCTTGTCTTACTTATCGGTTATGGAAATATTCTAACATTATGATGATCTTTTATGATGTAATAGAAGCGTATCAATTGTAAAACTGATGCATGTGTCATCTTATCTCTGTTGGGCTTGCAACTGTGGTTTGAAATCATGGTTAGATATGTGATTGAAATGATGAGTTTTCTTGTTCTAAGTCATTGGATGTGTATAGAGATAGAAACAACCAGACCCATTTCCTGGAGTTTTATAAATATTAGCATCCGTTATGGTAATTGAGCAAAATAGAGTAATTACTAATCTTTCTTTTTGAATGTATTTTTGGCTTTTGGTAGAACTATGTAAATATCTGTCTCTTTCTCTTTTTCTTCTCGTTTATTGCTTTCAGGGATATATTAGCAGTAGCATACGAGGGAAATCAATTGGGTGGGGGATTGAGTTTTGGAGTGTTTCCTTAAAACTTAAAACTAGGTTTTTTCTATACATGGAGATGGCCATTGCTGAAACATTTTGGAAATTCACCTCTCTTAATCCAGAGCAGGTTCATATATTTCTTCACAATTTGGAGCAGTTGTAGATTTCTAATGTGTAGAATTGTTAAATCTGCTTGGCGCTTTGCGGTTCATAGGATAAGGTTATTGGTTTTGTTGATGGATCGATTATGTTAACAGAATAATGAGAGGGTTGTTCGGTGAAAGTCAATAGCTTATTGATTTATTCTCCTATTATTTGCTCTATTGATTTTGTCAAATGAAAAGAAGCATTTTAAAAAGAAATTTATTCGCCCATTGAATCACCGGTAGTTCTATATGTGTTCATGTTACAGTTTCTTTTTTCTCATTGATTAAGCACTAGTTGAACAAATGACAATGCCAAGCTTGTTTCCTTTATTCGTTTTTTTAATCAATGATTTGGAAGCTCAGTGCATATTCACTTCAAGTCAATTTCCTCGGACCCATATGGTATATGGCGGAATAAAAGAGGAAAGTGGTGTCTCTTCCTGATCTTTTTGTAAAGATCTTGGGGTTTCCCCATCATTTTCATATATCACAACTAATATTGCTGTTTTGAAGTATAAAGTATGCATTTGTTTTATTGAAATATTTTTTGTTAAGTAGAAAAACAAAGTGGAAGGATCAACGAAGTTGTATGAATGCTATCGAGAATCATGCACATTTTGATTCAAATGCTAATTAAAAACATGTCATTCTTTACTGTCATCAAACTCCTTTTGCAGGCATCTTCCAGTTTGTTGCCTGCTTGCCTTCTCTGTATTATATTGTTTTTCCTTAACAGGTTGTCTCAGAACGGATCTATATGATGTAGAGAGCAAGTAAACTTTTCCTGAGCAGTGACTGGGATATAGGATTGTTGCTTACCTCTCAAATGACTTTCACTGATTTGCGGGTTCTTCATGAAGCTGACACTCTGTGACGCCTCAGGTCTGGCCAGTAAGATCCGTTTCTTGTGACACCTTGAATAAGAGCCTTTGGACAGGTTTGGGATTTTATACATTTCTGATAGACTATACATGTTTTCTATTGATGATAAAAGATTGGCTTAAATATTTCTACTGTCATTTTAGTTGCTTGAGAAATAATTGTAGAATGATTAAGATGGCTTCGTTCAATTGCCACCTTTTGTTATGGCAAAAGCTTTAGATGTCGAGATTTGAATTATTATGCGGTATAAATTCAAGTACCATTTTAAGATATAAAGATATCACAAGTTAAATAGTATGGGAATGGTTGCAAAAGATGTCACTTAAGTCAAGTTTGGTACATTGTATAAGGATTCTGTATTGTAATAATTAAGTACAACATTTTCTTTCTTTAGTTGTGCTTATGTATTGTATTATTTAACACGACATCAAAATTTAATATAATACAAAGAGTATTATCTAATATAAAAAAAAATTTGTATTGCACTGCATTATAACATAATATTGTATACTATTCTTTATTCTTAATTTTTCTCTCCTTCCTTCCTCTTACGTTACTCTCTTTGAAAAGTGGTATTTTTCTAAATAAATTTTGAAAATTGTTATTATCTAAATACGTTTTTAAAAATTGTACTTTTAGAAAATATCTTTCGAAAAGTGGTAATTTTAGATGTGGTGTTCTTCTAAATAATTTTTAAAAGTGGTATCTTTTTTTGAATTAATTTTTAATGCATCTTAATACAATGCAAAACCAAACATAGCATGGTATAATACAATACAATCCAATGCAATACATTATAATATAATATAATACATTAGGGCGTACCAAACGTGATCTTAGTATAGTATTTCGTGAGGCAAAACAGCTACAGTCGAGTACTCGACTGGTATCACGTCTGGAATTGATTCCTGGTTCAGTTAAGCTTTTCCTTCCTTTATTCCCCCTTTTTCGGCTAGAATGAATATTTTTTTTTTTTTAAATATTACTGCGTATTGGTGTATATAGTCGTATTACTGAAATGATATGACAAAATATGAGTCAATTAGGTGTCATACTTGCGACGTGACAATTCTGGTGCACCCACGTACGTGGTGATTGAATCACCAATAGTTCGAATTAACACTTTAGTTAGAATCTATATCTTGATTTCCATTGTTGAAAGTGTGTAGTGTGGGTCCCACGGTGGACAAAGGCTAGTAAATGAATCTGTGGATGTGCTGATTGAGCTGAAGAAGTATATAACTACGTGACTACTGTTCTATTCACGACTCCAGTTGAAATAAAGGTAGGTTAAGAGTTCTCTTAACTCTCGCATTCTACTAATTGAGCTAATAATAAATATAATCCATTTTGCTCGATAGCTCAAGCACTGGTCACTGAGGAATCTCCAGTTCTAATTTTGTTATAAAAGATGTTTCTCATCTATAATAACAAAGAGAAAATTAGGCCATTTACAGTCAATTTAGAAAAAAAATTGCAGATTTACGTTGGGCTCAATTTTTTTTTAATATCTGATACCCTTTGTTTTTTTAGAAAAATGCCACTTTCTAAAAAGTTTTTAAAAAATGTCATTTTTATTTATAATAATTACTAGTTGCCCTGTACTTAAAAATTGGTTACCAGTTACCAATTATTAGTTATAAATACATTTGATTACTAGTTATTAGCGTTCAAAAATTGATTATCAATTACTAGTTATTATTTTTGAAAATGACATTTTTCTAAAATATTTTAGAAAGAGATATTTTTTGGGAAAAAAATGCACGAATCGAGAAAAAAAGAAAAAACTGACCCACCATATCTTTGAAATTCTTTTGTTTTTTTGTTGGTAAAAGGATTAGAAATCCAATAACAAACTTGTATAGGGGTGTAAGTGGGGGTGGTCATTCGTGTTAGCGGGTTGCGTTCATGTCGTACTAATGTATATGTATAACAACATATACTTTAACTCAAACCTAATTTATTTAATAATTATGTCAAAATTCTAGCCGATTTGTTTATCCCGTTTATTCAAATGGTTCATTTTCGGGTTAAGTTATTCCGATAGAAATTGTTAACCCGTTTAATCTAAATTAACTAAAATATATTTTTTAAACGCTTTTGACATAAATTTATACATGTTATATGACCTTAAACACAAATATTTGCAAAAAAAACAAATAGAAACCATATAACATATCAATACATATAGATAATAAAGTCATAAAAATACAAAAAAAAGTCCAAACATACATGATAAAAATATAATAATTTTTAAATAAGTATTAAATAGGTCATAAACAGGTTGATTTAAATTTGATCTGTTTAATAAATAGGTCATTACGAGTCAGTTTTTGGTTAGTGAGTCTGCCTGAACCTGACTTATTTAATAAACGGATTCGCAAGTTCAACCAGTTTTTGACCTAAATTTGTTTATAACAAACCTAAACTCGCTAACTCTGTGCTAGTTTCGGGTCGTGTTGTCGTATCATATCACGAATTGTTAGCCTTATATATAACCCACAGTTACGGTCATATGTGATTATCCAATTTGAATGAGAAGAGGAAAAATCGCCGGCTGGAATAAGGAATAATCACACTGTTAATATACAGGTATTGTGCAAGGACGATATTAACATAATCTGTACCATAGCCAGATATATACCATATAAATATGTTCACATAAACAAATTATAAATATAGATGTTTATTTGATTTTACACTACTTATGTTCATATTTTTTTAGTAAAATAATGAATTTAGAGTCATATGTACTTATATATTTGAATTTTAAAATTTGAAAATTATTTAGTATATTGTTATGTTTAATGTTTTGTTAATTATGAAAAATTTAGCATTTTCATCTTTTTTTTTTTTAAATCAACATGTAATAGGTAAGTATAATTTTTTCTGTTACTTGTTGGTTAATTCCTATATCTACAAGAATATTTAATGAGTCGAATATGATATTGAGATTGACATTCATAATTGAAAAACTGTCATTCAATCTGTCACGTTAATATTCTTTTACGTAATAATAAATTCTTTTCAAGTTAAAAACATTATATATATATATATATATATATATACGATATAAATATCATTGTACATAGGTATATTCCAATTTAGATACCCGATGGCGATACAGAAAGTTCGAGGAACCTAACCTAAGATCCAAATATACCATTGCCGACTTGGTAGATTATGACATTACGTATCCCAGTTGATGCAACTGCAGGTTAAAAGAATTACCTATCAAAGTATCAAACGAATGGAAAAGAGTTACTGAAAGGAAAAAACGATCTAACGTCTAAACCATAACTTAACACCAAACCTACATCTAACAGTGTAATCAAACTCATCCCTTAACTCCTAACTCTCTACTATCAAAACTTAAAAAAGTAACATTGAATGAGATAAAAATTAAAAAAAGAAATTAGTAATGATAATGAAAAAGTAAACCGACCAAGAATCGGAACCTACTATCACTACGGGAGCCAGAAATTGGTTATTAGTCATTTTTGCTCCAAATTAAATACTTAAAAATGTCACCTATCTTTATATGATAAGAATAAGACCAAATTATTTATTCACCATCAGATTCATACAGCACATAATATAACAATTTAGAATCAAAATTATTGAAGCGATATGATACGAAATCCACTAGCAACAATTTATATATACATTAAGATATACACCAATGATTTTACATTACTTAATCGTATAATTACACGTAATCAATTTATTACATGATTACGTCATTTTCATCCCCTAATTTTTGAAAAAAAAAAATACTAATTTATACAATTCAAATGCAAAATTAAATTTTAAAAAAGGGGATAATTGGGAGTTTTAGTGCTTTGATTTTCAACCCAAACTCCCCGGACAGTCAATATACGGCCTCGCCGGCTCCGGAAGTCACAGATCGGAGCTTTTATTGAAATCAGAGGCGAGCCTGGAGGCGATCGCGGAGTGATACATGACGTCGTGAAACGACTCCGTTTCCTTGGTCAGCATCCGGAGGCGCTTCGCTTTCTCCTCCGTGAAGCAGCCAGGAGCGAATCGAGATCTTGGAGCCTTCGATTCAGATCTCAACTCGGCCTTATCGTTCGTATCTGTTCCGGCGCCAGTGTCAATGTAGTCCGGCTCCGATGACCAGCCGAAGAGCGGGGTCCACCAGTTGGCGGAGGCGATTTTCCGGCCAGCCTGATCGGAGTTGGAGTTAGGGAAGGCGCGAGCTCCAATGACTGAGGGCCTGAAGTGGAGAAGATTGGACGCCATTTTTGAAAAAGAAGAGAAATTTTGTTTTTGGTTTTGGTTTTGGTTTTTTTTCCTCTTTTGGAGAGGTGAAATGAAAGTGAGGAGCTGGGACAGTTGGGTCGGGCATTTATGGGAAGGGAAAGTAGGAAAAGGATAAGATCGGACACGTGGCGAATACAACTCGAGTGAGGAGTGGGCTCCCTTTTACGCTTTTATTAATGACTTTTTTTACCGGCTATTTCGGTTTCCTCTCCTTATCATTATTAGTATTATTATTATTATTATTATTCTTATTTTTTTTGGCAGATAGCGACTAGCGAGTCAGATCTGACTCCGATGAACGACCGTTGCGAACGATTTCACGAAAATACCCTTTGTCTTCTCCTTTTCAAATGCTTTTGATCCGGTTCGCTCATTTTGGAGGAGTATATTTAAATATAATTTGTGAAACATATTATAATTTGAACGACGAAAAAAAATAGAATAAATGAAATTAAGATACAGAGTATTTGAACGGACACATTCGAAAACAGTTTTTAGGCTCTGTTCTTATTCTAAAAACAAAAAATTCATTCCCATGATTTTTTGAAAGATAAATTGTATTTTTACCTCCCGAATTATTGGTTTTGTAAACTTTTGCCCTTTTAACTATTTTTAGTAGCATAAATTCTCCCTAGATAATTCATTTGTTGCAGAATTACACCTTCTGTCAAGGTGTGTTTATAATTTGATGGAAAAGATGACATAGTGGCTATATTTTTAAAATTTTCTTTCAATAATTTATTGAGAAATTTAAATAAAAATTCAATAAGCTTTCTTTCCCGTGATCTCTTCTCTTTTCACCTCCTCTTCTCTCTTATCTAACGCATAATAGGCAGATGAATTCCAAGCCAATGGCATCAAGAAAAGGATGTGAAAAGAAAAAGGAGATAAAGTTATGAAATAGATCCCAACCACAAGTCTGACTCTGAATCTCAGACTATACCTTGATCTCCAACCATGATCCAAATCCCAATCTTTATCGCCGATCCCACAACTTCAGTTCCCTAACACCCAACTCCTCTGCGTCTAATGTTACATTTGTATATAATGGTGAAAAGATAATATCTTTTGGCATAACTCAAGTGGCTGAAATTAATTCTAATATTACATTTTGTATATAATGGTGAAAAGACAATGTCTTTGGCATAACTGAAGTGGCTGAAATTAATGTCACTTTTACCTATTTCGGTCCAGAATGAATTATCTAATCATTATTGAGTTACTCCTATTTTATGAAAGTCAAGAGCGTGGAAGAAGTTTATGAACATAAAATCTTGGTTGGTATTTTTGGCTAATATTATTGTCATATGGGACCGGGTTGATTCTCACTGTGACTGTTATTCTTGATGAGTTGTTTTGGTCCATGTGATTCCATCTCTTGATTCGACCTCGAAGCCTCTATATGTATCTGAAATTTATCGACTCTGGGCTCTACTTGGACTGCAAGTACTCTTATATAGAAGAATTGGATCTGAGGTTTATTATTATTCTATAACATACTCATAGTGACAACTGTAAATATCCTCCTCATACATCCTTGGTCTTATTACAAAATACGAAGGGTAGGTGAAACATGAGAGGGGAAAGGGAAGACTTAATGGCAAGAGAGATTTTTTTTCGTTTCTAAATTTAATATATTTTTTAATAAATTAAAAGAAAAATAATAAAAATAGCTACCACATCATTTTTCCGTCAAATTATACATAAACATTGATGGAAGGAATAATTTTGGAACAAATAAATAATATGAGGGGAATTCATACAAAGAAAAATAATTCAGAAGACAAAAGTCTTCAAAGCTAATAATTCAGGGGCAAACATACAATTTGTACTTCTTTTTTTTTTTTTTTTTAAAGAATGTGTCTTTTGAATAGAAGAATTGAATTATTAAAATAAACACTCATTCTGACGGACATTTGAATAAAAAATCCGAAATTACTGAAATAAACACCTATTCTAATAAATAACTCATTTGAATGGGATAGAATATAGCCCTTACTCTTTTACGGAAAGAAATGCAAGAGATTCTTTTACTAGCGTAAAACATAATTTTTTTATTCTTTTTAATAAATAGGTTTAGTAATTAGTTGATTATCTTTATTAACTTATTATTTCTTTCTTCTTGTTTTTAAACTAATTAATTATTATCTTCTATTTAGTAATCTGAAAGAGCAAGCGTACTTAGTCTTTGCTCCAGATCTGAGAATAGATCTGCTTTTGGTTCTTAGCTTTCTCCGTACCTTCTCGTCTTTATGTTTTTTTGGTCTTATGATTTAGTTGTAATAACTATAAAACTTTTGGGTCATTTTCAGACATTTAGGATAGAAAATTGTTAAATTGGTAAAGTTTTTAATTAATTGGTAGACATGAAAAATCAAACTTTGAAAATGCTAAATTTGTAAGAAGTCAGTTTTTTCTCGCGTATGTTTTACATGTTTACTATATTAGAATTAGAATGTCCATCGTTAGTGAATTTTATAGAGATGCGTTTCATGTTTGCTGCTTTGTACTCGTTAGTTCAATATATTATGTTAGAAGGTTTGACTTTTTTGAGTTAATTTTGGTTGTCAGCTTATTTTCGCCGGTATTTGTTTAAGAAAATGCTATATAAACAATTATTTTCTTAAAAAGTGTTATTTATGAAAATACCCCGAGAAATGAATGTATTTGATTTTCTTAAGAATGGATAGCAAAAACTCATAATCAAATGAACACGTATTTAAAATCATTTTAATAATACCATAAAAGAGGGATTTTAAAAAAAAATTTTAAATGTTGCCTATAATTAACTATGTCTTTCTTTCGTCTTCTTTTTTTTTTTTTCTTTTTCCTTTTTTTTTTATTTAATAAGTGAATCTAGTATTGTTTTCATACATAACCTTATAGAACATCAGTAATAAATGTTCCATTATCATTTTTTTTAAAAATTGGGCTTAATTAATGTACTTCATTTATTACAAATTAACATCAGTAATAAATGTTGCATTATGATTTTTTTTTTTTAAAATTGGGCTTAATTAATGTACTTCATTAATTACAAATTAAAGGAAAATATCTAGCTACTACTATTCAATCCTCATCTTACCTCATTAGGGATAATAGATTTCTACTTCTACCTTCTGTGTAGCTCGAACCTAGGACCGAGATCCCAAGAAATGAGTGCTCTTACCACATGAGCCAATCCACCTAGTCAAAATGTTGCATTGTGATTACATAATCATGCAATAATAAAAGATAAAAAAAAGAGAAAGGAAAAGAAAATAAAACAATTCAGCCTAAGAATTAGATCCTTTTCTTTTTTCAAGAAATGGAATAATTTAGCTTTAGCTTTTTAATATAAACCCCCTCCTCTCCCCTCCCCCTTTTTAAATAATAATTTTCCTTTGTTTCTAATTTTACCTCTAAGATGTGCACATTTTGGACAAGTGCTAATTGACGGTAGTTTTGAATAGAAAAGATTAAAAAGAACTAACATGAAACAAAAATATAAAAATGAGAATCTAAAAGCTACAAATAAAAAAATGAGAACTAACCATTAAAAAATTAACAGAAATACATTTCTTTTTTTTAATAAAACTAATATTATGAGACTTCAGATAGTTTTGTTCTAAAAAATTAAGTTCAGGGTCAATTTTACTAAATTATTCTAAATCTAGAGAGATTTTTGTATCAACAAGCCTTCAGCTTTTATTAGTTTCTCACAACTTTTTGGAATTACAAAAGGGCAAAAGTTTCGTACTTTACTAATGTCCATAGAATTGGTAGCAAACGTCAAATAAGCAACTTTTGACATTTTCGAATAAAAAATCTTGCATGAAAATTGCAATTCAAACCATTGAAACATTGTAACTTCTTTTTAATTTTTTTTTCCTTGTTTAACATAATATGTTAAAATTACTCAATGAAGTACAAACGTATTGTTCAAAAATATTTGAAAACTCAATCAAATAAATATATGTCTAAGATAACTTTTACTTCTTGAAGGAAAAGTATTAAAACATCTTCCCACAAGATGATGGGTCCATCCTTTTTATAAACTATCTTTGAATGAAAGAAGATCTTTTAAAAATCCATCTAAATACTTCTAAAAGATGATCTTTGATAACTCAAATAAAAAGAAAATTGTACAAAACAAGATAAAATATTGATAACTCATTTTCTCCAAAAAGAAAAAAAACGTTGATAACTCATATTATGTTTGGCTAATTAAGTAAGTAATGTCTATTTTGTTTGGTTAGGTTTTTAGGATTATACTTGTTTGGTTGAGTGGATTTTAGGTTGTTTAGTTGAGTTTCTTTTTTTTTTTTTTTTTTTAAATCTGTTTTGTTGAGTTTTTTAATGTTTATGAGCGATGAACTTGCAATAACTAACTGTGATATAATGTATTCACAAAAGAAATTTGAAAGAAAATCCAAAACAAAAACTTTTGATCCTTATTTTTTGAAATACAAAAATTTTCGTGCATTCATTAAAAAAATAACTTTTTTGAGCAAGAAAGTGAAAGTACGGGGTTAAGTACGGGGTTAAGTATGTAATTTCATCAAATTGTTATCACCACCAAACCATGGATATGGAAAGGTAACAGGAAGGAAGCAAGAAGCGGAGTGGGCGTCAGACTACTTGGTGACAATTTTGACATCATGGACAAACAAAATGACAATTTTGACCTATACCTATACGCGTACAGGTCGGCATTGGCAATTGGCAATTAGCAAGTATATACCAAATTTTGATGCCAAAAGAGTCCTGGATATTTACGTGCGCACGAGACAGACGCGTGACTAATTTGGTTTTGAATCTTACAAAATGTAGTATATCAATTTCACCGAATAAGATGATACAATGTAATGCACAACCTAAATGAGCTAAATTTTAGCCATTATAAATGATGCGGACAGAAGTGAAAAAAGATTCTTTATTTAATATTTAGTAAGCAAGTTTAAGATTGAGTACCACGAACTTCTCCGTTCTAACCCCTCATTGTTTATATATAATTTAAGGGCACAAATTCAGTAAATATTTTTTTTTTTTACCGATGCATAGATATCAATTTGGTCAATGAAAATTTAGCATGTATATTTTTTTATTGTAAAAAATAAGAGAGAGAAAGAACATTAATGATGTATGTTTTTTCATGCACTTCATTATATCCATTGATCCAACGGCTAAAAAAAAAAATACCTACCCATAGGTAAAAAAAAAAAAACCTATTAGATTGGCAATATGTGTTTGTTTGCTATATAATATTAATTCAACTTTGTTTTTTTTTTTATGAAAACTTAATAATTATTAGTATTTTTGAGTTTTAAGTATTTAGGATTTGCAGTCGAAGAATATATTATATGATTTTGAGATTGAATTTTTCATATTTGAACAACTTCATATTTGAACAACATTTTTTTAGTTATTTATATCTTTTATTAAATTATTTTTAATAATTTAAGCTAAAATTAGAATTTTCAAATAAATTTAACTACAATTAGTTTTTTGTTTTCAATAATTTTAAACTTTTAAAAAATTATCGAATTTTTTGAAATTCCCCCTCCACTGGATTGAACGACGAATGATGCTGATAACAAATGGAATGAGAATTGTAAACATTAAAGTACCGGTGCGCCCTATCCCACAAAAATGGGTCTATTTACAGAGAGAGAATAGGAATCACGTGGAGAGAGAAGTACGTTAATAAATTTGGAGTTTAGCAAAAAAGGGTCTATAGAAAGAATGACGTGGAGACACGTACCTTTGGTTCACCTCTGGAGTCGGCAACTTTGAAGTTTTTGAAGGTTTGAACACAATGAACAGAGACACCAAATTTATAACCAAACGGACTAAAGGAGGGACCACGGACATGAGGCCCTGGGCTGTCACTGTAGCTGTGTCCAATCTTTTTCCGGTGGCCATATTTTGTAAGAATTAAATTATCAATAACATAACATGTAATATATAAGGTTACAAAAATATTTAACAAATGTTTACAATAAACTTTAAAACAAAATTTAAAGTTACTAAAAGTTTGGTCCACACTTCAACGGAATTTCAGGAGCACTTCAGAAACACTGTTACCATTGAGACCTATGCAGGATACAATGTCCTTAAAATTGATTTGTTCTCTCCACTAGAATACTCGAGGACTTTAGTAGCATTAGTTTCACATGATACAACGATAAAGAGTGGCAGGTAAAACACTAACACCTCCACTCTAAGAACTGAATGGTTTTGAACTCCAACACACTAAAAACCCTAGCTACGAAATTCCTAAACACTCGAAGAACTTCAGCTAGTAAACTCAAGAACTCAAGAACATTCGAAAAACTAGAGAAATTGAGAGAGGGCGGTAGAGAAAAATCAGAAAGGAAGCTACTGATTTTTGGTGTGTAGAATGAGGTGGGGAAGCTCTCTTTTTATAGTCATTTGGACTGGGAGGTTACAAACCATACTTTCAATTAGAATAAATCCAATAAAGCCAAATATGGCTATTACATGGCCAAAAAATGCCTAGCACTAATGCTTGGTAGAATGGGAGATTTATAGAACCTCCTTCATGGCTGTTACAAAGCCAAAACGCCTAGCACAGTCATAAAAAGGTTGGCAGTTTTCTAAAGGAAAATACTTGGCAGTTTTACATGTAACTAACCATTGAATTGAAGCAGAATTGAAAAAAAAAAAAATCTGGATCGTAGCAAAAGATTGGGCTTACAAGAGTCCAATTATTCGGCCTGGCATTCGTGTCCGCAGGTGCGGGCACACACGAGCCTATGCAAATTCAGGCCCAAGCACGATGATTTGCATCCCCTCTTACGTGCGCCTGAGAGAGCATCTGTGGTAGTTATTCTTACCACCATCACAAAACATGGTTCTATATAAACTACTAGGAATAAGCTTCTCCCACTAATGTGGGACTTCTTGTTTTTCCGTTCATTTTTCAATTCTAATAGTACACTTTTGAGCGACAATTTTTCATTCATCCGTGCACCATTTTGAGCGTGTGAATATACAAAATAGATGTTCTCGCGGAGGAGAACAAGAATTCACCAAGACCTTTCATCAATAAGATATGGGTCCTACTCAATTTTTAGCTTCAAAATGGTTCATAAAAATGAGTTTTATAACAATTTTAGTCTTTATAAATTATTTGGGCTTCCAAGCCCAAGCTAAGCCCATATTCAATTCTTAACCTATTTTCTAACAATCCCCCATATGAATGGAAATTGTAAAAGGAGAGACTACAGACTCTAGACTAAGTGATAGAGTTCTATGAACGAATCCTGCATTAGATAGGTAGGTATTTCCCTTTGAACCTTCCCTCGTGAAAGTATATTTACTTTACTGACTGAATAGTAAACACGATATCTTTGAACTATTCTGTCATTCATGTAAATGATGATATATTTCATACAAGAATCTTTCTTAACACATTCAGTTCTTACGGTTATGTCCATTTTGGCCTTGAACATCTCTGTCTAGGTCTGCAAGAGTTTCTAAAGAATTAAGCCCTCATAATTCCCCTTTGAAGTGGCCCCCACTTCTCTCTCACATACATGATTCCTTAGTTAAGAATAACCCGCATTACTCCGCTCAGTTTCCCGACACATAAGAATCATTAAAAGCCTTTGCTTACCCTATTCCTTACGGGCATCACTATTTTTCATCACAGGAATGGACATGAAGGTAATACCCTCACAGGAGAATAACCTCCACAATGATCCAACTAAGTTTTTACAATTAGGTTGTCCCTTTGAACCTAGATCTTGGGATCTTCAATCAACTAGGTTGGGTTTCCATTGTATAGATTTTTACTTCATGGGCTTTAGTCCCATTCCTCTTAATGATTTATCAACTAACTCTCTGTTCAATCCTTTCGTTAACGGATCTGCTAAGTTATTCCTAGACTTCACATAGTCTATAGAAATAACTCCCGTTGAGAGTAGTTGTCTAATGGTATTATGTCTACGACGTATATATCTAGACTTACCATTATACATGTTACTCTGTGCTCTTCCAATAGCTGATTGACTATCACAATGTATAGATATTGGCGGCATAGGCTTAGGCCAATCTGGAATATCTTCTAAGAAATAGCGTAGCCATTCAGCCTATTCACCACATTTATCTAGAGCTATAAACTCCGATTCCATCGTAGATCAGGCTATAATAGTTTGTTTTGAAGATTTCCATGATACAGCTGCTCTAGCGAGTGTGAACACATACCCACTAGTAGACTTTGAGTCTTTTATATCAGATATCCAATTTGCATCGCTATATTCTTCTAAAACTGCAGAATATCTGTTATAGTGTAGTCCGTAGTCACGAGTATATCGTAAGTACCTAAGTACTTTCATAATTTCTTTCCAATGCTCAGCACTTGGATTACTCGTATATCTACTCAGTCTACTGACTGTGTAGGCTATATCTGGCCTTGTGCAACTCATTAAGTACATCAGACTACCAATCACTCTTGAGTAATATACTTGAGAAACACTCTCACCTTTATTCTTATGAAGGTGTTGACTCATGTCTATCGGAGTTCTGGACACTCCAGAATCATCTTTGTTGAATATCTCCAAAATTTTGTCCACATAGTGTGACTGATTAAGTATGAGTCCATCAGACATTTTTGTAATTTTAATTCCCAAAATTACATCAGCTAGACCCATATTTTTCATGTCAAATTTGGAGTTCAACATATTCTTAGTAGATTTGATTATCTTGTCATTACTACCAATAATGAGCATGTCATCAACATAAAGATACAAAATAATGTAGCCATTTTCAGTGTTTTTGATATAGACACATTTGTCACACTCATTGATTTTAAAACCATTAGCAAGAATTACTCTGTCAAACTTTTCATGCCATTGCTTTGGTGCTTGCTTCAAGCCATACAGAGACTTGACCAGTTTACATACTTTCTTTTCTTATCCAGGAGTAACAAAACCTTCAGGTTGTTTCATATAGATTTTTTCATCTAGATCTCCATTAAAAAAGACTGTTTTTACATCCATTTGGTGTACTTCAAGATTCCGCAGAGTGGCAATCGCAAGTATCATCCCTATGAAATTTATTCTTATCACAAGAGAATAAGTATCAAAGTAATCTAGGCCTTCCTTTTGCCTATAACCTTTGATAATCAATCTAGCCTTATATTTGTCAATTGTTCCATCTGCTTTCATTTTCCTTTTGAAAATCCATTTCGAACCAAGTGGCTTATATCCTAGAGGAAGATCCACTAGTTCCCACGTATGGTTTTGTAAGATGGAATCAATTTCGCTCTTAATGGCCTCTTTCCACAAAGGTCCCTCAACAGAGCTCACAGCTTCTTGGAAGCTTTGAGGTTTACTTTCCAACATGTAAACTAAAAAATCCAGACCAAAAGATTTTTCAGTTCTTGCTCTTTTACTGCATCTAGGCTCATCTTCAACGACTTGTTCTTGGTCCTGACTATTCTCAGTAATAGCCTCATAAGTTTGTTTAGATGTACTAGGTACTTCCTTGGATTTATACGGAAATTCATGTTCAAAGAACAATGCATTTCTCGATTCTATTATTGTGTTCTTGTGTATGTATGGGATTTGTGACTCATATACAAGAAACCGATAAGCACTACTATTATGTGCATAACCAATGAAAATGCAATCTACTGTCTTTGGTCCTATTTTCACCTTTTTAGGTATAGATACCAATACCTTAGCAAGACATCCCTATACTGGCAAGTATTTGTAGGAAGGTTTTTTACTTTTCCATAGTTCATAAGGTATCTTTTCTTCTTTCTTACGGGGTACCTTATTGAAAAGGTAATTAGCTATTAAAATAGCTTCCTCCCAGATGTTTAGAGGCAAGTCAGAACTTAACTACAATGCATTCTTCATCTCCTTCAAGGTACGATTTTTCCTCTTAGCAACACCATTTGACTGAGGCGAATAAGGCGGAGTGACTTCATGTATTATTCCGTGTTGTGCATAGAATTCACCAAAAGGTGATTCATACTCTCCACCATGATCACTTCTAATCATCTTAATTTTCTTATTAAGTTGATTTTCGACCTCATTCTTATAGAGAATGAACTTCTCTGTTGCTTCGTCCTTAGATTTTAGCAAATACACATAACAATATTTTGTGCTATCATCGATAAAAGTAATAAAATACTTATTACCTCCCCTTGTTTGTACAAATTTTAAATCACAAATGTCACTGTGAATTAAATCAAGGGGTTCAGTATTTCTTTCAATAGTTTGAAAAAATGACCTTGTCAATTTTGCCTCAACACAAGTTTGACACTTATGTTTTGTATCAATTTGGAAATCAGGAATATGATTTAAGTTAATTAATCTACGTATAGTATCATAATTAATATATCCTATTCTACCATGCCATAAAGTAGAAGACTCAATCAAGTAAGCAGAAGAACTAGCTTTATTGATATTGGGCTTTACAGTCATTATATTTAATTTGAACATACCCCCACATTCATATCCATTTCCCACAAAAAGACCATTTTTGGTCAATACAAATTTATCTGACTCAAACACTATACAGAATCTGTGCTTATTCAGAAGTGAACTAGACATAAGATTCTTACGGATATCCGGTACGTACATCATGTTATTCAGAGTTAGTTCCTTCCCCGAGGTCATCTTTAGCACCACTTTCCCAGACCTTGTACTTCAGAGGTGACTGAATTACCTATGAAGAGCTTCTCCCTATTCCCTACTAGTTCAAAGGTTATGAACAGGCCTTTATCAGAACAAACATGTCTTGAAGCTCCAGTATCAATCCACCATTCCCTTGGATTAAATCCAACAAAGTTGACTTCAGAAATGACTGCAGACAGACTTATGTCTTCTACATCTTTTGTGATGCCATCTACCACATTGGTTTCATTCTTCTTCTTCTTTGGAAGTCGGCAATCTGAAGCCCTGTGACCTATCTTGTTACAGTTAAAGCATTTTCCTTGAAATTTTTGCTTCTTGCCCACTCTACTTTTAGGTCATAGTTTAGATCCTTTCTTTGACTTGTTCTTCTTAGCCTTGGAGCCTTGATCATGCTCCACAATATTTGCCTTTGCCCTAGATGTACTAGTCGTGGCTCCTGTCTTTTCAGCACGTCTGTTGTCTTCTTCAATGTGGAGCCTTATAACAAGGTCTTCGAGGCTCACAACCTTTCGCTTGTGTTTTAGGTAGCTCTTGAATTCCTTCCATGAAGGGGGTAGCTTCTCATAATAGTAGCTATTTGGAAGGGTTCACAAAGGGCCATCCCTTCTGCCTGAATCTCATAGAGAATCAATTGAAACTCTTGAACTTGACTGATTACAGTTTTTGAGTCGACCATTTTATAATCAAGGAAGCATCCCACCACAAATTTCTTAGAACCAGCATCCTCAGTTGTATATTTATAGTCTAGTGACTCCCACAGTTCCTTTGCCGTTTTCTTATTACGATATACACTATATAATGAATCCGTCAAACCATTCATTACATAGTTTCGGCATAGGTAGTTAGATTGTTTCCAAGCATCCACCACAGTAAGAACTTAGAAATCTTGCTCATCTTCTCTGACTTTTGGAGCTTCTTCAGTCAAGAACCTTGCAATTTTCAATGTAGTCAGATAAAATAGCATTTTTTGCTGCCACATTTTGAATTTCAACCCATTGAACTTCTCAGGCTTCTCTTCATAGTACGCTGCTGGTATCATTGGAGTTACAAGAGGGTTTGGCACTCGAGCCACAGCAGGGACTGACATTGTCACTTCAAATGCCACAGCAGACTATTGAGAACTAGCCATGTTCTCACCATTGACAACATCAACATTGTTGTTTGCCATCTCTGAAATTAATCAATAAAAGATTATTAATTTCAGTACAAATTTATTCCCAAGAAAGGCCGGAGGGTTCACAAATAAGTCCCACTCAAAATCCCGCCGAGGAAAGACGTGGAGGGGTCACAGTTTCTTCCTCTTCAAACCCGGTCTCCTTAGACAGAACATAAATTCTCCTCCACAAGAATTCCACAATAAGAATAATTATAATAACAAAGCAGCAGAGCAATATATATATTCAAACAACTAGAATTATATATATTGCAAATATGAGCATAAAGAATTAACAAATAAATTCTAACATGCAACCTAGTATAAAAAATTTAATAGATAAATTCTAACATGCAACTTAGCATAAAGAATAAAATAAATTCTAACATGCGACCTAGTATAAAGAATTTAATAAAATAAATTCTAACATGTAACCTAATAAAAACTTATATAAAGCAACGATTCAGTTTTTAGATTGTAAGAATTAAATTAACAATAACATGCAATATATAAGATTACAAAAATATTTAACAAATGTTTATAATAAACTTTAAAACAAAATTTAAAGTTACCAAAAGTTTGGTCCACACTTCATTGAAATTTCAGTAGCACTTCGGAAACACTGTTACTGTCGAGGCCTGTGTAGGACACAGTGTCCTTAAAACTGATTCGCTCCCTCCACTAGAATATTTGAGGACTTTAGCTAGCGTCTGTTTCCTAGAATACAACGACAAAGAGTGGCAGACAAAGCACCAACACATCCACTCTAGGAACTGGATAATTTTGAACTCCAACACACTAAGAACCCTAGCTACGAAATTTCTAAACATTCGAAGAACTTTAGCTAGTAAACTCAAGAACTCAAGAACATTCGAAAAACTAGAGAAATTGAGAGAGGGCGGTAGAGAGAAATCAGAGAGGAAGCTATTGATTTTTGGTGTGTAGAATGAGGTAGGGAAGCTCTCCTTTTATAGTCATTTGGAATGGGAGGTTACAGACCATACTTTCAATTGAAATAAATCCAATAAAGCCAAATATGGCTGTTACATGGCCAAAAAATGCCTAGCACTAATGCTTGGCAGAATAGGAGATTTCTAGAACCTCCTCCATGGCTGTTACAAAGCCAAAAGACCTAGCACAGCCATAAAAAGGTTAGTAGTTTTCTAAAGAAAAATGCTTGGCAGTTTTACATGTAACTGACCATTGAATTGAAGTAGAATTGAAAAAAAAATAATAATCTGGCCCGTAGCAAAAGATTGAGCTTACAAGAGTCCAAGTTTTCGGCCCCGCATTCGTGTCTGCAGGTGCGGGCACATATGAGCCCATGCAAATTCAGGCCCAAGCCTGATGATTTGCACCCCTTTGCGCGCGCTTGAGAGAACATCTGTGGTAGTTATTCTTACTACCATTACAAAACATGACTCTATATAAACTACAAGGAATAAGATTCTCCCACCAATACGGGACTTCTTGTTTTTCCTTTCATTTTTCAATTCCAATGGTACACTTTTGAGCGACAATTTATCATTCATCCGTGCACCATTTTGAGTATATGAATATACGAAATTGATGTCCTCGAGGAGGAGAACAAAAATTCACCAAGATCTTTCATCAACAAGATATGGATCTCACTCAATTTTTAGCTTCAAAATGGTTCATGAAAATGAGATTTATAACAATTTTAGTCTTTATAAATTACTTGAGCTTCCAAGCCCAAACTAAGCCCATATTCAATTCTTAACCCATTTTCTAACATATTTGTCATTTGCGCGGTCTCGGCTAGCTGAATCCTCGCCATTGTTCTAAGATATATGGTTTTGAAATTTCTGAATGACAATGATGATTATTATTATTTCACTACTTATTTTAATCAAAAGGAAAATCTGAATTTGTTTTTATGTACAAGTATAAACGAAATGTTATTATTGATGTAAATATGGATAGTAGTTCATTTTCTTGTCACAAATATTAATAGAGCGGACAAGGTTACACTAGATATATCTGCATTTTTTCTTCTTAAAAATGACAAAATTTATGCTTCAACGACATGAGACTGAACTAGAGATTTTCATTAGTCGGTTTAATCTGTTTCCGAGGACTCTCCAATCCGACTTGTCGATTTTAATTTGCTAGAGTGCCAACTAAAGACAGACTAAGTTCAGTCAATTTGAACAATTGCTTTTTTTTTTTTTGTTTTTTTTTTTTTTTTGACTGGGACGATTGCTGAGACTGTGGGCAAGGGTAATTGAAGTTTGGCAAAGAGTGAGGCAAACAATTGAGAGTTAATAGACGACAAACACATCATGATTATATGATAACTTCGCACAATATGTTTGTAATAATCATTCAATAATAAGTAATAACTTATAGATTATAATATTAATCATAAAAATATTTAAAATAATAAAAAAAGTGAAACATCTTTTAGCAAGAACACCTAAAAATAATTGAAAATAAATTTGGACGAAAATATCAAACTAAAATTGAAATAAGAGATCGATAATAAGCCCTGTATGGCACAGGACAAACATAAGTTCGGACATAAATAATAAAATATTGAAAACACGCATAATTAGATACGAAAACAGTGTAATGTAAAAAAAGGCCCGGTAGAAGAAAGGTTTGGGACAAAGGTTGGATTTGATGTTAGAAAAGTACATAAATACTCCTTTTCTTATTCAAATTCTCTTAAGTACCCCTTTTTATTTTTATTTCACCAATACTTTGTTTTTTGAGAGACATACACTGCAAGTATTTTATACATAGAAATGTATGCTGTGGTATGCACTTGGCACACATGATAAGTATGAGATTAAATATGATTAAATTAATCCTATATTTAGTATTTGGTGCATGAATATGAGGGGATTGAATATGATTAAAATAATATATTCAAAAAATAATATCTTTAGAAGAAGATAATTTTATTCTCGTGAGAATTTGAAATTAGGAGGGATTATGAATTTGCTTAAGAATAATAGGAATGTTTTGAAGAAGTAAAAAAAAATGGTATTTTTAAATTCAAAAATAGTATTTTTCTAAATTTAACTTTAAATTGGTAAAATCAGAAATGGAACTTTTACAAATATTTTTTTAAAAGTGATACTTTTGAAAATATATTTTTTGAAAACAATATTTTTCTTAAAATTGTTTAAAATAGTATTTTTCTAAAATAAACAAACCTTAAAATTTGTTATTTAGTTAAGAATATGAAACACACGTATGCTATCGTATCCTAGCAAAAAGCAACTCACATCGTTGTTAAGATGTTGATGAGGAGCTGACAAGATTAGAGATACCAGTGGAAGACTGTTTTGATGTGTTAGACATCTATGCTGCAAAACCAGAGACTATTAGCGTCTTAACTTTCCTACCCGATCAGAAAAAAATTGAGTTTATTATGTCACTCTCGAGGAAGATATAAACTAAGTAACCTAGTATTCGTTTTTAATATAATTTTATATTGTTTTGGACGATGAACAACAAAGACAATTAAATATGTATAGATGATATGATATGATTATTATTATTTCACTACTTATTTTAATCANATTGCTAAAAAATATATATATTTACTAGTTAATTCTATTTTAACGTTTGACACATACAAATGCCAAAAAAAAATCAAAATTAAAAAATTTGTGGCACTACAACTATAAATTTATAGTCGGCAGAATCCAAAATATTAAGTCAATTAAACTAGAAATTTAAATTAAATTAAATAAATTTATAAAAAAGAATTTCTTTTTTAAAAGTATAGTGTCAAAGCCTGTCTCCTTTTCTAATCCTTCTTGTTTTTTTTGGGCTTGATGCGCTGATGCATGCAGCGTCAGGCGTCCGTATGTTTTTTTTTCCCTGCAAAAATTAAGCCAGTTGTTCGTTCATATTTTAATGTTTTATTTGTATGGACCCAAGTTTTAGAAAACAGGGGACCCTTTTTTGTTTTTTGGTAGCCCATCATTTAAAGTGCTCGAAATTGTAAAATGTGGATGGTCAATTTTTTTTTTAATTTATTTAAAATCTCAAATTTAATTATAAAAATAATTTTTTAAAAAATTAATAAAAATACAACTTTTTTTTTTGATAAAAATAAAAATACAACTTTTAAAGTCTTGAAAATCTAATTTTGAATAGAAGTAGTATATTTATAAATAAATTTATAAAATGGTATTTATCAAACTTGACTTTTCAAGAATATTATTCCTTAAATAAATTGAGAACTTTTATAAACAATAAAGAAAATTTAGGCCATCTACGGCTATTTTACATAAGAATTACAAATATACGGTGGACTGAGATTATTCAAGATTTGGGGCCAAAAGTTTTAGAAAAATCCCACTTTTAAAACTTTTAGAAAATTATCATTTTTAAAATAGTACTAGTATCCAGTAACTAATTTTCGATTACTGATAACTAGTAACCAAATATTTTTATAACTGGTATATACTTAATAATTGGTTACCAGTTTTTAAACACTGGTAACTAGTAACAATTTTTTTAAAAAATTGCACTTTTCTGTTTTTTTAAAAAGTAGTATTTTTCTAGAAAATGCGGTATAGGAATTTGAAAAAAAGTTGACCCTCTGTATTTATGTGGAGTATTTATAAGAAATGGCGTTAATATCAGATCAATTTAAAACATGACCCTTTTTACACATATTTAATAAATAACTGTATTATAGTTTTATTTTAATAAATAACCGTTTTTCAGTTGATCTATTTTTTTTATAAATTAAATCAATTTTTCAAAACACACATCAATTTTTAAAAATAAATTAATATATTTTGGTATACTAAATAAAGTAAATCAATTTTTTTTTAAATGAATCAATTTTTAAAAAATAAATCAATATATTTTGATATACTAAATATGAAAAACAACCACTTTTTAAATAATTTTCAAAATTCAGTCGTTTTTTTTTAACAATATTTGAAATTCGGCCATTTGGCTAAAAGGCCATTTTTGTAATTTTTGTCTGTTTTTTTTTTTCCCAGATAAAAGTGTTAGAAACCTTTAAAAATTAGCCAATCCAGACTTTTCATGTTCTTAAACTTTTGGGGTTGTATTTCTGTATGAGCTCAGCCCGGCTACTTTTACTGGGCCTTTTCTCGACATTTTCCTCTAGTTAGGATGGTTGAACCGTTAACGATAACTACTGGGCTTAGTGGTTTGGGGCTCCCATTTCAGGGCCTATAATGTAGATTGCCGAAGCACTTTGCATTTTGAAACTCATCGTCACAATTATATGTCGAAAACCATATTGGATATGCAAGTAAACGTTGAAAGTTCCCATGGTTATTGCATGCAAAATTCCCACAAAGTTGTAGGGACGGCGGGCCCACTCTATCAGGTTGACGTGTTAATACCACTTTCATGGAACTTACATATCAAGTTATGGCACATGGTGGTCCAATGAACCATCTCTTGAGACCACAAAGTCACATGCACACAACTCACAAAATGAAATTGAAATAAACAGTAATAATTTTGAGTAAAATAACTTTTTTAGTAGTGATTTGAAAAATGATTTTTCTAGTAATGTTTCGTAGTCTTTTTGTGACATAATTTGTGACTGTTAATTAGTCTTAAAAAAGCTATAATTTTATAGTTACAAATTATACGACGAGATTTATTTTATAATGTCAATTTGAAGAAGAATACTAAAAAAATCATTTTGTTTCAACTTAGTAGTAACCAGGTCCATTCCCCTTACAAATTCAAAGCTCCCTCAAGTTGAATTCTTTTCCAATCTTTGTCAATTTCTTGGGCCTCTTTTTGAAAATACAGAAACAGTGGCCCAACAGTGAAGTTTTGGCCATGAATAGACCGAGTTCAATGAAGAACAAGTTGGGAAACACAATCAATCATTCATCTCTTAATGGACTATGGAGAAATGGTCCCCATAAGGGTCCCCATTTTTGTGCCTATTTGCATACCAATTTTTTCCATGTGTCATTACATTATGCCAAAAGCAAAGATTCAGTATCAACCCCCAAATTTTTGAATCGTCAGATTTTTCATTCTATTCAATTTTGAACCGTCAGATGGGATGACTAACAGCCTTACTGTCCCGACTCCACCTTCGAGTCTGTTTCCAGCCCTGCCCACCAGATTCTCACCTCTAGTGGTTGCACACTTATTTCTTGACAACGTGTTCAAACATTACAATATATGTCAAATTTTAAGATTTTTTTGGCTCCCGGGCTGTACTAAGTCTAATCTTGATATTGTAACATCGTTAGGGTAAGTCAATTTGCTAAACAATATCTAGTGTTGAAATATTCGAGTGGATATTTTTGTTGAAAGTTTGGAGAAGCATTAATGTCCAACTAACCTGGTATCATTTTCAATAAAGAATACAAAAAAATATTGTATTAAATGTGAAAGAGGTCTGACTAAGTAAATCGCATTTTATTTAAGTCTTTAAATTGAGAGATAATTATCATTTTTTAAATATTTAATTAGATTTAACATCATTATTAGATTCTACTATTTTTAAGAGAGAATTAGTCAAGAATCTATCAAAAATTCATCAATAATCCATCAAGATTATTACTAACGTCAAGAATCTGCCAAAAATCTGTCAAGATCGCTAAGAATTTATCAATAATTCATTTATAAAAGTAGGATTATGGTATATTTAATTAATTAGAAAAAAAGTAATATTCACCTAATTTATTCTTAAATCGAATTTGTGTCATCTACAAAGTGCCACATTCCAATTCAAAGAAAGTTGGGATATTACACAATCAACTAATTTGAGTTTTCATCTTTTTTGCACAAAAAGCTTATATTGCCAAGAAATTGCTGGCTTTTATTCAATAAATCTTATTGATCCGTGGATGATCAATAAATTTTGCATTTTTACTTTGATAAGTTGCTTGCTTTTATGGATTAGTTGTATCTTTTGGTCATTTAATAAACTGGGAAAATTAGGTGCGATGGTTTTACATATTGGTGCAATCAACACGGATGTGCTCGTAAGAATCTGGTAGACATGGGAAATTATCATTTTTATACCCTGTATTTTGATAGTTTGTCAATTTATATTTTCTGTTTTGGTTATTATCAATATTGATCCTTAGATTTCATATTTGTTATAAATTTATACCCTGACACTAATTTAGAGCAGTTAATTTATCAAGATGATTTAATAAACTTATTCTCGGATCAGTTTTATATGGTTTATTTTTAAACGGCAACTTGGTAAATTAACTGCTCTAAATTGGTGTCAAGGTATAAATTTGTAACAGATTTTAAATTTAAGGGTCAATATTGATAATAACTAATACAGAAAGTATAATTTAAACAAAATATCAAAATACAGGGTATAAAAATGATAATATCTCGGTAGACATTCCCCTTCTTTTACTTAAAAAAAAAATTTACTGATTCTGATAGGAAAATTGACCCAAAAAAAAAAAAAATTCAAAAGTTCGGAGTGCATCTTTGGAAACGCGGGTTCGATTTGTAATTTTCCGAAAAAAGTTTCTCCTAATTTAGTACAAGAATAATACAATTGACATTAGATTTATTACAAAATATATTTTTCCTACTTATTTGGCAAACAAAATTCTAGTGTCTTTATTCTCTAACATAGGATGCTCTCACTTCATATTTTGTCATTTCTTTCTCTTTATCTTCTTGGAGGATTTCCTTAAGGGCATATTAAATAAAATCGTGCATTTACTATTTATAAATGTTATAACATGAAAATACAATAAATATATACTGGAAAACCCCTAATAATTTGATTAGCAAAAGTACACACAAAATTAAGCTAAAAAATTCATCCACCCTAATCACTGTTAGGACTACGAAGTCGTCACTTACGGAAACATGTGACATATGATTCACGGACATATTTTATAATTTCCCTGGATTTATAGTCTTTGTAGATTTTGTCCTCCGAACTTTTTTTATTGCATTTGTTGTTCTTATGTAATTAATTTAATATTACAAAAGTGATCCTATGTCAAATTCTATATATCTAATTTACATAACATCTATTTTATTATTGTTATNCTTCTCACTTCGGAGAACGACATGTAAAACTTGCAATTGCATTTGCATTAAATTCTAAAAAGCCCGAATAGATAGTTAGATTATGAACTTAATAGGCTCGAGCTTTGTGAATTCTTGTTATGTTTTTACCATGTTTTTCTTACTTTGTTTTCTTTTGCAATATTGGCAACTTTTGGTATACATAGAAAGAATGGACACCAACAACCATGCAAATGAAAGCGGTAACAAGTTTAGGGAAGAGGAGGGGATGGGTGAAAGGTGGAGAGACGAAGACTTTTTTTTTAACATTTTTAAAATTTAATTTAGCTTTTTAAATAAGTTAATCAATGAAAAATTATAAAATAAATGTCATGTATGCGGATTCATTAAATTCTGCACGAATCTCGACAGAATGATCAATTTTATAACAAATGAATTGTTGAACAAATGAATTATGCAGCAAGAACAAAATGAACTATACAATGAGAACAAATGCAATACAAAAAAATTCAGGGGTAAAAACAAAAATTGTCCTATATATATGTTCCTAACTTTTTCTTTTCAAGATAATTTATGTTCCTAACTTTAAATTCGTGGGATTGGAGAAAGAAAACTTTAAACTCCATAATAAAGTCCTAGTTTGCATTGACAGGTTCGGCTGCATTTAATAATTAAAATATGAAAGTTATGAAAATCTCTTTTGTCTTCTTGATTTTGTTTATGACTTTTCTTTCGTAAGTATTAATTTTCATATGGCAGGCATGGTTCCTTTCATGTTATTCCTATATAAGCTACAACTAAAGTAACTACCTAGTTTATTACAGGTTTCTCGCCCAAATTGAGGGTACGTCAATCATTTGTGCTATGACCTTGTTGTGAGGGCCATGAGTGGGGCTCGAGGCCAACTGAAAATTTTATATGATTTATTTTTTTTAAGAGAAGTATTTTTTTTTAAATTGTAATATATAAAATATTTTAGCTAGAATTTAAATTCCTCTACTCTCACACATTTCTAAAAATTTTAAACCAATTAAGTTAGTATCATTCTCTATTTTCGTAATTAATTTATCTATTTATAGGATGTTCTCCATTCTCATGAGTCGCGAATTAAATTGAAAATTTTCTTGTCAACCTAAGGAGCAATATTGGTCATTCTAATTGGGAAAAAAAAAAAATACTATTCACATATTAAATGGTCATAATCGAAAGTTAGTTTTCATAATTGTCAACTGTCACTAAATTTTCATAGTTATCACCAATAATTTATGTACAGGTGAGTCATTTTTCCAGCCCAATCCCGACGAAAAGCTTTTTTCAATATAATAAATTTTAATATAGTTTCATTTCTAAAGTAATGCTTAAGGGACACCATTCCGAATACCACTAGACATGCCACTATTTATTGGGTCACACGCTACTTTTATTAATGATGTGATATTTTAGGTGAGAGTTAATGAGTAGAGAAAAACTCTATACTTAGTTTAGTTTTAAGTGCTAACTAATTCAAGTGATGCCATGTTATTCAATATATGTAAATTTTTTAATTAAATGGGTAGAGCTGCTCAAACTAAATTTTTGTTGTTAGTATTTCCTATTACATATCGTAATGTGGTAATATGCTAGAATGTATGTCATAAATTATAACTGCTGATGTTTTTTTTAAATTTATTAAATTGACATTGTCCTAAATGTGAGTGAAAAATATGACAGAGATAAAATATACTATTGTAAGAGCAAGGAAAAAAAATACATGGTGGTATATTTATTCTGATTAGCTATTACACTAATCTCTAAGGTCGAACTTATTGGTTTGATCCTGAACTTAAAAAAGTAAAAAGGAAAGAGAGAAAAGTAAGTGGCAGATTTCAGAAAGAATATAATTCCACAAGGGCTTAAATGGAGGAATGAGGTGAAGAAATAGCGGGAAAGCAGAATCTTCATCCTTGTGTTGTTGGAAAAGGTCAAACGTTTTACACAACGAAAAAGAGCTTTCTGGTCCAACCCCTTTCAGTGGTGGCGGCGGCTTCCTACGTGGAGTTTTGTCTTTCTAGCATGTTTCCGAAGTGCTACGTGGAAAGTGGGATCCACATCCTCACCGCACCCCATGAAGAAAAATGATGAAATGTGAGTGGTAGATTTGGGTTCTCATTCAGATAATGGATATTTTGATGGTGGAAGTTGAACCAAGAATCAAAGAATGCTGGATTGGATTCAATCAATAATTTTTAAAATACTTGACTACGAAACTCTCTTCTCGGTTTTAGTTAAACTAGAGAATTTTCACTTTGTCTTGACAAAATCCTCTAATTAAATTTGAATTTATAAATAAATTCACCCCTGATCAAAATTTAGTCAAAATTAAGGATAATTAGCTATATTTAGTAGAGAAGAAAGAAAATGAACGGAGAAGAAAAAAATGAGAGAGACAAGCAAATGAAATTACTTTTTCTCTACTGTGGTTTAGTAAATAGAAATGAAAGAAAATGAGTTTATTTTTCTTTGTAAATTCATTTTCTTTGTTTGGCATTGGAGGTAAAATGGAAGGGATAGAAAATAATATTATTTTAAAATGAGTTTATTTTTCTTTGTAAATTCATTTTCTTTGGCATGATAGAGTCCCTTATTGTCTTCGCAAGGATAAGTAATTTTAAAATATTACAACTAATCCCAAAAATTTTCCTTGCTTTTCTTTCAGGGGAATTTTCCTTTGTGAGCCCGATAGTATTTTTTTTCCTCCCTATTTTATCTTCATTTCTTTTTTCCTCATACTAAACGACCTTACTTTCTATTTTGCTCTCTCATCTTTTTTTTTTTCCCCTTATTTTTTCCTTTTACCAAATATAATCTGAAAGTAAAAATAATGCAAACCTAAATTTTAGATAAAAATTAAAAAATAATTTAGGTTTTTTTTTATGATAAATTTAAGTTTGACTTAGGTTTTGATTGAGGCTATTTTTGTCTATATATTTTCATTTTTGATTATAACTAGTAGATTTGTTAAGGGTCAATCTGATATTGTTATATTGAATTGCATCTGTGTTATGTACAAGAAAGCAATTATGAGAAAAAAGATAAGATTTTTAGTAAATTTAATTTACAAAATTGTTGTGCTATTTTAAAATAGGTGAACCCATATACTTTATGTGCTATAGAATGATCTTTTAGGAAATTTGTATTATGAAAGTAGAGTTAACTTTGAAAAGCAACTGTTTATTACAAAAGTATTGCAAACATAATAAATCTAAAAATTGAAATGCATCACTTGTTGGGATATTTTCCCTACAATGTAAATTTTTAATTTTATCGTTTAGTATAATCAACTTTATTTTATATACAATTATGATATTTGGTAGATTAAACTGTCTCAGTAGAATAGTTTATTTATCTACAAAAAATTCTATACCTTTATTGGTCTATAAAGAAATAAATATGATTAAGTATGCTAATTATGGGGAGACTTATTTCTTTATTTAAGTCTAAATGAATTACTTCATAATATATAAATAAAGATGAAATTCTTTATTTACTATAGGTTTTAGTGTTTATCTATCTTAACGGGAATAATGTCTCAAATCATTAAAGTGAGTTTTCTGATAAAAACATTAGTACAATATAAATAAGTTATATATGTTGAACTAGACCAGATAATATAAAGAATTGTAATACCGTAACTCGATTCTTAATATGATTACTTACTAGTTTTTAACATGTAGATCTTAATCTTTAGTATTTGATTGAACATGCATTCATTGGTTGTAGCCTTTTGACTTATTAAAAGACTAGCCTCTATGAAGTACGGAGTGAATTCTGGTATATTAGAGGTTACGATTATGAATTGATGATAAAAATAGTTAAAGACACTATACATTAATGCTACTTTAAGGATTTTTAAGATTCTTAGAATAATAAAATCGAAGATCTTAATATTCACTTTGTGAGTGGTTAATAATTTTGTCTAAATGGCCATTGAGAGCAAAATTATTGACATTATTATTCTTTAATGGAAAGATGGTGACTTAAAGGTAAATATGTGTTGGAGGGGTATTACAGTAATTTCAGAAAGAATTTAGCCAAGGTTGAGAGAAAAAAGGAAGAAAAAGTTTCTTGCAACCTTATGTTCTCATCTCAAGTCTCGGTATTCAAAAAAATCAAAAAGGTGTTCTTGATCGTTTTCCAATTGAATGATTTAACTTGATGTCCACTCGTCTCATCTTCTAAGAGCCAGAGAACAAGAAGATCTAGCGTCAGAGGTTTGATCAATATCAACAAAGAGATAAAGAAAGAGCATGTATCAAGAAGTAAATGCTAAAATTCCCTCTCTAGGATTTTTTGCATCTAGATTTGATTTATGTTATATGTTTGTTTGATATATGTATGTTCTTTAGTTTTGAAAAGTATGATTTCATATAAAATTTTAAAACCTAAATCTACTATTTTTCTACTATGTTCATGATATAATCATATATTTTTTCATTAAATTCATACATGTATCATTTTTCTTAAGTGTTAGGACAGTTTCTATCGTCAATAACAAATATAATGATTGAAAATTATTTAGCAATAATTAGCAAAAGTATATTAAATCTAGTCAAAACAATAATATGAGACAAAAAATAAAAAGTTAATAACAGAAGAAGTTTTGAGGAAAATCAAATTAAGTCTTGTGTTACACTCAGTCTCCTTAAAATAATTACGTCGAAGTGCTATAAGAATTGCTAACAACATTTGTCTCCTAAGATAAAATGGTTTACGAGTAACAAAATTGTACCAAATTGCACTCCGAATAAATTGAGTGCACTCAAACTTGATCACCAAGACCATATGAAGAAAGCTCGACCACTTAAGAACTCAAATACACCAAAAGAGAAAAACTCAAATACTCTAGAATCTCAACCACTAATTAACTTAAGCATAATCATCACAAAGAATATTTGAGAGAAAAAAACATAAAAATGTTTGGTATATTGGAAAGTGAAAGAGAGTTCTCCTTTCATAGCCTTTATGAGAGAACTAACCATTAAAACCTCTCCTTAAAGCCAGAAAACCTTTTTGCATTTTCAAAAGAATAAATGGCTTCTTAAATAGGCTATTACATTTTTTTGACTGAGCAATGAGAAAGCTCAATTATTTATGGAATTACAACCTATTTCAGAATCTTATTTGGTCCTTAAAGATTGGAAAAAAAAATCCAAAGAGAAAAAGGAGGCCAAATACAGAGTGGATTTTTTGAGTGGATTTTTTGAGCCGACATTCATATATACAAGATACATAGGCGCACATGAGTCGTATGCTTGGCTAGTCTATGACCCGTACCACCCCTTGTGTGTACAAGAGAGAGCCTATATGCTTATCACGTTACCAAAAAGAATAAGATAATTCTATATAAACAACTTTTGGGTTGTGCTCATTTTCCTATGTGAGACTTTAGCAAATTCTTTTTATTTCTTTTTTCCTTCTTATTTAGCTTCTTTTGGGTGATAAATTCTCATTTACTCTATTACTATTTTAAGTAAATAAATATTCGACTTTGAATTACTCACGGAGGAGAACTTAAATCCATAGTGACCACTTACTAGCATAGAATGAGTTCCACCAAGAAATTTGCCTCAAAAGGGCTTAGCAAAATCGTATCACATATCTATTTTTCCAATATACCTGATTCTCAAATTCTGCTTAAAAATATCGATTGCACAATAATTTTTAAAATCTGCTTATCAAAAGTAGAGATTTACCAACTACCTCTATCTCCCGTCTTTTCTCTGATCACTTTTAAAAGTTAAAATAACCTCTAGAATCAATTCTATAAGAGGCCTAATTGTAAGCTAAAATCTGTGAGGAGTATTTTATCATTCTCATAGACTAAAGGAGGATTGTCTAATTTTAGATAAAATTCAAGACAATTTGTTTTTGTAAATATCCCATCTAAAAGTTTTAACTCTTCCACGATACGTAACAGTAACTTAATATGGCATTTGAAGAAAATAGTGTGAAAACGTATGGTTTAACAAAGAAAAAACAGATGAAGATTAAAAATATGAAAACGTGTTAATAATAATAATGCCAAGAAGAAAAAAAGACCGAATCCAATCGCAATTACATGAGTTTGAAAGAAGGGACAATTACATGAGTTTTTCATTATTTATGTCAAAATTACAGTAAAACTCACTGTACCATGAATGATTAATACATTCTTTAGCTAGGTTGTAAGAAATTAGAAAATCAAGGGGAAGTTCACTTTAACCCTTGTGCAGATATGATTTTGTCACTTTGCGCCATATAAAAATCTTGGAATATAGCCCTCTGAATTTCGTAAGACATACTTCACCCCATTAATTAAGATACAAACATGTCGTCTTTGGTTGACATTTTCTAGAACAGTTGAAAAACGGGTCTATTAAGGGTCGACATATTTCAACACAATTAATAAACGTGTTGACCCAAACACAGTACGTTTGACATGAACTTTTGTTGCGCTTTATTATTTTTGATGATCTGTAGCAAAGCCGAACCTTATAATAGTGGATTCTGAGAATAATTAACTCGATCTGTTCGTCTGACCACCCTTGATCCTGCTTGCCAAATCATGCTCCCTAGAATATTAAAAATATGTTTTGTAAAAAGTTCTCATAAATGAGTCTATTTTTTAAAACATACTATTAAAAGAGTTAGTTCACCTAATTGTTACAAAAATTATTACAAATAATAATAAATCTAGAAATAAGTGCCATAAAAACAATAATATATAGCATAATAAATTAAATTAGAATTAATTCATTATAACTAAAAAAATAACAATCATAATAGTAATAATTAAAATAATAAAGAAGTTTAAGGAAACCAAAACGAGTCTTAGGTAAAAATATAATTTTTTTAAAACAGTTACGCGCCTGCGCCTTCTTATTAGGATGCTTAAAAGAATGCTAACGTCGTTTGTCTAAACAGTGCTTAAACTTGATTACGAGAACTATACAGGAACCCAAACTCTCACAGCTACCAACTGATTATTGCCTAACCATCATAGAGAGACTTTAGAGAGAAAATGTAAAACAGATTGCATTGGCGTGTGGAAATGTGAAGGAGAATGTCTCTTTTTATAGTACTCAAAAGGAAATCTGTCACAACCCAAAACCCGGACTAGTGGCAGAAAGGGAATTTCACAAAGGGGAAAATTCCTTAATTTATTTGAAAAGTGTCAAATGTTCTAGTTTTTATAAAAACAGTCCATTTAAATAAAATAATCGGAATTCCATCCTGTGAACCACTCCCACAGTTCGTATACACCATCAAACATAAATTGAACAATTACTTAAAAACATAAAATTAATTTCAAAACCCATCATCATCATCATTCACAACAGATGTCAAATACCAGAATGACATACATAAGTTTGCAGACAAAATAAAAAGCAGTAATCTTGGTTCAATGCTAACACACAATCCAAATAGTCCAAAGACTACGACAACAAACTCCTAGCATTACCAAGAGACGAA
>JXTB01000165.1:266326-288890 GCA_002914805.1 Parasponia andersonii
ATATAACAGTGAAATTAAAACCATCACTCTATTTGCACATGACACAAATCAACCCATACCTATGAGCTCACTTCCTCTCATCTGTGGAAACCCAGGATGATGGTACTAAGTGTACCTAACAGCCTGCCTGATACCTAAGCCCATACCCAGAGGGAACACCCATGTATCGCCTATCAAACCTGGAGGGGCAACCGAATTGCCTATACCTGCCAAATAGGGAGGTAATCAGAAGTAACAAGACCCTGCGCGAGTTTACAGACTTTCACCGACGGTGGGGCACGCAGCGCCACACTGTAAAATCCACGATGCTAACACGGTGCTCATGTATGATCCTATGACATGTGCAATATAGAACTGAAGTGTAAAAAAAACTACTGTACTCTGGTTTTTCAGTAAAACATGCATAATAGGGTTTTATAGAAAAACGGGCAGCATAACAGCCCTATTTTTGATATACACAAAATAATTTGCACACAGCAAATTCCCAGAGCAGTACAGTATATATCGCATAGCCAGATTCTATCACATATAATTCAAATCATTAAAAACACACTTGTTCTTATATGCTGCAGAAAATAAGTTTTAACTAAAAAACGGTATAAAACGAAGGTAACTAAACCCCTACCTCAATAGAATAGCGACACTACGCTATTAAGTCCTTAAGGTGTCGTTGACGATTGCCCGGAGGATCAGGAACCAATTCAAAGCCCTCGATCGTCCTCTTGCGAAAAACCAACTTTCTCACCGGAGCTTCAATTCCACAAACGGACCTCTTCACTAAATTCCTAGTACCCAGAATAGCTAGGTTAGACATATAACTTGTCCAATTTGGGTCCGAGTCCACACTGGACCGATTGCATGCAAAACGAGACAAAATCTTGACCGTTCGATCTCGATTTTCGTGCTGATCACCAAACTACACAATATATATATCAAACTTCTCCACTTTCCGAGTACATTCCAAAAATGCAGTTAAAAATACAATCCAACGGTCGGATCGAGAACAACAACCAAAAACTCGAAATGACAAAAAATGGCAACTTTCAATCCGGGCAAAATGGAGTTGAGATATATATACCTTGATGATCCTTGCAACGATACGAATCCAACGGGACCGGTTTGAGGCCGAAAGGTGGCCGGAATCATCGCTGGTGACGGAAAAACCGAAGTAGGTCGAACCGGCTTCGATGGCATTTCCCGGCGACACAGGCGGTGGCGGCGAAGGGCGGTGGAGCTTCGTGGCAGCGAGGCAAGGCGACGCCGGTCGGTGGGCAGTCCGGATGGCCGCAGGCAGCGGTTCTGCAGAGGTTCGGCCGAGAGGGAGAAGAGAGGAGAGAGAAAGAGAGTTTTCGGGGGAGGGAGGAGAGAGAAGAGAGAGAGAGAGAGGAAAGAGGATGGGCACGTGGCCCATTCTTATAGGGCTGTGCAATTTTTCAAAAATTACACATAAGTCCCCAAAATTTCAAATCTCTATCAATTTAGTCCCCCAAAATTTGCAATTTAGTCCATCTGAACAAAATTTTTGCAAATTAGTCCCCACAATATTTTTTCCGGTAAATTGGTAAAATGTCCAAATTATCCTCGAAAATTCCGGATTTTTACAAAACCAACCATGAAGTCTAGTCATAATAGCAAAATATTTCTAGTAGTTTTTGGCCATAATGCGAAAACGTTTCTAGCATTTTCAGAAACTAATGGCCTTTAAATATTGGCTGTTACATATTTTTTGAGTGGATACTTTAAGACCCAAACGTTTCTAGAGTTACAGTGATTCTAGAACCTTTTTTTAGGTTTTGAGATTGGAAAAAAAAATTCAAAGTACAAAAAGAGGCCTAACACATAGTGGACTTTTCGGTTCAAAATTCGTGCCACTCGAATTCGCACTGTCTGACCCTTGATTTGTATCTCCCTATATACCTGCGTAAGAGAGAGCCTCTCGGCTTATCAAGTTACTAACTAAAGTTAAGCAATTCTATATAAACACCTTTTGGTTTGTGCTCCTTTGCCATGTGGGACTTTAGCAAATTCTCACTCTTTTTCTTTTTCATTTTGCTCACTTTGGATGATAATTTTTCATTCACCCTATTATCATTTTGAACAAGTAAATACTTGAATTTTATATACTCGCATAGGAGAATAAATATCAATAATACCCTCTCACTAATATGTAGTAGATCCCACTCATAAGTTTTTCTCAAAATAGTTAATTAAAATAGTGTAACACATCCATTTTCCAACATTCTCCACATGAATGAAATTGACGATCTAAGACACAGTAGACATGGTAATAGAAGTTGACAGTCGAAACCTGCATAAGATAGGTAGGTATTACTCTTTGAACCTCCTCTTGTGAAAAAACATTTACTTTACTAACTAAATAGTAGACACGATGTTCTTGAACTATTCTGCCATTTGTGTAAACAATAACGTATCTCACATGAATTTTCTTGATATTTTTTCAATTCTCACTATTATGTTCATTTTGGCCATAAACATACACCTAATTCTGTAAGTGTTTATTAAGAATTGTGCTCTAACAATTTCCTTAGAAGTGGCCCCACTTCTTTCTCATATAGGTGATCTTTTAAATAAGAGTAACTTACATTACTCCACTCAAAACTCTTGTTTTTGATGCATAATAATCATTAAAAGTATAGCTTAACCTTTTTTTTCTTATGGACATTATTGTTTCATCATAGGAATGGAAATGGAGAGATCCCCACAGTGATCCAATGGAGTCTTTATAATTTAGTTGTCCCTTTTGAACCTAGATCTTGGGATCTTTGGTCAACGAGGTTAGGTATCTATTGTATCGACTTATTCTTTCATGGGCTTTAATCCTATTTTTCTCGATGACTTTTCAACTAACTCTCTATTTAACCCTTTGGTTAGCGGATTCACAATGTTTTCTTTTGACTTTACATAGTTAACAGAGGTAACTCTAGTTGAGGGTAGTTGTCTAATGCTATTGTGTCTACAACAAATATAACTAGACTTACCATTGTATATATTACTCTGTGCTATTCCAATTGCAGATTTACTATCACAATATATGCAAATTACAGGTACATGTTTTGACCATCTTGGAATATCCTCTAAGAAATGACAAAGCCATTATGCTTTTTCCCTACATTTATCTAGTGCAATATATTTAGATTCCATAGTGGATTTAGTAATAAAAGTTTGTTTCGAGGATTTTCATACTGCTAAACCTCATAGTGTGAACACATAACTACTAACAGACTCTGAGTCTTTAATATTAGATATCCAATTCGTATTACTTTAACCTTAAAGTATAAAGGGACATCTTGTATAGTACAACCCACAACTACTTCAATATTCTTGTAATCCTTTTCTAATCATCGGCTCTAGGATTACTTGTGTATCCATTCAGTTTACTAATTGCATAGGCAATATCTGGTCTCATACAGCTTATCAAGTACATTAGACTACCTATTACTCTAAAGTATTCTACTTGAGAAATACTCTCACTTTTTTTCTTGAATAAATGTAAAGTTAAATCTATTAGTATTCTAGCAACTTCAGAATTATTTTTATCGAATTCTTCAAGAATATTGTCCATATAATGTGATTGACTTAAAACAAGCCCATTAGAAATTATTGAGGTTTTTATTCTCAATATGACAACGGCTAAACCCAGGTCTTTCATCTCAAATCTTGAATTCAATATATTTTTGGTAGATTTAATCATTTTCTCATCACTACCAACTATGAGCATATCATCAATGTAAAGGCATAAAATAATATAACTATTTCGGTGTCTTTTACATATAGATATTTGTCATATTCATTGATTTTAAATCTACTAGCTTTCATAATGTTATCAAGTTTTTCATGCCATTATTTCTGGGCTTGTTTTAATCTATATCACCTGGTACAGAAAAACCCTTAGCTTATTCTATGTGGATCTCTTCTTCCAAAACTCTATTTAGAAATACTATTTTTATATCTATTTGGTGTATTTCGTGATTTTGCAAAGTAGTAATCGCAAGTACTATCTGAATAGAATTTATCCTTGTTATAGGAGAATAAGTGTCAAAATAGTCTAGACCTTCTTTCTATTTGTAGCATTTAATTATAAGTCTTGTCTTTTACTTATTAATTGATCCATCAGCTTTCATTTTCCTTTTGAAAATCCATTTAGAACCTTGTGGTTTACATCTAGGAGGAAGGTATACCAGTTCTCAGGTGTGATTTTGTAAGATGAAATCAATTTTGCTCTTAATAGCCTCTTTCCATAAAGGTATTTTAGTAGAGCTTATAGCATCAGTATATATTCAAGACTCACTTTTTGGCAAGTATGTCAGAAAATTTGGACCAAAAGACTTTTCTGTCCATGTATCTTGCTCCGTCAAGGTTTCACCTCAGTTTTCTCATTTTGATCTTGGCTCTAATTAGTCTTAGTAATAGTCCTATTTGTTCGTTTTGACAAACTTGCATCTTCTTTGGACTTACAAGGAAACACATATTCAAAGAATAATGCATTCTTTGATTCTATTATCGTGTTGTTGTATATATTTGGGATTTTTGACTCATACACAAGAAACTAATAAGTACTACTATTTTGTACATAATCAATGAAAAAGAAATCAACGGTTTTTGGACCAATTTTTACCTTTTAAGATACATGGTACGACCACTTTGATAAGACATCCCTAAATTCATAAATAATTATAAGATAGTTTTCTTCTTTTCCATAGCTTATATGGAGTCTTTCCATTTTTTTTGGGTACTTTATTCAAAAGAAAATTGGCCATCAAAATGGCTTCTTCCCACATGTTTTGGGGTACCCAAAACTTATTAATATTGCATTTATAATTTTTTTCAAGGTATGATTCTTTCGCTTAATAACTTATTTGATTGAAGCGAGTAAGGTGCTATAGTTTCGTGCATGATTTCATACTGTGCACGTGCACTGATTTCCTTAAAAGGTGAATATGCTCTGAATCTCGATCGCTTTTTAGTACCTTAATTTTCTTATTGAGTTGATTCTCAACCTCCTTCTTACAGAGAACAAACTTCTCTATAACTTCGTCTTTGGATTTTAGCAAATATACATAATAATATTTTGTGCTTTCATTGACAAAAGTAATAAAATACTTATTACCTCCCATTATTTGTATAAATTTTAAATTACAAATATCACTATGAATTAAATCAAGGGGTTCAGTGTTCTTCTTAATACTTTGAAATGATAATCTAGTTAATTTTGCCTCAACATAAGTTTTACACTTGTGCTTTGAATTAATATTAAAATCGGATATGTAGTTTAAGTTAAAAAATTTAAACAAAGTATCATAATTAATGTGTCCTAATCTATTATGCCATATATTAAAAGACTCAAGCAAATAAGTTGAAGAGTTAGCTTTATTATTATTTGGCTTGATAGTCATTATATTCAGTTTAAAAAGCCTATCACATTCATAGTTTTTCCCCCACGTATAATTTACTTTTAAACAAAATAACTTTATCTTACTCAAATACCATGTGGAATCTATGCTTATTCAGCAATGAACTGGACACTAAGTTTTTTTGGATCTTCAGCATATACAACATATCATTCAGAGTCAGTTCTTTCTTAGAGGTCATCTTCAAGACCATGTTGCCTTGGCCTTTGATAGTAGATGTTATAGAGTTTTCCATATTCCTTGTTCTCAAGTGGTTTAAAGGAAGTGAATAAACCTTTGTCTGAGTATACGTGCTGAGTGGCATCAATGTCAAGCCACCATTCCTTAGGATTGGACCCAACTACATTCACTTTAGAAAGTACTACACAAAGGTTTAGGTTAGAAATGTCTTGTGTGATTTCACTATATTGGCTTTATTCTTCTTCTTCTTTGGAAGTTGATAGTTTAAAGCCTTATGACTCATCTTGTCATAGTTGAAGTACTTTCTTTGGAATTTCTGCATCTTGCCTACTCCACCTTTAGGCCCCAACGTTTGGTTTAGTTCTATTTATTTTTCTTGGTTTTAGAGCATTGAGAATATTCTATAATATTTGCCTTAGCCACATATATACTGGATGATGCTCCTGACTTTTTAGTACGTCTATTATCTTATTCAATACGAAGTCTAACAACAAGCTCTTTAAAGTTCATTGTCTTTCGCTTGTGTTTGGGATTGCTCTTGAAATTTTTCTATGTAGAGGGTAGCTTTTTAATGACAGTAGCTAATTGGAAGGGTTTATAAATAACCATCTCCTCAACCTAAATCTTATGGAGAATCAATTGAAATTCTTGAACTTGACTGATTACTATTTTAGAGTCAATCATTTTAAAGTCTAGGAAGTATCTCACCATAAATATCTTAGATGCAGCATCCTTAGTCTTATATTTATGGTCAAATGACTTCTATAATTTTTTTACCATCTTCTTATTATGATATACACTATATAAAGAATTGATAGACCATTCATTACATAGTTACGATATAGGTAGTCAGCCTGTTTTCAAGCATCAACTACAATGATGACTTAGGCATCTTGCTTATTTTCGTTGGCTTTTGGAGCCTCCTTAGTCAAAAATCTCACAAGGTTTAATGTGATCAGATAGAATAACATCTTCTGCTACTATATTTTGAAGTTTAACCTATTAAATTTCTCAGACTTCTCTCCGTGATGCAATACTAGTACCACCGGAGTCATAACAGGGGTTGGCATTTAAGCCATAACAGGAGCAGGCACATGGGCCACAACAGGAGTAGGCCCTTGGGCTACGACAATATTGTTTGATTTAGTTACCATTTCTAAAAAGAATCACAAATCTAATGAGATTTATTTTTCTAGAAATAAACGACAATAATTAAATATTACTTAATAGATAAACTCACAAGAAAAACCATAGAGGGATCACAAATAGTCTCACTTAAAATCCAGTCTTCTTAGACATAATTTGTCTAAATTGTAATTTTTCAATTAGCACAATTTATTAAAAATATATCTCTAATCACAATATATAATTCTAGATATAATATATAGAGTAATAACAAATAAAAAGCATATAACTGTTTTAAGATTGTTAAAAAAATTATTACAAATAATAATAAATCTAGCAAAATAAGTACTATAAAAACAATAATATATAGCATAATAAAATAAATTAGAATAAATTCACTACAACTAAGAAAATAATAATAACGATAGTAATAATCAAAATAATAAAGAATTTTAAGGAAACCAAACCGAGTTTTGTATAAAAACACAATTTCCTTAAAACAGTTATGTCTCCTCACCGGGGTGCTCAAAAGAAAGCTAACGACATCTATCTCTCAAAATAAAATGATTCACAAATAGCAAAGTTGCACAAACTTGCTACTTCCAACGAACTAAACAATGCTCAAACTATATTACCAGAACTAAACAAGAGTGCTCAAGCTCTATCACCAGAACTATACAAGAACCAAAACTCTCACAACTACTAACTGACTGTTGCCTAATCACCACAGAGAGATTTTAGAGAGAAAATGTAAAGCAGATTATTTTGGTGTGTGGAAATGTGAAGAAGAAGGTCTCATTTTATAGTGCTCACGAGGAAACTAGCCATGAAGTCTAGCCAAAATAGCAACACATTTTCGGTTCGACATTTGTACCTGCAGGATGCTCAGGTGCACACAAGGCATACTGTTCGGCCCGTGATTTGCATCCCCTTGCATGTACGTGCAAGAGAGAGCCTCTTAATTTATCAAGTTGTTAACAAAAACAAAGCAATTATATATAAACACTTCTTGGTTTGTGCTCCTTTTCCACATAGGACTTTAGCAAATTTTCACTCTTTTTCTTTTCTTTTAGCTCATTTTCAGAGATAATTTATCATTCATCCCATTACCATTTTGAGTAAGTAAATACTTAAATTCATGTACTCACGGAGAAAAATATATATTAACATTAACCTCTCATTAATATATAGTGGGTCACACTCATAAATTTGTCTTAAAATGACTAATCAAAATGGTGTAACTCATCCATTTTCCAACACTAATTTTCCTTAATTTTGTCTTTGAGTACTAGTAAACGTTGTTTGAAATGTTTTTGAGTTTTGAGCTATGTCATGTAAATATTTTTAGTTTAGAAGGTGTCATTGTAATATTTGACGTAAGTAAGATGATTTCAGTGTAATTTTTTCTTAAGAATACTATGTAGTGGGGAAAAAATTTAGAGGTCTGCCTTGATTTCATGAAAGAGCCAATGACTCCGGTGAATTATGGATATCACGATCGACTCACACGTTCGAGGGACCCAAATCTTTTGCCTCGATTGGTTTTTACTCTTATAAGTGATTCTTGTACAGGAGGTATTACTCTCTTTTTAATTTTCACAAGCTCCCTAACTCTTTTGAAATAAAGGAAAATTTGTTCCCACATCGACATCAAGAGACAATAGATTCAACTACCGGACATTTTCACCATTTGATTCGCATCTAAATTCTCGTGAATTGTGTTTAGACTTTTTAATTCGTAGTTGAAAGATTATAATTTGCTATGATGTGTCTACTAATTGCATTATAAAAATAAAAACACATATTCTGTGTAGTAATTATAGAATTATTAATTATTTGTAGTTTCTTCCATACTGTATAGGAGCAATCATGTAGTCGCCTAGCTCGTCACATTTTATACGAACTCCTTGGCTTAAGTGGTCTAAAGAAACCCCTAGAACAAAGCCACGTGCTCCAAAATGAGACATTTTAGACTTTTAAAGGGAGAGAAAGACAAACCGCTAAAAATAAAGTATATGCATTCAAAGATGCATGTTGGACCCCAAGGAATCAAAATGGGGCCAATCCCTCCGAATGCATTAGTTTGAAAGAGAATTTCCAGCTACCTTCTTCTTTCTCTTGTCCATGCTCTGTAGCCTAGCTAGCATTGCGTTCTTATGTTGTCACCAATGATGTAAAATTCCAAGAGAAGATTACAGAACGGGCCAATGAAATTGAACTATGAGTAATACTCGATGCACTAGATTCCCTTTTTCAACCCCACTTAATACGGTATATGTACGTTTACGACCACATATTAATTCTATTGAGTAAAGGCATTAGTGATATAATGTATGTCGTATAATCATGCACAACTGTCACATCATACAATAAATAACTATTTATAGCTACTTACATATGTATATAGATGAGGAAATTAAGACGAAGAAAGAGTCATCTATGTATTTAGCTCTTCAGTTTTTTTTCCTGTCTATATATACCAATTAAATTTTGACACGTTAACTTCAAAATAATTTTTTTTTGACAAAGGTCATTTATTTATTCCATGTGACTACTCTAGTCATACCATGTGTCAAAAGATAATTACATGGCTTAGCGAGCTTATATCAAAAACTCTATTCTCATTTTCTCTTAAAACTTTTCAACATAAATCAACACTAAGGTCTCATTTGATTTCAATAAAGAATCGTGGCGATTCACTTGAGGTAAGTTGGTAATGCAATTATGTAATTTAGCACGCAATTGCTTATAATGTGAAAGTAATTTGGTGAACAAAGTTTGAAGCCCACCCCAGTTGGACCTTGACACAGCGCGCGAGGTGTTTACACCTAAATGGTAGGGCACTCATTCGGTTAAAAGGAGCACTGCTTTTTGAATAAAATGAATGAAAATAAGAAAAATGCTATTGTTTTTGCTTCTATATTTGAATTATGGAAAGAAATTTCCTTTTTGGGGCCGGAAACATCAAGATGACTCTAAAGTAGAACCCGAAATTCAAGGTTTCATGTTACTGCTATCTCCCTTTGTCGCCCACCGATTAATTTTTTTTTTATTACAATGACTAGTTCCTTCAGTTGGCTGGACAGATTTATGAGGTCCCACTTTTTGGATTGAGTTTAGACGCTTCCATGTGATTTTGAAGTTATACGTGTTCTGGAGTATTTAGCCCTCTTTTAAAGTAATTTTGGAAGTCTTAAAGTAACTGACATGTGTGATATTTTTGTATCATATATCTAGCTACTTTCTAGTGAGCACCTAAAAATATTCTTATGGGATTGTGCAAGAGTAGAATTTGCTCCCAATCGTTGAACTTTCATTCAGATTTGCACCAAGTGTTGTCTATCTTGAAACCATTACTCATAATCAGTTGTTACAAGCAATCTATTTAATAATATTTCATATAAAAAGTGATGATTAATTACAGAAGTACCCAAACATATACCATCTAATTATTTAACTTTGTGCTAGGCTGCTAGCATGTAACAACATTCTTTTTTGCCGTTATTTTTTAAAACACTTGTAGTATTTCACTATACTTATTGCCTACTTGTTATATGTTGGGAATCTGAGTGACCCATATTTGATACTTCTAGGATCTCATTTCAAAGAAATGTCATAATAATAGAGATATAATATCAGAGGATAGAAACCAATCTTACACCACATGAATTTAAGTGGAAAATTCCCAAATTAAGAGAAAAACTAGTATCTCTTATAAAAAAATTTCACTATATGAAAATTTTTTACAATCACAGAGATTTCTCTCTTTTCTATGTAATGATCCTAATACACTTAAGTACTTTCTCACAAGTATTCTCTCACTCACCTTACACCGTCACTCTTTGAAGCCTCTTCTTTTATAAAGAAATTCTACTTTCTTTGAAAAGAGAAATAAAAAGAAAAGGAAGGATTTAATTAGAAGAGAGGACTTGAAATGCTTCTAAGTTTTGAGATGAAAAGAATAAAGAAATAAAACCTCTATTTATAGGTCTTGAAAAGTAGTGAGAATACCACATTTTGCTATTACTATTACGAATGCCATTTTTTACTATTGCTATTATGGCTGTCCTTTTTACTATTGCTATTACGGCTGTCTTTTTTACTTCTGTTCATATATACATCAATAATCTCCCACTTAAAGACTTGATTTCAATCACGTCTTCACATACGTCTTATCTCATAGCTTATGTTGATATCATTGTCTTTATTGACAATCATACTCCACCATATGAGTATATATACCACTTAGAATTGATGAATTCTAAGAATTTCATCTTAGCTCATGTCGAAAGAACTTTGCTAATAATTATAGTGCTGACTCCCACGTTTGACTCTTCTGAAAATCTATTAGCTATCAATATCATTCAGTACACACCTTACATCAATGCCAAACTAATGCATATGCACAGACTTACTCCCGTTAATTGTGACATATCTTCTTTTATGGTATCTTTGGAGATAAGTGGCATACCATGAGGATGCACATATCATGATCAACAAGATCATCGTCTACATCATGAGAGATAATATTAGCAGCATCACTAGATTTGGAGCTTTTAGTCGAACCCACTCTATCTTTTTAATAATTTCTTTTGAAGTACACAAATTGTCCACACCTCCAGCATATTATATTCTTTTTCATGGAATTTTTCTTTCTAGTATCAACTGCCAATGCTGAGTCTTTAGATAGAACATTACTTCCACCACCTGTCAGCCTTCTTTCTTTAGACAAAAGTTTACTTATGACATCAAAAAAAACCACATTCTCCTTCCTATGCATCAAATTAGGTTTCATATGCTCATAAAAGGTAGAAGAAACTAGACAAATCGTAATGCCTTATCTTCATCTTTAAACTTTACTCTAATAGTCTCTAATTCAGAAACAATACTATTCAGGATACTTAGATGATTAGAAATTTTGTACCTTCATTCATACACAATGTATGAAATTGCTCCTTCAAGTACACTCGATTTGAAACACCTTTTGCCTGATATAATTCTTTAAGCTTTCTCCAGAGATCTTTAGTCGTCGTTATTCCAAGCACATTTGCAAGGATATTTTTGGCAAGACACATATGGATCACACTTGCAGCTCTCTCTTCTAGATCATCCTAGTCTTCACACTCATACTAGACTTCTCAGAATTTTTGCCCTTATAAGCCTCTCTGTCTTTCAAAACCTTGTGCGATCCAAATTGAATCAATAAATCGTTGACTTATATTTATAAGTCAAAATTGAAGTTCCCATCAAATTTCTCTATATCAACTCTAATCGGAATTGAAATCTTATTTCTTGACATCTCACTTCATACTTCTAGCTTAAAAAACCGCTAAGAAAATTTCCAAGAAGAATTATAGGGTTCAAATGCTCCCACTTGAATACAGCCTCCTTACACAGAAATTCTTAGACTAACACTAAGCTATAGTGTACTGAAAATCCCCGCTTTGATACCACTTGTTGGGAATCTGACCGATATAGATTCGATGCTCCAAGGATCTCACATCAAAGAAATGTCAGAATAATAACAGGGAATATAAACTAATCTTACAATACAAGAATTTAAGTGGAAAACTCCAGAATCAGGAGAAAAACTACTGTCTTTCAGAAAAGAATTTTCTATATGAAAAGTTTTTATAATCACATAGATTTCCCTCTTTTCTTCCCAATGACGCTAATACACTAAAGCACTTATTCACAAGTATTTTCTCACTAACAGCTTACACCATCACTCTTTGAAATCTTCTCTTTCATAAAGAAACTCTACTATTTTTGAAAAGAGAAATAAAGAGAAAAGAAAAGATTTAATTAAAAGAGAGAACTTGAAATGCTTTTAAGTTTTGGGACGAAGAGAATAAAGAAATGAATCCTCTATTTATAGGTTTTAAAAAGTAGTGAGAACACCATATTTTATTATTACTATTATGGCTGCTCATTTTCACTATTGCTATTACGACTACCTTTTTTATTATTGTTATTACGACTGTATTTTTTAACTTCTGTTTATACATACATCAATACTACATAGACTCCAACAATAATTGTTATATTTTCAGAACATGAGACATATATGCGGTCCAGGTGACAAACAATGAAATAAGAGAGTGAGAAAAATATTATTGCTAGGCTCTTCTTAACTTTATAAATAAATAACACTTGTCTAACAAAATTTTATTCACCAAAATAGTCACTTCTTGGTTTAAAACGTGCTTTACAACTTTTCACAACATAATATATAGGTGTAAAATCGTATCATAAAACTTTTTTTTACGCTCTCGGTTTTTAGAAATTTCCTGTCAAAAAGTAATTAACAATTGTGTAGACAATGATACCACATGATATATTTTATTATTACGAGAAATTGAAAATAGAAACTTTAATTTAGCTAAAATACAAAGGACTACTGAGTGAGTGGCAAAATGATAAGGTTTATGTAGATGGGTTCGTGGTCACGAATTCGAGTGCTTTGGGGCCTTAAAATGAAGGTTTACTTTCGGCTAGCCTGGTTCCCCATGTAGACTACTTCCAGCAACATTTGGTAGGACTGGGGTACTGATGCATTAGAGATTTCAATGAGCATTTCTATCAGTGTTTGGGAGGCTCGTATCATAAAGCTCAAGGGAGGAATGCCATACGCCAGTCGTCCCCCTTCTGGACTTTCTTTTATTAAAAAAAAACAAAAAAAGTACAACAGATAATATTATAGTTATTACCCCCCAAAAAATATTAGAATAATACTTATTAAGTTTTAATTACACAGAAAATATTTTAACACTATTAGCTTACTAATCACAAATAACTTCTATATCCCTAGCTTTGGGAACATAAAAAGAAAGAACCATAAATTCCTTACTGATCATGATAATTTATAATTGCCATTAATTTTAATGAAGACAATATTTGGCATCATCAAGTTGTTAAATTTTAAGATGACGAGGTGTTTGATGGGAGGGAGAAATGGAAGGCAGAGGAGAGATAGAGAAGTTGATGGACAAATTCAGATAGAATAGTTATTTGGTAAGAAAAAATTTTATGAGTAAATGTTCAGATAATGGATTTCAAATTTTAATTTTGGCCAATTTGAAATTTACAAATTAGAGAGATTTTAGAAAATAAATTCTCACTCAAATAATAGGCATAAAAATCTATTATTATACAAATAGATTTCTCCCTTTCACTTTATAAAAGAGAGATTTGAGTTTTCTATCCTTACTCTGATACCAAACACAATAATGAAAGTTTGTCGATCTTCTTCTTTTCTCAGTTCCTTCCCTATAATGTGCATAAATCTCCTTCCGTCATATCTTCATATTCTTCTACCTAACATAGTAAGGGACTTTATCAACCCAATTAGCTAAGGATAATTTCTTCCAGGCTTAGCTATTTTTTTGAATTAAAAAGTAAATTTAGAAAAATAAGGAAAACGATATTTAATTAGACGCAAACATAGCAATATCTGTCATTTATGTAATAATGTATAAGGAGACTTTAAGCAACTATTATTATAAGAAATATATTCATGTAAGAAATATCTTTGCAATCATATGTATTTATTAGTTTAGAAGATAAAAAGATGATATAAATTTCATCCTAAGCTTTCTTTACGTGAAAAGTTTTTGCTTTTTCTATATTCAATGTTGTGTCAAAGAAGGTGTGAGATAATTAACCAATTGAACTGATACACTACTATAGGATAATCTTAAATATTTGCATTAATTTGCCAATTGTTAACTACTTTGTGCCTCTTTCACACAGAAGGATTAATTAGGATATATATATATATATATATATATATATATGTATCACAAGTATTGATGTGGTCATTACATAACAAATTAAAACCTTCTTACTTCTATTCTAGTATAATCTAGTATAGTGATAGTAAGAGTGAATCCCACAAGGAATTGATCTAATTAATAAACTTTTTAATTCAGTAGTTATAGGAGATTTCAATCTACACTAAACCTAAACTTATTAAAACTTAAAATAGACAAAAAGAAAGCAAGAATAAAATAAATAGGCTAAATGTTCATTCATTATCACTAAACATTTCACTAAATTAATTACCAAGTCTCATATCAATTATCATTTAAATTCTTTAGCTAGAGATAATAACATGCTCTACTATCTCTAATTTTTCTCTAAATTTATTAGATAAAATAAGCTCTTCATTTAAATCTTTTCAACTAGACAATGTCGAATAAGCTCTTTCAATTAATCTAGCTAACGCATTAAGACTAGAAAAGTGTACTAAACTAGACAAGTCATCTCACAAGTTCGGAATCCTTTATTCTAGGTCATATCCTTTGTCATAGTAAACATTATTATGTAATCATATCTAACTATAATCATGCTACCATTATTAGAAACTAATCATGCTACCATTATTAGAAACTAGACAAATATTGATCGAATTCCAAACTATAGTAATATATTCATTATAAATCATCTATTCGACCGCCTAAATAATAAATAATAAACACATTAATTATTAAACACATAAGAATATGGATGAATTAGAATAATTAATTGACATATATGAAAACTTAGAAATAATTAATTCAATTATAAGTCTAGAGCTTCGAAGTCACCCTTAACCAACCCGAACCTAATCTAATATATATGTAAGAATAAATAAGAAATCCATCATGCTAGAAAACTAAAGGAAAAAGAATGAGAAAAGAAAGAAAAACTAAAGGTGATGGCTGTCCCAGCCTCCAAACTCTTCTCCTCTTCTAGGCTTCTATGAGTTTAATTATATTTAGGTCTAGCCAAATCTCCTCGAAAGAGTCCTATTTATAATTGTGGTAGGCTTAGGATAGGTCTTAAGAAGTTTTCCAAAATTAAAATTCGCCAAAAGATTGAAATTGAAGTTTCTTGATTTTTCTTGTCTCTACTAGTATTGCGACACTAGAATACTGCAATTTATTCTATAGACATGAGAGCTAGTGCTGCAGCGCCAGGCCCTGTTTCATCGATTTTTTTAGCTTTATACATTTTGTTTTGTTTTTGCCTGAATTGGACTCTGATTCACTTCTTCTTTAAAATACTTATAAACACAAAAATAACATAAAAAACCTAAAAATATCAAGAAAACAACCAAAATAAATGTAGAGGATTTATCAAATAAATAACATTTATGCATTTATCAAGTATGAGGTATTATTCATTTAAAAAAACAAAACAAAAAACAAAGAAACGTGTATGGAAGTTCCGACACTAAAGGGACAACACAAAGTGCCATTAATATGGTAGTGGATGGACTGAGGTTTCTTCTTCATATATCATTGATTGGCTTCGGGAGTCAAAGGATATAATTAAAATGAGTGGGATGAAGAATTTGATAAGTAATTAACTGAACGTGGTAGTAAATTTTATGTAATGTTAAATTGGCCAAAAAGTTTTCATAAACTCTTAGAAAAAACGTCATTAGTTTTTATTTTATTTTAGTGCACAAGATACACATATCTAGGTATAATTATTAGATTTGTTTTCACTTTTCAAGTGCTCTTTGCGTGTTTTTAATAATAAAAATAAAGTAGAATTTCTCGTTGCGTTGTAAATTTGATTTACAAAGAGTAAATTATAAGCATAATGAGGTTGGCACATTCCGAAGACTAAATTATCTCGCATTGTTTTGTTTGGCATGTTAGAAAAGCCTTTTTTTTATTTGAAAAAAAAAAGATCTTTTTCAGTAAGCATGTGCAAAAAGCCTCTTACTTCGGTCACCCTATCGCCAAACAAAGTCGATCCCTATTTATAGACTTTGCCACGATAATTAAGTTAGACTTGCTTCTTGCATGGCTAAGGCTTTATTTTATGGCAATACTTGTGTAGTTATATGACTTTAGGTATACAAATTACAACAGTTCTCTTCTATATATACCTTCGTTTCTTTTTCTTTTTTTTTTTTTTTAAATTTTATTTTAAGAACGTTGTTTTGGATGAAACCGCATCCCTAATAATTTATTACAAGAGTAATTAAAAACGAATGAAAAACAAAAAAACAAGCAAATACACAATTGATAGTAGTTTACCCTCAGTCTATGAGTTGCAAATAAGCATCCACTTTGTCACCTCTATGTTTTCACTATTATAAATAAGAAACACTCAAAGTGATCTCACTTTTCTTACTCAAAAAAACTCAGTCTCTCTCATGCTCTCTCTCTAGGGCTACGTTTGGTACGAGGGAGGGATGATATAGGAATGAAAGAGACCTAAATTATCTAAGGAAGATAAGTGAGAGAGAAAAGAGAGTTCCCTTATTGTGTTTAGCATGAGAGGAAAGAAGAAAGACCAAAATGAGAGGTAAAAAGAATGAGAAAGATTATAATTAGAATAACTATTTTACTATTTGAGTGGACATTTTCCTATCTAAATTTCTCTAATTTTGGAATGATTAAAAGTTGATTACAATTGAGAATTTGAAATTTCTTGCCTAATTCATTTCCTCTTAAAATCTCTCTTACTGAACAATTATTTTATTTCAAATCTATCTAATAATCCTCTCATTTCTCTCCTTCTTTCCACTTCTCCTTCCTACCACCGAACATACTCTATAAAGTCGGCCCATAATACCTTTTGCATGGTAAGAAAACTAGGAAACTAAATACCTATATGAAATACATAATACCTATTGGAACAAGTTTCTCACCAGTCGTCCACGTGTCTCGAACTGCTGATGCTATATTCTCTAACTGTCCACGTGTCCTCGCTGTCCCAAAATACTCTAAACTCCAAGCAGGGTCAGAGAGGCGGGGGTGGCTACCTGCAAAGACTCTCCGATGCTTAAGTCGGTGGTTTATCTTTGATATTGGGTAGCAAGGAAATATTTCAGTATGAGTATCTCTCTTTTGTTTCTTGCTCATAAGCTTTTTATATATTTCTGTTTTGTAAGCGTCCATCCCCCTCTTGGGAATGCATGACTCTTATATATATAGTCCTGAGATTGTAAACAGTATGGTTCTCAATCTCAGGACTGAGTACCTTTCGCCTCAAAATCTATTTCAGCAATCACGGGCCGAGATTTCTGCGATCTTCTCTGTACTATAGTGGCCTGATTTTCGCCGTCTCCTACGGTTTCAATCTGTCAGGAGTAAGATTTGGGTAAATTGCCATTCTGTCAGGACGACTTGTCCCTGGCACACACCATTAAATACTTTGTCTGGGTCTGGAGCCGTGAGTTGCTTTCCACTGTATTCAATCTGAAGACCCTTGGGGCTTCTGACCCTCCCGACTGTCAAGGTAAGGGCTACTGTACCCAGATGACAGACCCTTGGGGCTTCCGACTCCCAGCTGTTGAGGTCGGGATCAGATCATCCAGGGTCAGTGATGGGCTCAGCCCTAACTTTGGACGGCCCAATGGCCGATTGTGAGATCATGTGCGACCTGTGTGGCCTTCCACGTGGCGCCGCACCTGTCGGCTGGGCGGCTCAAAAGCCTGGAGGGGATCATAATCTTTGGCTCTCCGGGGGAATGCAAGCACATTCAAGCTGTCCTCAACCCCTTGACGATGAACCTGATGCCCAGGATGGTTTCATACCTTCCTTCTCCTTGGATACCTGGGTCATCACCAAGCACCTGAGGAGTCGACTCGACACCTCCGCCCTGAACCGATTTCGCCGGGACGAAAATGACCGGATCACCATGGTGAGTCGGCAGGTTGCGGCTTCAAGCCAGTTGGCGGGCACCAACGATCTGGTAGCGCCGTCCAATCACGAGCTCGAGGAGGCCGTGAGGCTTGTGGCCGCGGAGTGCATCAGGCTCCGCAAGAAAGAAAACGCCGCCCCCAAGAGGGCTAGGGGTGAGTTTATTTTCAAATCTTTGAGTCCTTGCAGGTCGGACCGCGACCGCAAACTAATCTCATTGTTTGTTCTTCACAGGTTCTGAGACGGGCCCGTTAGCCGGCCCCTCGCCCGTTAAAGGGGGTGCCGCGGCATCTAAAGCTCAAGGTAAGGCAAATGCTGGCCGGCGCCTCGTGGTGCATTCGGGAGGAGAGCAACCAGTGATCCCCCACTCCGACGCAGGCGGATCTCCACCCGGGGGACCGTCTGCCATCCGGATCGTGCACGGGGAAGTAGCGATTCTAAGTCCGGCTGGGGGGTCTACTGCAGTGATCTCGTCCACTCCTGACTCTAGTTCAAAATCGAGTGCTGTTAGCCTCGGTGGAGAGATCACCGAGCTTAGTGGGGGAGCTCTGAGATTGAAGTCCAGACTCTCCTCCCCTCCCCCGGTCCCTACAAAGTGGCAACGTGAGGTCGGCTCATCCAATGAAGAAGAGGGCCGGGTGGAGAAGAGGGGCAGGGTCATCCTTTCGTTTGACAGTGACGATGATGGAGCGATGCTGACCCTTCTAAGGAGAAAAAGATCAGCACGCAGCGGCCAGCCCAGAGGAGGTGCACCGCCTACCACCGTGGCCGACGGCGTTCCTGATAGCTCTGGACCTCCCTCGGTCCCTATCGCTCTTGCTCTGGAGGCGTGCCCGATGGGCAGAGAGGACACCCTTGTGGCCAGCGAGGCGGGGCCGTGCTCCCCGGGTGTGGGCGACACTCAAGGGGAGGGTCCAGCCACAGAGCCGGAGCCGGAGGCCCTTACGTCAGAGAATGTCGAGCTCGTCACCACCCGCACTCTCGCGCAGGTTTGTTACATTCAGATGCTTTTATGTTTTTTAACATCTTTGGTAAATGCTGACCCCCTCCTTTGTTGTCTTACTTGCAGCTGTCTGCCATCTAGTCTTTCTACTCTGCTCGTGTCAGGGATCTGACCGAGGAGCTGAGCTCCTATTCTGCACTAGCCGAGCGCAGCGAGGCCGCTCTCGCCGAATTGAGGTCTGACTTCGATGTATATCGAGACCTCGAGGAAGCGAGAGTTAGCAGCGCGGTGGCACATGCTCTGAGTGTCGAGAGAACCAGACGCGAGGAGCTGGCTGCAAGACTGGCTCAGGCGGAGGCTGACAGGCTTGCCCAATCCGAAGCCGCCAGACTGGCTCAGGGCGAGCCGAGGATCAAGGAGAAAGAGTTACAGAGTGCGGGGGTAGAGATGGGACTGGCCCTTATTGCTCGTGATCAGGCTGTTGAGGATGCCAAGGAAGCAAGAAAAGCCGAGGCGGCAGCCAAGCTAGAAGCCCATGCTCTGCAATGTAGACTTGACCGGTCCTATGAGGTAAACCGATATCTCTTTTTGGACCATAAAAAGCTGATGGGTGCTCAGGTGGAGATGTCTCGTAAACATTGCGAGGACCTCGCCGGTATTAACTCTTTATTGGTTGACTTATCACAGCGGCAGGCGGAACTCAGATTGGCAGCGGTAAAAGATAGACTAGCGGATGCGGAGAAGTTAAAAATGAGGTACCAGAGGCAGGTGGACGTTCTTTCTGCAGAAAGTTATAGGTCTGGCTGGGAGAATAGAGAGTTTGAAAACCACGCTGAGGTGGTGATGCCAGACCAATTTGATGATCAGAAAGGCATCGAGAGGGACCACTACTCCATCAAGCACTACATGCAGCAGCTCGGGGATGAGATCAGAATCACATACCCAGCTGACGTGCTGGAGATGATTGCTGCGGAGAAGGATGGGCTCTCTACATCTGCCCCTGGTGCCGTAGAGCTTGTCCCTGCTTCTGGTTCGCCAGATCGAACTTCGGAAGCCCTGGACATTCAGCCTAGCCTCGGGGTCTCAACTGGTGAAGGGTCTGGTGCGGTCGTCATATCTAGTGACGAATCTGATTCGGCCATGCCACTCTTCTTCGAGGCTGGTCCAAGTACTGGGGTTGGCCATGCCATTCATTGTAACCCTTCGAATAAATAATAAGAAACGCGCCACCACTTTTAGACTGTTTTATTTCTCATCCGACCGTTTGTATAAATAATTATACGGACTCGATTTCGGATTATTAGCCTTCCTCGGGTCATGATTATTTGGACTAGCTTCGGAAATAGGGTGCAAGTGTTGGCTCATCCGGTTTTGTAGAAGTATAACTCTCGTTATAACTTGTTTTGGCAGAGTTCGACCCATGCGTGTGGCTGGATTTCTCTGACCCCAAATGGGACCGTGCTCGGAAATAGCTCCAGGGATTGGTCGACCATTGCTTGGACCCATCGTTGCAGAGGAGAAGGCCTGGGCTTGGCTCTTATCGGGAACAAACAGGCCATTATCATTCCGACGTCTCCTTAAGAGTCCGCTCTAAACCTGCACCTCGCAAGTAGGGCTCCTGAGTGCTCACCACTATTATCCGCGCACTTTGTATTTTTAGGACATAATAAACAGGCTTTAATCTCGATTTCTATCTTTATATTTGGTTTGTTTTTGGACTACTTCCAACGGGTAGACTCCAAATCCGTTCATATTCTGATCATGCAAAAATACATCATCCCCCGGCTAGAGTCTGTTCCCTTTTAGCTCTGTGTAGCCCAAACCTTTCTTAGGGAGGGTCAACTTCCAACAGGTGGATCTCGACCCTACTTTGCTTTAACTCTTCTCGTAGTTAGAAATGTTACTTGGGGGGTCCGCTAGCAAGCTTTTGGGTTGCACACCCCCTTTCTCTTCATACGTTTTCTTGGGTTATCGACAGGTGTTTTATTGCTCGATTCGATTCCCAGAGTATGATCGTTTTTGAGGTTTGCTGGCAGGTTTTTGGTGCGCAGCTATTTTTCTCTTCGCACGTTTTCTCAGGTCATCGACGAGCGACGTGAGTCCCAGAGTGCGAGCGTTTTTAAGGTCTGCTGGCAAGTTTTTGTTGCACAACAGTTTTCTCTTCGCACATTTTCTCAGGTCATCGACGAGCGACGTGAGTCCCAGAGTGCGAGCATCTTTGAGGTCTGCTGGCAAGTTTTTGTTGCACAACAGTTTCCTCTTCGCACGTTTTCTCGGGTCATCGACGAGCGACGTGAGTCCTAGAGTGCAGGCATTTTTGAGTTCTGCTAGCAAGTTTTTGTTGCACAGCAGTTTCCTCTTCACACGTTTTCTTGGGTCGTCGACAAGCAACGTGAGTCCCAGAGTGCGGGTATCTTTGAGGTCTGCTGGCAAGTTTTTGTTACACAGTAGTTTACTCTTCGTACGTTTTCTTGGGTCGTCGACGAGCGACATGAGTCCCAGAGTGCGATCATTTTTGAGGTCTGCTGGCAAGTTTTTGTTGCACAGTAGTTTACTCTTCACACGTTTTCTCGGGTCGTCGACGAGCGACGTGAGTCCCAGAGTGCGAGCGTTGATTGCGTGAATTGTGCATATGGCCCGCAACTGTGGAGGGCCCTTTCCCGTGGCAGTCTGGTAGTATTTTTAGCCTGTGCAAACAAAACAATGGGTCTGTCGCTGTGGGCAGACCCTCTTCCGTAGCAGCCTAGTATTTTTGTCTGCACAACTGAAGTGTCAGGTCTTCCAGTGAGGGCAGACCCTTTTCCAGGAAGACCTTAGCCTGTTACGGAATTAAGTTTTATAATTATACGAATGCTCACATGGGTCTTATTCGTGAATTGCGTGTGGGGTCTACCGCTGTGGGCAGACCCCTTTTCCATAGCAAAGCCAAAGATAAATCTATGCGAAAAAGAGAACTTGACCAGTTTAAGATTTAGGCTTTTCAGCAAAATAGGCATTCACACGGTTGTACATCATATACATGTGCCTTACACGTGATATTTTTTCAAGTGCTGAGCGTTCCACGTGTTCGGCACGTTTTTCCCCGTTTTGAGTTCCTTCAAGACATATGCACCATTGTCGAGCACTTTGATTACCTCATAGGGTCCAATCCAATTGGAGTCCAGTTTCGAGGAATTCCCTGTTCTAGCTTTTAGGACCCAATCCCCGGCGTTGAATCGTCGGGCACTAACCTTTTTCGCGTA
>JXTB01000165.1:296117-334455 GCA_002914805.1 Parasponia andersonii
GCCGAGCTGCCGCGAACCTCCGCCGCCCCTCGCCACTCGCTGCCGCCGCCTGGTTCGCCGGAAAAAGCCACAGAAGCTGATTTGAGCTTTTTCAGTTTTTCTGTCACCGGCGACGATTCTGGCCACCATTCGGCCTCAAATCGGTCCTGTTGGATTCGTATCGTCGCAAGGATCATCAAGGTATATATATCTCAACTCCATTTTGCCCCGATTGAAAGTTGCCTTTTTTTGGTCATTTCGAGTTTTTGGTTGTTGTTCTCGATCCGACTGTTGGATTGTGTTTTTGATTGCATTTTTGGAATGTACTTGGAAAATGGAGAAGTTTGATATATATATATATATATATATATTGTGTAGTTTGGTGATCGGTACAAAAATTAAGATCGGACGATCGAGATTTTATCTCGTTTTGCATGCTATCGGTTCGGTGTGGACCCGTATCCGAATTGGACAAGTTATATGTCTAACCTTGCTATTTTGGGTGCTAGGAATTCAGTAAAAGAGTGCGTTTGTGGAATTGAAGCTCCGGTGAGAAAGTTGATTTTTCGCACGAGGACGATCGAGGGCTTGGAATTGGTTCTCGACCCTCCGGGCGATCGTCAACGACACCTTAAGGATTCAATAGCGTGGTGTCGCTATTCTGTTGAGGTAGGAGTTTAGTTACCGTGGTTTTATACCGTTTTTGAGTTAAAACTTTTTTTCCTGCAGTATATAAGAACAAGTGTGTCTTTAATGATTTGAATTATATGAGATGAAATCTGGTTATACGATATATACTGTACTACTCTGGAAATTTACTGTGTGCAGATTATTTTGGGTATATAAAAAATAGGGCCGTTATGTTGCCCGTTTTTCTATAAAACCCTATTATGCATGTTTTACTGAAAAAACAGAGTACAGTAATTTTTACACTTTAGTTCTGTATTGCATGTGTTATAGGATCATACATGAGTACCGTGTTAGCATCGTGGGTTTTACAGTGTGGCGCTGCGTGCCCCACCATCGGTGAAAGTCTGTAAACTCGCGCGAGGTCTTGTTACTTCTGATTAGCTCTCCATTTGGCAGGTGTAGGCAATTCGGTTGCCCCTCTAGGTTTGGTAGGCGACATATGGGTGTCCCCTCTGGGTATGAGCTTAGGTATCAAGCAGGCTGTTAGGTACACTTAGTGCCATCATCCTGGGTTTCCACAGATGAGAGGATGTGAGCTCATGTGTATGGGTTGATTTGTGTCATGTGTATATGGAGTGATGGTTTTGATTATACTGTTATATATATATTGGCTCCCGGTTTGGATTATATATATATATATGTATGTGTATGTTTTAGATTTGAACTAACCATGCAGGAGATTCCCATCACTGAACTATTTTTCCCTGAGGTAACTATTTTCCTACTGGACATTGTATACTCACCCCCCCTACCTTCCTCCTCTGGTGGTGTCCAGTGCGATCTTGGTGATCAAGAGGAGTAAGAGGTCATCCTGATTATAGTTCGTCTCTTGGTAATGCTAGGAGTTTGTCGTCGTAGTCTTTGGACTATTTGGATTTTGTGTTAGCATTGAACCAAGATTACTGCTTTCTAATTTGTCTGCAAACTTATGTATGCCATTCTGGTATTTGACATCGGTTGTGAATGATGATGATGATGAGTTTTGAAATTTATTTCATGTTTTTAAGTAATTATTCAATTTATGTTTGATGGTGTATACGAACTGTGGGAGTGATTCACAAGATGGAATTCCGATTATTTTATTTAAATGGACCGTTTTTATAAAAACTAGAACTTTTGATACTTTTCAAATAAATTAAGGAATTTCCTATCTTTGTGAAATTCCCTTTCTACCACTAGTCCGGGTTTTGGGTCGTGACAACATTTGCATCAAATGTTAAAAAGTTTAGAGTTCAATTCCTCCACCCCATGTAAAAAAAAAAGTGTATTTTCTAACATATTTATATTCAGTTCTTTGACTTGCTTTCATTTTTATTATAAACAAGTACATTAATACAATTGAAAAAAATAGCTATTATCTTTAGATTTTCTCTAGCTCACTGGGGAGGAATGTTTTCTCTATTCAGTAGGATTTTTCCAATTTGTTTTTTTTTTCCTATTTATATAAATATATTGTTTCATATGTTCGAAGGTATATAGATGGTATCATCGGTCTAAATTTATGATAATTTCTCCCACCTATTTTATATTTGTGTGAATTTTATTTGTTTTTGTTTGGAAATTTGTTTTTTTCTAGTCTCAAGCTGTCTAGATTTGAAAGATTGTATGAAGTTAAAAATCAATGTTAGATCTAACGACCAAACCTTTATAAAAAATACAAATAAAATTAAAAGATCAACTAAATTGATGGAGAGTGATTTGAAAGAGCATAGACCAACTAGTTGCATCCTTTCGGGAATGTTTTGCTAAATAATACTATTATATGCACCAGTGGTACCCAACACCACATGATCTAACTAATTATAATTATAATTTACATGGAACCTATGTGAGATTTAGTTTATTAATTTAAATCATCAAATCATAGGTAGATACGTCATTGTGGTAATGAGCACTACTAGTGGTCTATAGCGTTGCTCTTTTTTACTTCCTCCTAGCTATCAGTTGGACATACAATTTATTAGTTACTAATGAATTCTTTGTGATTCAATTTTTGTATCGGATTTGTTATTATTAGTAATTGTAATTGGAATGAAATTCGTCTATGATTTAGATTAGAAAATAAAATACAGATGGAAGACCGACACTAAAATCCCAAGATTGTACTAGCCTACGAATTTTCTTCTTCAAATTAAACACAATTATATTCGACATTGTTTGAATGATCGTATGAGAATGTAACGTGATTTTTCTTAGAGGAAAACATAAAGTTCCAATCTTCAATGCGATACCTTTATGATAATGGTAAGAAAAAGAAAAAAACATTATGGTAAAGTATACCTGTCAAACCTGTAACCATAAATCTATTCACGGTAAAACTTACCACTATACCAAGTTTGATACCTATACACTCTTTACAGTACTAAGGTTATAACTCTAACTTTTGCTAAATAGTCTTAATTAAGTCGCCCCTTATCTTAATTAGAAGCCGTTTCTAACTAGAAATAGTTATTTAATGTCTGATAATTACTGAACAACGAAAAAAGAGCATAGTGGAATTTCAAGTGCGAAACAAATGGATAATTAACACTTCGCGGGTTCAAAATGACAACAAAGAATACCCGAAATGCATCAGACGGAGAAAGAGGAAAATCTAGGGTTTTGGGGTGAAAATCTAGGGTATTGAAGAGACTAAAGAAGGCTGTTATTGCATATGAAAACTAAGGCGATGAAAAGTAAAAATAGTATAGTAAAAGTATGGAGGCCACAAAAGTAGGATTATTCTTATAATATAAAAAAAAATTATTTACAGCATTGTCAACATCGTGATACGATAATATACGACACATATATATTATCTTAAGTACATTTTAGAGCGTAGACTTTGTGCTATTCAAAGATATTGGTAGATCCTTAGAGCGTGTCTTGCTTGCTTTTGGTTTTGACGACCATTTCAAGAAGTTGGTGATGACATGTGTTTGCTCAGTTTCTTTCTCAGTTCTGTTAAATTGTAGGCCCCTTTCTTAGCTTTTCACCGGGTCCCAGCCTCTATCAAGGTGATCTACTTTCACCATATCTATTTATTTTGTGCAGTGAGGTGTTGTTGTCACAACTTATTCTCAAGAGAGGAAAGAGAGGGTCGGATATCGGGAGATCATGTTGCCAGAAATTGCCCTTCAATCTCGCACCTTATGTATGCTGATGACACTTTCTTCTTCTATAATGCCAGTACCTCTGAGGTGCATAGAATATTGTGGTGCCTAAACCAATATTCTGCCTGGTTTGGACAGAGGCCAAATGCAAATAAATTCTTTTCTATTTTTCAAAGAATACTCAAGAGGGGATAAGAGTATAGATTATCAACCAATGGGGCTTTAAAGTGACGACAGGAACAGAAACCTTTCTTGGTAATCTATTATTTTTAACAAATAACCGAATCAAGGATTTCAGTTTCTTGAAGAACAAAGTTTATGCTAGATTAGAAGGCTGGTATAGAGCTACTCTCCCGAGTAAGTAGGACGACTCTCATTAAATGTATGGTGCAAAGTATTCCAGTGCACTCAATGTATACTTTTATGCTACCTAAATCTTTTTACAAGGACCTCGATAAGTTGGTCAGGCACTTCTAATGGATTAGGGGAATGGAAAAAAAATACTTCATTGCATTGACCTCGTAGGAGTCAATGTGTCAACCTAAAGCATGTGGAAAAATTGGTCTCAAGCGATTTTTTCACATAAATTTCACCCTTATGTCCAAACTAGGATGGATGATGGCATTTGGCTCAACTTTACTTTGGGCATCTATTATTAGAACAAAATACTGTAAATATGGGAGCTTTTGGAATTCTGGAATACCTAAAAATGCTAGGGGAGATTCCGCAAACAGTTGGAATGCACCTTGGGTCTTATGGGTAGATTTTAGTGAAATCAGAAGTGCTTTCAACCTACTTCAAGAAGTGGATAATATTAAAATTTAGGAACTTCTGATAGTTAGACGTGGCTACTGGGATAGAAACAAGCTGAAAACTTGGTTCAGATCACCAAATTTGGATAATTATTTAAAGATCCCATTGTTTCTAAATAATCAAACATGCATTTTGATATAGAAAGATACAAAGAATGAAGAGTTCACAATTAAAAGTGCCTATTGGAGATTGAATTGCCAGAGATTGTCAGATCTACAATCATTACGGAAAACTATCTAGTCTAGTCACTAGTCACCTCCATGAATGTCTAAAACTCTTGCTTTGGAGAATTGGTAAAAATGCCCTCCCTACTTGCGAGAGACTTGGAAGCGTTCTTCAGGTACCCAATATTATTTGTGTTCTGTGCACAGACTCTTAAGATACAATTGTTCATTTATTCATTTATTGCCCAGTTGCAAAGTACATTTGGTTTAGAAGTAAATAGAACTTATGCATAGATCAAAGTACTCTGTCGAGTGGTTAGAAGTGGTGAAGTGGATCTTCAATCCCTATCACTTGGGAAATTGTGATAATCAAGTTAGAGATGAATTTACAACTTTTGCAGTAGTGGCTTGCGAAAAAATTTGGAATGTGAGAAATACTAAGTTCTATGAAGACTCCCAGGTAAACCTAATCTATATTCTTAATCTGATAAATGCGGTGATGAAGGAGCACCAACAGATCCAAACCTTACCTACCTTTGACATGGATCGTAGTGACATTAGATGTGATACTCTGACTAGCTATTTGACCTTCTCTCTTGGAGGATCAAAGTCTTCATTGATGGGGCCTTTTTATTATAGGGAGGGAGCAGTAGGTGTGGTGGCCAAGGGAGAAGACGATTGTATTCTCCTTCTGACGGCATCCGTGTTCAAAACAAGCTCCCCTCTCGAAGTAAAACTTCGAGCTCTCCAACTAGGCTTATTTCATTGTTTTAATCGGAACTGGCAGAGTACTGACTTCTTTTCTGATTCTAAAGAGCTGGTCTCTGCTTTACGAGCCCATAGATCCTCATCTTAGCATCTATCATATATTGCTTTTAGTATTCTTTCCCTTTTAATTTTTTGTAATTATAACTTGAGTTGGATCCCAAGAATGAGGAATTGTCCTGCATATTCTGTTGTAAAATGGGCGCCCTCATCTCATTGTTCAGGTATTTTTGCATCTTGGGAGGTGCCCCCATATGGCCACCAACTCTTGTGATCGTCTCTTAATTTAGCATGATTATTTTCATAGCCCAAAAAAAAAAAGACATTGGTAGATCGAAAAGCATTACTATTAACAATCTAAGAGTAATAGAACTACTCTTTATACCAGCGAATTATCAACCTTAATCAATCAGCAGAAGTCAAAAAGAGACTAGCTAACTTGGAAGGAGAGAGAACAAAGGCTAAACGACATTATTGTATCTCATATGGCAAAATCATTAACAAGCACGCAAGTATAATGTAAGAGTTAGATTGAACTTCCACTTTTTAATACAACGCGACACCTTTAACTGTTTGTCTCATTATACGTAGTTCATAAACCACTGATCCTTTTAACCAAATTTCAAACAAGAAGACAGAGATTGGGCCCTTTTTCGCGTGGCCCCACACCTCATAAAATTGGCTAAATGGGAGATCCAATCTGGTACGGGAAGTTAGTGAAAATGGTCTAAGTTCATTGACAATATATAGTCAGCTCCACCCAATCATATACATTATATTAAAATATGTTACATATATATATATATATATATATAGAGCCTTCAGCTATTAACGGCATTTATTCATCAATACATGAGGCGCCGCGGGGCAAGGGAGCTATAATGGGGAAAAGGACTTTAGCTTTAGAAAGCTGAAAGCTCAGTAGGACAACACTCCACAGTGGCACACTGAACTAAGACGAAGAGTAAAAAAAAAAAAGGTTAAATCATAATTAGCTTTTATAGGATTTAGATTCCTTTCGGTGACGCCATACTCCTTGGAGCTTTTATAAGATCTCTCCGGAAGTTGAAGTAATATTCTTTATCTTTCTTCCGAATTTTCCCATCTTTTTTTTTTGTCGGCAATAATATGTATTTAAGATTTGTTATTGTTGAGAAAATCTCTATTTAAAAAAACATAAAATAAAATATTTATCTTTTTAAATATAAATAAGTCTCTCAAGATAATATTATCAATCGAAACAAAAAATTTTAAATTACAATATAAGTATAAGGGTTACAATTTCAAACTCCTTAAAAATAGAGGATGAAAAATAGATCACAAACACAACTAAGAAAATATATTTGAGTTACCCTAAATTATCAAGAAAAATAGATAATAAGGACAACCAATAATATACTGCTTTTAATACGTGCTCCTAGTTACGTTCTTATAAGGGTAGACTATATGAGTTCAATATCAATTGAGATCTATGCATGTGAAAAAAGAAAAAAACAAAAATCATTCACTAAACAAATTTAGATCCGAGAAAATTTCTCAGATATTTAATATCTAGACATGACTAAAATTCACATAAAAGGTGATACTACAAGCTAGATCTAAATATAGATTTATTAAGAAAAAATAAAATATTGTTAAACAAGCCTTACTTGCTAGGAAATTTCATCATAGAATGGTACGTATTTTCTATCGAATTTTTTCTTTAAATGAAGATAGTATTTAAGTTCATTAAACCAAACAATAAATACAATAATGAACCTAATATATAGATTGAATCATATGTAATTCACAATAATAAATAATAATCATTAAAACTCTTTCGATCTATCGATGACCAGGGAGAATATTTGCATACGAGCTCTTAAAGATGTGTACGCAACTCCACTAGGGAGAAAACTAATTAAAGTAAGCTGAGAGATACCTATTCAACTCTTTTGAATCTATCTCCACCATCTAAGTTGGCTCTTTTGACTCATATTATATTATTATGATGGATTTACTACAAAAATTAATTTTTAACTAAGTTATCTTAAAAAAAAATATTCTGAGATATAGTCTTTCTATAAATTTAACTATATATTTTTTGACTTATGTTAAATTATATCTCAATATTTCAAATCTCTACAAAATTCTACGTTCTGCATATAAACTGACCAAGAAATTTTTCACTAAACATAGAATCTGAATTGAAGATATCTTATTTTTGTTAATTAATATAAAAAATTTATTGAATATAGCCTAAAAAAATTAGCACAAATCACTTAATTTGTATACACAAATTAAGTATAAATTTACAGAGATTTGAAATGTGAATATATAATTTTTTATAAGCCAAAAAATATAGTTAAAATTAAAGAAAGTTCATATTTCAAAGTTTTCTTCCCGTAGTTATCCCATTTTTGATGAGATCATAAGTTTTTCTAAGTTTGAATATTAAAATATTCAAATCTAGAAGGGTACCGTATAAAACCGTGTATAAAATAGAAAAATAAACAAGAGCAATGCATTTTTAGATTTAAGTGAGATAAGATTTAAATAGATATAGATCTATGGGAATACAAATATTTATAGATAAACTAAAGGATAATTGAAATGAAAAAAGAGAAGCTAAAGAGAAAATTCTAGGAAGAAAGTCTATAAATCACCCTCTTTGGACGGGTAGAAATAGAGGGGTAAGAAAATGTTTGACAGATTAGAGGATGAAAAAGTCTTCATATAAAACAGCACATAAAATAGAAAAATAAACAAGAGTAATATATTTTTAGATTTAAGTGAGATAAGATCCAAATAGATCTAGATCTATAAGAATATGAACATTTATAGAAAAACTAAAGGATGATTGAAATGAAAAAGGAGAAGCGAAAGAGAAAAATTCTACAAAGAAAGTCTATGGATCACCCTCTTTGGGCGGGTGGAAATAGAGGGGTAAGAAGAGGTTTAACAGATTAAAAAAGAGAAAAAGTCTTCGGAGAAGGACGAGAGCAGTTAGAGGTTTTTTTTTTTTTTTTTTTGGCATTTTTGTTAAATTCAATTATATTTTAATTTATTGATAATTATATGGTATATATGACCTTTTATTTATTTTTTTTTATGACATACGGATTAGTATGACTTTCAGAAAGGCACTTTATCATTGAAAGTTATTATGATTTTGGAAAAAAAAATTATTCATACGTATAAACGTACTTAAAAAAAAAATGTTTCTACTTATCGTTATGAAAACATCACGTACGTGAGTTCTTAAGAGTATAATGGTTCTTGATATGTATATGTATTCTTTTATATGTAAACTTCAAAAATAAAACTTAATTTGAGCTCCTATTTTTTTACTTTGCATTCAAGTACCATAAATGGTAGAATTATTTTTCCTTTCCTGCTTCTCCCAAAACTAATACCGTTTAGAAGACAGACCATCAGTAGGCAAAGGAGAAATGGTATTTTCGCCTTTTCTAAAGTTTATTATACCCTTAATTTTTTTTAATAATAAATATCCTTATTTGTTTTTCCACAATTGAGTATTTCTAAATAGCTAGTGTTTTTTTTACTATTAAATAAATTGAAAAAAAAGTAAAATTATATTTTTTTACATGCTTAAATATATATTTGAAAAAAGGGTATTATAGCCGCTGTTTTAGATAGCGAAAGCTTTTAAAGAAATAATAATTAGTTATTTTGCCTCCACCTTGACTTTGCAAATGCATGCCTTTTACCTTATTTTGTTATACTATTCCTAAAAGAAGAAAATAATAGTTAGACATAATAAAAAATGTGGAAAAACTGCTATACTTTGTCTCTTTTTTTTTATCTTTTATTTTTTAATATATTTAACTCTGTAAACAAATATTGTTTTATTTTTTTTCATTAATTTTTTATTTTATAATAAAAAATTAACTATTTGGGAACATCCCCAATAAAGAAAGAAATAGTAAGATATTTCTCTTTGAAAGACAAAAAGATTATTTGAACCCACTGATGGTTTTCTAATGATGTTTAGTGTTAGGGCACCAAAGAAGAATAGTTTTGCCACTTAGGAGGGCCTTGAAACGACTAATTGTTCTTGTAAAAACTTCTCTAAAATATGATTTGATATTGTTTTTTTTTTTTTTAATTTAGTTCGATAATGATTTTAAGTTGGAACTTTATACACTAAACAGAATCTTTTTTTTTTTAAAAGAATTTTTGTATATAGTTATGAAAATATAACGTGCGTGAGCTCATTATAACAATTTTAAGATTCTTGATATGTGTTCTTTATATATAAACTTGATATCTTTTTTTTTAAAAAAAAAAAACATTCAAAGGTTTTAGTTAGGATCTTAATTTTGAGGAATGATATGACTCAGATAGTTCCGTAATTGTTAGATTAACAAGCTAACTTAACTGTTTTTTTTTTTTTTTGGGCTTGAGAGGGTGGTAGCTTAACAAATATTTAGATACAAAAAATATACACACAAGTCACAACTATACTCTGTAGACAAATTTGGGGTGCAATTAATTTTTGATCGGCCATTATTAATCCTTTGTCAAAGTGGACATGAGCAAAATGGGAATAGTGGAAACTTAAACGCGGATCGTCCATGCAAACCACTTGTTATTCGAAACAATAATATAACTCGCATATTGCATATAATAACGTATATCTAATAATAGCAGCCAAAAATCATATGTGTTCATTTTGAGTCTTTGACAATGACAATTGTCGACAACATAACCATCGCAATCTCTCTATCTATATTTAAGCCATGATTATTGGTGCATTCAATTAAGTGATCAACTAATAGAAACGTGACCTAACAGAAACATCTGCACGTGAAGTGTCAGTCGACAGAATTTGCAATTCATGATCACTATAAACAAACTAATTAATCGCCCTTGTAGTTAGCCTGTTTGTTACTAAGTCCAATGGCACTCTTTTATTGTAGTGCATTGCAAGGACACTCGTAAATAATTATGTATGATAACCTATCTATTATGGCATATATTTTTCCGTCAAAAGTATTCTTTACCTAAAAAGACCATGGTTCTATATGTGCTCACAAGTTAGCTTGAAGATCTCCTGCCTTTAATTTTGAATCCGCAAACCAATTTGTAGTTTTTTTGTTTTGTTCTTTTTTTTTTTTTTAAGGAGAAAAAAGGCACAACAATAGTACTTGTATGCCCTTTCTTTCCCAAAAAAAAAAAAATAGTACTTGTATGTAGAGGCGGAAGGAAGGGGGGATTTGGATCAATTTTTTTTTCTTTTTTATTTTTTACGCCTGAAATGAATTTTTCTCAAGTATACCCCCACTAAAATTTTAGCTTTGCAGCTATATATCCCAATTATAAGTAGTATTTTGTCACTTTTACTCTACTTTATAACCCATTTATCTATTTTTTTACATATGTTCTAAATCTTCTTTCATCCAAAAATAGTAAAGCGAAGACAATTTTCATGAGAATAGGAAATTGAAAATATACATATATTTAGAGAAAACCTTCAAGATTAGTTCGATAATCAACTTATCTCCCACTAAAAATAAGCCATGGCTTTGCCACTAGCTTGTATGCCTAGTAATTCATTAAATTAATACATGCGGCAAACAAACAAGGAGTCAGTTTGGAATTGCCTTTTATTGGCCTTCATTATGATTCAGGAAGAATTTTTGCTATAACCTATATTTGGTAAATCTGCGAAATAATTTTTGGAAAACAAATTGTTTGATAAAAGATTTCAGAAGTGAATATTTGTACACAATTCAACCACTTCGTTTTTATAGCTTAGTTGAGAATTAATAAGCACATAAAAAAAAAATTACCCGAAAAGATTATTAGGTACTATACATACGTAAGAATACATGGTGTGGGACCCGTTCCTAAATCATATATCACGTGAACGATTAAGTGGCAGAACATGTCATAAACAGGACATACCGTCCGACACGTATCCAGAGTGACCAATTAAAGGCCACGCGAGTCGCACGTGGTACCGCATAGGCCCATGGGCTGTCCGAGGCTAGAGCCGAGCCCATCCTAGACCCTGGATGGACTCGGCCCAGTCCGATTCTTATCATGACAGCTGAGGGTCGGAAGCCTCAAGGGTCTTCCACCAGAGTACAGTAGGAAGCAACTCACAGCTCTAAACCTAGACAGAGTATTTAATCCGATCTTGAGTAGGTACGCGTATTGGGCAAATCGTCCTGACAGAATTACGGTTTGTGAAAGTCTCGCCCCTGACAGGCTCGAGCCATAGGGGACAGCGGAAATTAGGCCACGACGATGCATGGAGAATCACGGTAATCTCGGCCTATGATCTCTGGAGTAAGTCCTGATAAGAAAAGGTACTCGGTCTTGGGATTGAGAACCATGAGGTTCACAGTTCTAAGATTATATATATGAGCCATGCGTTTCCGAAAAAGAAGGGCATGTACGCATACAAAAGGAAATATTTAAAAGTTTATGAGCAAGAGACAAAGATATACTCATACAGAGAAAAACTAAATCTTTGCTACCCTGAATCAAAGATAAACAACTGACTTAAGCATCGGAGAGCCTTTGCAGGTGACCTCCCCCGTCTCTCTGACCCTACCTGATGTCAAAAACTCTTTGGGATAGTAAGGATACGTGAACAGTTGAAAGATAAAACATCAGCAATTCAGAGACACGTAGACAGCTAGTGAAAACCGATCCAACATATGGTTTTTTTCCCAATATTTTCTTGCTATTTGTTGATTGAATTTTCCCGAGATCGCTAAAGAAATGACACGTGGAAATATCTTAGTGGTTACAATGATGCCAAATAAATTCTGAATTACCTGTAATATCCTCAATCACGGTATTGACTATTGAGTCCTCGACACCTATAATCATTACTGTTTGACCACTATATAGGTATAATACACGAAGCAGGCCTACAAAAACGTATATCGGCGAACAAAATAATAAACTCGATGAAGAACAGTTTCCGAATATGCTGGTTACTCGTATATGCGGGGCTTAGAAACCTAGAACTAACTCCTTAGCCGACCGTGACTAATATGACACACACCCAATCTACAATTGTATGCGTACACTTGTGCAATAACTTGGTGTGCATCCACAGGGTACAACATGTGGATCTATTCAGGTATGGACTACGCAAATATAAGTGTTGCTCAGTCTTACTTTGGAGTAACTACGAGTCCTCTATATATCCCATTTTCTCCATAGATTGGGCAAGTCGCCACTAATTCTCTGAACCCACCTTGTTAGACTTTATATTTTCTACTTTATTTTTTATTTACATTTTTTTTAACTCTCTGTACTTATCATGCCAATAGACCATTACTGACTTTGGGAGTATTTAGTAGGTAACACATGTGTACAACTAATAGCTACATTAGTTGGACCACATGAGATTTTCTTGGAATCTGTGTGATCAAGACCACTCCATAAAAAGAGTATAAGTGTTTTCTCCTTGTAATGACGCTTACGTTGGTGTATGGAAGAAATCAATCACTAACATTATTATTAAATTAAAGACAATGTTCTCTTCTCCACATTTGGACTCCCAGGGTCTTAAGAATATAGAAGTTGATATCCCAATGTTTGTCCTTTGACGTAGGAGGCTTGATATGAGACCACAAAAGAATGGCCATTACCTATTCTTCCCCACCCCCCTCGCCGTATACATATATATATATATATATATATATATGTATAAAGAGAAACTTCTACCAAACTTGAATATGTCAGCTGTTCATGGAACGAATGGCAGGTTGTGAAAGTTAACGATGAATTTAGCATTGAACTTGGAGACAAAACAGATTGAAGGGGATTCTCTATAGGCTTTTCTTTCTTGACTTAAAGCTAGAAATTTCCACTCAAATGTTTTCCATAAATGTATGATGTTTTGTTTCACCGTAATAGGGGTGCTACTTCCCAACTTGTTCGTTGTTTTGAAAACGAAGTAGTAGTCCACTCCTCAACATTTTTTTTTATTGGCTTAGTAGTCCACTCCTCAACATTTTTTTTTATTGGCTTTGTCCTCCGTATGAAATTACTGTTGGAGTGATAACAATAGTCCTTTATTTATTGAACCTTTTGAAATTGCAGAATATTTTCATTAAAATTGGCTCTTAAAAATGGAATACAACCATTGGATCTTGTAATTCATGACAAAATAAGGGAATTAAGGCAAAATAGATATTTTGAAGAGAAATTAGGTGAAATATACCCTTTTTATAGATAATTTTAGAAATTATACTCCTTCTAATAGTTTTTAAGTATATACATTTTTTATTTATATACTTTGAGTCAAGAGCGCTAGACAAGATATCTAGTAACTTGATCGAAAAAAAAAATATTTAAATATTGAGTGTTAGACAAGGTATCGGAAGTACTCGACAAGAGTATTGAGTGACTCTAAGCAAGGTTACTAGCTACTCGACCCTTCAGGTCTACCTAAATCTGGACCCTCGATAAGATAAGTGTTGGAGATATTATTGTCTTTATAATAAAATTTAAACTTAAAAAATGATATTCATCGAAAAACTATTGAGAATTGTATATTTCCTTCTAATTCTCTCCCTACTTCTCCTCTCTTGGACCCTCTTAATCCTTTTTCTCCACACCCCTATCTCTTATTGCTCCAACTACTTCCCTTTCAAACTCCCCCCTTCCTTTACTGCTCCTACTATTTCCCCGTCTTCTCTACCTTCCATTCTTTAATCTCCTTCCTGATATTACTCCTAATATGTTTGATGTTATTCCTTTAATCATTGATCACCAGGTTGTCGTATTCATAGGACACAATAAGCTATCAGTGTACATTATATGGTCATATGCTCCAAGTCCGGCATCAACCAAACTAAGGCAACTTTAACTTGCTCTCAAGGGTCCAATAAACCATTTACTTTTAAACAAGCTGCTTCCTCTCTTGAATGGCTACGAGCTATGCAGACTGAATATAAGGCTTCGTTGCGAAATCACACTTGGAACTTAGTAGACTTGCTGACGTATCACAAAGCTATTGGATATAAATAGGTGTATAAATAGGTCGATTGAGCATTACAAAGTCATCTTGTGGCTAAGTGATAAGGAGGATATTTACCTCTAAATCAAATACCTTTCGAGCTCAAAGAGTTATAGGTTTTCAAGCGTTTTTATTGGTTTAATATATTTTTGTAGTTCTTGTGAATAAATGAGAATCAAGGTGATTTTGAACCTCAAAAATGGGTTTTTCAAACTATTTAAATTGAAGTTAGGTCCGATACGGATGCGTTACAATAAAAACAAAGCAAAATGGAACTAAAATGACGAAATGATGCACATGGGTAGCCGCAGGGCGCAACAACTTCCAATGAGGGTACCCTTGCACGTCTAGGCAGTAAGGGGGCACCCCTGTGGCACTTCAAGGGTGAGATTGCACCCCTGACACATCTTGGACACATTTTTGAGCTCTTTCAATAAGTTTCGACAACCTGAATAGCTCATTTCTCACAATTTAATGTTAGAGACTTCATTTGTCTTTAAGTGTGCTTGAATTTGACCTAGGAGAATGCTTCAAAAAAGGAATTGGGGTATAAATTTTAGTATGGAGAATTGGAGAAAAAACATACCAAATTCCTAAAGAGAAAAGCATGGAGTTGGAGATTTCTAATTTTTGGGAGAGATTCTTGATTACTTGAAGCTCATCTTTATAATAGTTTTTCTTTTGCTTTCTCTCACCCTAATTTTTTAGAAATTTGTATTGAGTTTATTGTACGAACATGCTTAGATTTATGAATTTCTTGTAGAGATTGGTATTGGATTCTGCTATGCTTGTTTATATTTGATAGTTAAGCTTTGTTTTACACTTTTTAATACTTTTTTTTTGCTTATTTTGTTTATTGTTAGTCTATTTTCAATTGTCAATTCATTTATACTTCTTCTTGCTCATGGCTTCTAATTTATTTGGCCAATGAATTAGTTAACATAACGATATGATTTTGATGCTCGAGATAAATTAGTCTCATAATCTGCAATTAAGAGACATAGTTTAGGTTATTATGAGATCGATAGGAGATCAACACCTAGATAATCACTTAGATAGTTTGGGTAGTTTGGGTTATTGTGAGACTGTGAGATGAGTGATACATTAACTTCTATTTGAGGGCTGAAATTAATGAATATTTAATTAATTGGGATAGATAGAGATATCAACTTAGGTTAGTTAGGTGTATTATCTTATTTGACACTCAAAAGAGGTATTGAGGTGAGGTGAGATTCCTCAATTAGTGAATTAAATGAAATTAGGTCAGTAATTACTCAATTTGACAAACTTAGGAGTAATTAGGCGAATTCAAATTCTGAGTACATCCTTGCATAATAATTATCCATATTTTATTTATGCTTTATTCTTTTGATCTTTATTTTATTGTTTATTTTTATATTCATTTGGATTTTATGCTAAAATAAAGTTGAGTTGCGATAATTCTTGTAATTAACGATAGTTTAACACCTAATCTCTTTGGATGTACCTTCTTGCCACTATACTAGTTAGATTTGATTTTTGTTAGGACACGCTAGGTTAGTCATTAGGAGGAGAAATATTATAAGTAGTAAAATTTGATTTTGGGCGCTTATAACCAACGACTAAACATTCAATTATCAAATTTTTGGTGTCATTGCTGAGACATGGCTTATTTAAAATGTTATTAATATTGGAAGTAAGTAGCTTGATTTTACATTGGTTTTTGTTTTTATTCTTAATTTTTATTTGTTCTTTTTATGCTTATTTTGCGAGGTACTTGGAGATGATTGATCGACAAATCCTCTTAACCTTGGCTCAACGAGACTCAGAGCCATTTCATTGTGCATAGTGGAGATACAAGGAGTTACTTACGTCGTTTCCTCATCATAGATTCTCTCGACAGTGTCAACTATAGAACTTTCTCAATAATTTGTATAATGAGACAAGAATATGGGTGGAAAAAGGAGTTGATACTACTGATTTCTACTAATTATCCGCGAATAAATCCTATTGGTTGTTGGAAGACATGGTCAACTTTGATTATCAGAGTTAGAATAATCCACTAAGCCATCTTAGTTTGGCGGATAATTCCAACAATTCGGCACCGTAGTTTGACATTCCACATTACTAAGTGGATGAAGTATTCTCTCGACCTTGAAGAGATAGTTTCCCAATTTTTGGAGGAGATAGAGCTCTGTATAGAGAAGTTAGAAAGGAAGGAGACGGTGGCAAGAGACACTTAAGTCACATACATGAATGAAAGCCATCACGAGGAGCCGAGCACATGCAAGAGGATCTTGGATTTGTTTGACAATGAAAACTACTAGAGTAAGGATGAGATTGAAGACAATGCTTATGATTCTCCATCTTTTAAGATGCAAGTCATTGTGCCACTGTTCATAAAAATTTATGTCTATGACGATCCTATGTAGCGAAACCCTCTTTCACTACCTCTAACATTATTCATTGAAGTCCACTATGCACAAGTACTAGAGCCAAGATAAGTTGATCATACATGTCGAACATTGCCAAGCATCACCAACTTGAGAGAGTTCGAAACCAGGACCTATATGTCGTGTTTTACGACACGTACTATGGGCAAAAGCCGATCTTTGACAAGCTTCTGATTTTTATATAGTTGATCCTAAAAATGCAATGCATGGAAGATAGTCCCAATCCAAGCTAAAGTCACCATGTCCGGAGCATCAACTTCGACAACCACACTCGTGTTAGGAATATGCCCTAGAAAACAGTTTCTTTATTTGGCATTTCAAACAATATTTATTGGATTTAAGTGTTATCTATTTATTATTAATAAATTCTATATTATATCCTAATTATATACATAGGATGTTTATGTTTTCTATTATGCAAACGTCTAAAACTTTCCATGATTAATAATGAGTAATAAATAATTGTTCGTGTGAAGTATTCACGTGTGAGAGACTAAATTCTTTATTTCATTATGTCTAAATTAAAAGTTCATATTCTGCAAATAAAGATAGAATACTTTATTTTGCCATAGAATATAGTGTTGTCTATTTTAACGAGATTGATGAAGTCTCTATTCATCGAAGTATCTGACTTCGGATAGAAACACTAGTGCGTTATAAGAAAGTTATAAGTACATTGAACTGGACCAAGTGAAAATAGAATTTGAGGTTAATTGCCATAACTCAATATTCTATCTTTCATTAATCTAGCACTATTGCAAGATTACCTTAATCCTAGTGATTGTCAGACTTACTTTCATGAGTTTTATCTTTTAGACTTACTAAAGGACTAGTTCCGATTATATGGTTCAAGCTCTGGTATCTTGGAACATAAGATTTGTGAATTGACGAGAACGCCTTTCATGATTTGGACACCATGTATATAATATCACTTTGAGTTTTTTTAAAGACTTGGATAATAAAAAACCAGGCACTAAGTATTCACTTTGTGAATTTGATTGTGTTTGTAGGCAGTTACAAACACCGTAGTCAATTATTATCCATTAGATGAAAAATGGCAACTTAAAGGTAAATGTGTACTAGAGGGATAATACGGTAATTTTACCTCACTAGTATGGCATTGCATCGGGGATATATTTGCAGGTATAGTATGTGTTAAATGGATCAAGTTAATTAAAGTGTTAATTAACTTCACAGAAAATATATGACATTTAGTCTAAGAGTGAAACATTGGGCCTATCGTGGAGTGCCCCAATATTAATGGACAAGACCTAATCATAATTAAGAGTTAATTATGATTATGGGTAGTTGGCCCATTGGAGCTTAGACTATTTGGATCTATAAGATCCCCTGTCTAGTTCACACATAGCCCAATAACTTATTGAATGGTCAGTTGAGCCCAATAAGCCTATTAGAATTTACATTTCTTTAAATACTTAAGAGAAAAGTTCTCCTATATCTCTCTAAGTGTTCTACATAGCACTCATGCACAGTAACTGTGCTTTTTCGTGTGACAGAGAGAAAAAGAGAGAATGAGAGAGAAATGAGCTCGTGGGAGAAGTGCCATGTTCGTTTATGGCCGCTAAGGGAGAGATACCCATGGTCGTAGACGTGCACTCAAAGAGAAGGAAGATCATCTTCCGGATCATTTACTCATCTTTCGTTGGGAATCAAGAAGGTGCCCATACACCGGATCATTCAACAGGCTCTAGAGAATAGATGGGAAGACTCAATAGTTGTGAAGCGCTTCCAGGTTTTATCTAAACCAAGATCCATGAATTGATTTATGTTAGATCAACGGTCCTACGTTTTTGTTTTGTAAAGTTTCAAGAAAAATTTTAAAATATCTATTCTGCTGCGTTCTTGATTTTTTACAAAACTGCGGAAATCATTTTCTGTAAAATCGTCTTTCGAAATTTATTTTTCAGAATTTCCAGCAATTAGTATCAAGAGCAAAGATTTTCGATGATCTAGCATATCTTGTTCATGTTTATTCTCTTAAAGTTTGATGATCTATGATTTCCATAATGATCTCTTTGATTATGTTTGGTCTAGTTCATATTTATGAGTATGCTCTATTATGTATGATGATTGATTGATTTAATGAGTTTAAATGATAATCAATTAGATGTTACTATAAATTTATGATCATGTGTTTTTATTTTTGATTACGATTCTAGCATGTTCTTGAGTTTCTATGTGTTTTTGTTTTATGTTCTTGATAAAACTATACATAAAAAGTTGTTTGATCTTTAATTGTATTGTAGTTTTTGAGAAAAACTATTTTCAATTAAATTTTGGATTTTTCAAAAAAAAAAAAAAAGGTGGGGCGGCTAGGGTATCTAATACCCTAGCCATATATATACATTGGGTCTTGCCAATGCAAGACCCATGTGACCACTTATGCAAGACCATAATGGTCTTGCGCATGGCCACTAGTGGTAGTACACTACATTAGATGTGCTTTAGTTTTAAGCACATACGATATGCTTTGGCCGCGCGGGTGGCACTCCGTGCGCTAGCTGCACGGGTGTCGGCCAGCTCCCGTGGCCGCACGGGCTTCGTCCTGCTCCTGTGGTTACTTCGTTCCGTGCCCATAGCTATGCCAATATCGTTGTGACCCATTGGCGTACGAAATTAGTTCCATATATAACCACGCGACATCCCCGAGGACCCATTCTTTATGCCGTATGTGGGTATGACTACACATCCGCATGCAACAGTGTCATTTCCCATAGCCGCACCACTTTGCCCTGCCTCTGTAGCTGCATGCATGCCGTCTCGTACACTTGTCATCAAAATCTATGCGAGCCCGTTGTCGCTTGGTACTTGTCCCGAGCGAGGCCACGTAGCTTTATGTGAGCCCGTCGGCGCTCAGAATTGTCCCGAGCATGGCCACATGAGATCCCGAGAATCGTCCTCGTTAAGGTTTACCGTTCGGACTTTTAGCTTGTTCTGAACTATGCGGCGGCATTTCGATCGGCATCCTGATGCCGTTGACGTCAGATTATCTATTTTAGATAATTTCCAATTTTAAATTTCCTTATTTGAATTTTGAATTATAGATAATTTAGAAAATTTGAATTCGTTGCCTTATCTAATTTTTTAAATTTAAATTTTGGTAACTAATATGATAGGATAAGATTCTATCAGAAAATCCTATATTCTCTAATTTTTTTAATTTAAATATTTAAATTTAAATTAAGGATGAGAATAAGATTCTATCAGAAAATCCTATATTCTCTAATTTTTTTAATTTAAATATTTAAATTTAAATTAAGGATGAGATCCTTAGTTTATAGAATAATTTAAATTAAAGATAAGATCCTCAATTTAAATAAATTCAAATCAAGGATAAGATCACTTGATTTAAGGAAATTTAAATGATTATTTAAATATGGATAGGATCACATATTTAAATATATTTGATTTCAAATTTAAATATAGATAAGATCCCACTATTTAAGGAAATTAATTTAAATAAATAGGGAATTAATTAACTACCGAAATTAAAATTTTAAATTAAATAGATATAGATAAGATTTATATCTTAAACATATTTTAATTCGATTAAAATATAAATTTTTGAAATTAAGAGTTAATTCGAAATCATTTAAAATTTTAATTAGATATATTTTTTAATTAAATATTATGTGATAATGTTTAAAATTTTCAAATTCAAAATAGTTGGTTAGATATTTACTAAACTATTTATGAGATAATTAATTATTTATTTGAATTTGAATTTGATTTGAATTCAAATCTAGAGATATTCTAGGAGATTTAAATAGTTAAATCTTTTATAACTTAAATTTGAAACTTATGAAGATTTTAAATTAAAATTAGAAAGAATATCTTATCTATCCAAATCTGTTTGATTTTGAATTTAAGGTTAGTAGTTAATTTTAATGAGATTAAAATGGATAATTAGAAATTATGAGATAATTTTTGATTTGGCTAAAATTTTGAACTTTCTATTTTTTTTTTAATATGATTAAAAATGATGATTAGATATTATGAGATAAATCTAAATTTAAATTTATGAGATTGGATAATATTACTATATTAATTAGTCAATAATTAATTTAAATTTTCAAATTCAAATGTTGAATTCAAATCTAGAGATAATCTAGAAGATTTAATAAGATTAAATTTTCAAAAGATTATCTATATTAGTTATCTAATAATTAATTTAAAGATTTGAAATTCAAATGTTGAATTTAAATTTAGAAATAATCTAACAGATTAATGTGATTAAATCTTTTAGATTATCAATATTAATTATGTGATAATTAATTTGAGATTTGAAATTTAAAAGTTAAAGTCAAATCAACAGATATTTATAGAGATTTAATTTGATTAAATCATGTACATATCTAATTTAAATCTTGTGAAGATTTTAATTAGTAAATATTTACATTATCCAATTTAAATTTAAATAGAAAATTTATATTTTATTTTAATGAGATTAAAATAATGATTTGAAAATTACGAGATAGTTTCAAATTTGAAAATCCAATAAGTGGGAGATATTTTAATTATGAGATAATTAAATTTGTAATTTAAAAGTTGAATTTGAATTTTGAAATATTCCAGGAGATTTAATTTGGATTAAATATTTTAATTAAATAAATTAAATTTTGTGAAAATCTTAATTATTTAAACTTGAGTATTATCCCTCACGGTTATTATTTAATAATATCTTTTGTGAAAAGATTGTTCAATTATTAAATAATGATAAATATTAGAATGATTGATAATCATTAACTTTTCTATTTTATTAAATTCTGCTAATACTTGATTATTATATGAATAATGTTGCATTTATATTCTATATAGAGTATTTAATTACATGATCTTGGTAACATGTCATATGGAATAGTAGAGCTACTCACATGCAAAATATGAACATGCTTGTATAACTGATTTTAAGTTACTAAGTAAGTTAGATAACTGGGTAAAATCATTAAATCTCTAATTATAAAATATTGAGTGGGAGAAGGTATGAGATACCTACGGTCTCCATTGTTGGTTCATTACGTACTAGGATGAGCCTCGCCTCAGAATCTTGCTGAGCTCTCATAGGAGGGTTTTCGTCTAGGTAGTACTAGAAATGAATTTCTTAAGATAAGGTATTAGGTGGACTATATGAGGCCGATCACCCGTAGGAGACGGTCTTATATAGAAAGCTTAATTACTGAAATAATGGTTACACACTTAACTCGAAATATTGCTATCCTCCCGTAGGAGTTCTTGTTAGTAGAGTAGAGGACTAAATTAAATGGTAGTTAGAAATATGGGATATGAGATCTTTGTCTTGTTTTCTAAATGAAATTGTTTCAGTTTGACTTATTAATTGCATGACTTCTCGTAGGAGGCTTGTAATTAATGGAAAGTTGAATTACCATGAATATTAGTGACAGTTCTAGGGATACTTCACTTGCATATTGTAGATTTTATTTTACATTATGATAATTATTCAAAATATTTGTTGCATGATGTTTGTTATTATATGGATTAATTTATTTTTATTCAAACAGATATGTCCTTAATTCCTTTACCCACTGTACTCAGACTCACATAACTTGTATGGTTAGACTATATTATTTGGATTAATGTAATCTAGATTTAGTGCTTATGGCTGATAAGTTATTAAGTTTTTACTCTTATATGTTCGTCCACATTCATTGGTGAGACTAATAAAGAAAAATAAAGCATATATGTAGTGAGAAAATTCCTAGATAATTCATTGATACATGTTGACATATGATGTCCAATATATTACTATATGAAATTCAAGGAATTCAAATCACTATAATATTATGCTAAATCTCAATGAGATACCTAATAAACATCTTCACCAAGTTAAAGTAGCTAAAGATGAATTTTCTAATTCCTAGCTAAAAGGAAAATGTTTCCTATAAAGCACTGAAGGATATTGAAAGAAAATTGTTAGGGATACCTATACAATATTTGATTGGTAGGTAATAACAGCTTATTATTCATTAACTTATTTTAGTGGATGACTTAATGAATCTCGGATAGGATTCAAGAATCATTAACCATGTTTGCATGTCTGTTACAAAGGGTTCTAGGAAACCAAGGAATTTAGTGAAGACTAGTTCACTAAGAGTAAGGACTACAATAGCTATAGTATCTATACATAAAATGAGAAGTATTTAAATTCATATTTGATGAATTTATAAATTAGGACATTAAAAATTGTCAAGCATTTAAGAAAAATTTGATTTTTTTTTCATACTTGATGAAATGATATTATTATGTTTGTCTCAACGATAAAGTTTTTATGTAAAAGAATAATATTCTTAATTGCACTAAATGACATTTTTATTGACCTAAATTATTCTCATTGTATAATACTAATAATGATGAGATTTAACATGACAAATCTATTCATAAGAAAGTGAGTAAGTATTAAAAATAAAACATATTTGTACTTCGGTTATATTAACCTAAATAGGATCCAAAGATTGGTTAAGAATAGGCATCTAAACTTGTTAGAAGCCATACATTCACGAATCTGCGAATCCTATATAGAAGGAAAAATAACCAAAAAGGTCTTCGTTAAAAAAGATCTAAGAGTACAAGAATGTTTTTAAAAAATAGTTCAAACTATTGTCTACGGGCCCTTGAGCAATCAAGCCCAATGAAGTTTTGAATATATCATTATGAATGATTATGAAAAAATTTTGTTATGTTTACCTAATGTGACTGCTAATCGAATTCTTTCGAAATGTTCAAAGAATTAAAAGCAGAAACCAAAAGGTAATTAGAAAAAGCATAAAGACTCATCGATTAGATCGAAGTATTAAATACCTCTATAGAGAATTCTTCGAAATATCTCACAGACAATGAAAATTTTTGGCTATGATTAAGTTGTTGTTCAATTATTCATTATTACTACCCCAAAGTAAGTTATTTCTTAAAAAACTAACTGATGATGTAATCAGCCTATCTATGAAAGATAGATTAGAGTAAGCACTTAAGAAGGATAAATCACTAGAAGATCAACATATATCGGACCCTCATTGTAGTAGGAGGATTGTGAGACAATCTGGTAGATATTTGGAAATAGGAGAGTCTTATAACGTAGAATCTGATTACTTTATCTACTAAGAGGAAATAGATGATGTTGATATAGATCTTTGGCAAAAGGCAATAGAATCCATATTAGAGTCTACGTACTCTAATAGAATCTGGGATCTTGTAGATCCACCTAGAGGGGTAAAACCTTTTAGGTATAAATTAGTCTATAAGAGAAAAAGAAGAATAGATGGGAAAGTAACTTTTAAGGCAAGTTAGTTGAAAAAGGATTATATACAGAAAGAATGTCTATTCTGTTGTTATGGTCAAGTCTATTCATATACTCTTTTCCATAATCGTATCTCTTGATTATGAGATATAGTAAATAGACGTTAAGATAGCTTTCCTGAATTACAATTTTGATGATTGTATCTAAAAATACAGCCAGAAGGATTCATTGAAAAAGGCCAAGAAAGTAAAGTTTGTTAAATTTTAGAAGTCTAATTTATAGACTTAAGCATTTGTCTAGAATTTATCGATTTGATCAATACATAGACAAATCTTGTATCTATAAAAGATTCAGGGCAATAAAGTGATTTTTCTGGTTTATATATATTGATGATATACTAATCATTAGGAATGATATAGGATGACAATCATCAATAAGAATTTGGTTAGCACAATAACATGATATTTATTATGCTGTTAGAATAGTAAGTTGTTACTAATCCAATCCAAAACCTGAACATAGAGTTATAGTCAAGTATATCGTTAAGTATCTTCAGAGAAATAGGAACTATATGCTTGTCTATTGTGGAGAAAGATCTAACTTATGTAATATATATTAATTCAGATGCTCGATCTGAAAATATACTCCAGAGGATCAACTTTTTATTATGTGTTAACCTTAATAGGAAGATGTTATAGTGAGAAAGATAACCTTAGCAGAAGAACCTTACTAGCCTATTTACCAAATTTTTATCAATCAAAGAATTTGAAGATCACCTAGAAGGAATAAGACTACGTGAGATATTACATCTGCTTTAAAGGGCAAGTGAGAGATTGTTAGGAATATGCCCTAGAAAGCAGTTTCTTTGTTTGGCATTTTAAACAACATTTATTGGTTTTAGGTATTATCTATTTGTTATTAATAAATTCTATATTATGTCCCAATTATATACATGTGATGTTTATGTTTTCTATTATGCAAACGTCTAAAACTTTCCATGACTAATAATGAGTAATTAATAATTGTTCGTGTGAAGTGTTCATGTGTGGGAGACTAAATTCTTTATTTCATTATGTCTAAATTAAAAGTTCACATTCTGCAAATAAAGGTGGAATACTTTATTTTGCCATAGAATATAGTGTTGTCTATTTCAACGGGATTCATGAAGTCTCCAATCATCGAAGTGTCTGACTTCGGATAGAAACACTAGTGCGTTATAAGAAAGTTATAAGTACATTGAACTGGACTAAGTAAAAATAGAATTTGAGGTTAAGTGTCGTAACTCAATATTCTATCTTTCAGTAATCTAGCACTATTGCAAGATTACCTTAATCTTAGTGATTGTCGGACTTGCTTTCATGAGTTTTATTTTTTTTGACTTACTAAAGGACTAGTTCCGATTATATGGTTCGAACTCCGGTATCTAGGAAGATAAGATTTATGAATTGACGAGAACGTTTTTCATGATTTGGACACCATGCATATAGTATCACTTTGAGTTTTTTCAAAGACTTGGATAATAAAAAACCAGGTGTCAGGTATTCACTTTATGAATTTGACTATATTTGTATGGGCAGTTACAAACACCGTAGTCAATTATTATCCATTAGATGAAAAATGACAACTCAAAGGTAAATATGTACAAGAAGGGTAAGACAGTAATTTTCACCTCACTAATATGGCATTGTATCGGGGGTATGTTTGCAGGTATAGTATATGCTAAATGGATCAAGTTAATTAAAGTATTAATTTGCTTCACAGAAAATATATGACATTTAGTCTAAGAGTGCAATATTGGGCCTATCGTGAAGTGCCCCAATATTAATGGATAAGGCCCAATTATAATTAAGAGTTAATTATGATTATGGGTAGTTAGCCCATTGAAGCTTAGACTATTTGGATCCATAAGGTCCCCTGTCTGGCTCACACATAGCCCAATAACTAATTGAATGTTCAGTTGAGCCCAATAAGCCCATTAGGGTTTACATCTCTTTAAATACTTAAGAGAAAAGTTCTCCTATGTCGCTCTAAGTGTTCTACATGCCACTTATGCACAATAACTGTATTTTTTCGTGTGACAGAGAGAAAAATAGAGAGTGAGAGAGAACCGAGCTCGTGGGAGAAGTCCCATGTTCGTTTATGGCCGCTAAGGGAGAGATATCCATGGTCGTAGATGTGCACTCAAAGAGAAGGAAGATCATCTTTCGGATCGTTCACTTATCTCTCGTTGAGAATCAAGAAAGTGCCCACACACTGGATCATTCAATGGGCTCTAGAGAATAGATGGCAAGGCTCAATGGTTATGAAGCACCTCTAGGTTTTATCTAAACCAAGATCCATGAATTGATTTACATTAGATCAACGGTCCTACATTTTTGTTTTGTAAAGTTTCAAGAAAAATTTTAAAATACCTATTCTGCTGCGTTCTTGATTTATTTACAAAATTGCAGAAATCATTTTCGGTAAAATCGTCTTTTGAAATTTATTTTTCGGAATTTCCAGCAACTCGGAGGTAAGAATGTCTTACCTCCTCTGTGCATTTTCTTATTTCATTGTATCTAATTTGATGAAATATGCTAATTGTGAGTTTGGTTAGTCAATAAGAGGAAAAATATTACAAATAGTAAAATTTGATTTTGAGCATTTATAATCAATGACTAAACGTTCAGTTATCATTGAGAGTTTTCATCAAACAACATGTATTGATTACTTGGACATGTTTAGCCCTGTTATGAAATGTCCTATTATAATAATATCCAATAAAGTAATTTATTATTTGGACATTATAAATAATTATTATCAGATTATTTATTATCTATTTATCGTTAATAAAATCTATATTATGAACTTCTATTCATTTATGTCTCATTAATATATATGTGATGTCTATTTTTATCTTATGCAAACATCTAAACAACTCTAAGACATATAATGAGTAATAAAGAATTATTCGTATGATGAGTTCATATGTCTGAGACATTATAGTCTTTATTTCAATATATCAAAATTGAATTATTCAAATTCTGTATATTGAAGTTGGAATATGTTACTATGTAATAGAATGTAGTATTGTCTACTATATTATGACTAATAAAATCTCCAATTATCGAAGTGAGTCTTTAGATGGAAACACTAATGTGTCATAAAAAAGTTATAACAACATCGAATAGGACTAAGTGAATTAGAATTTGAGATTAAATTTCGTAACTCAATATTTTAATTACACTAATCTAGTACTATTGTAATAAATCTCAATACTAGTAATTAATGAACTTACTTTCATGTGTTTTGTCTTTTTGAGTTACTAAAAGCTTAGTTCTAATTTATGGTTCGAACTCTGATATCTTGGAAGATAAAGTATATGAAATATGTAGAACGTTCTTCATGATGGATGCCATGCATATAATGTCACTTTAAATTTTTCTAAGTACTTAGATAATATAAACTAAGGCCCAGGTACTCATTATATGAATGTGACTGTGTTGGTTTAAGCAGATATAAATATCGTAGTCAATTATTATCTATTACAGGAAACATAGTGACTCAAATGTGAATATGTACTAGAGGAGTAATATAATAATTTTACCATACTAGTACGACATTGCATTATGGGTACATCTACAAATATAGTATATACTAAATAGATCGAGCTAATTAGTTATTAAAATGCTTCACAAAAAATAAATAATATTCAGTCAAAGAGTTTAATATTAGCGCAATAGTGTTGTGCTTTAATATTAATGGACAATGCCCAATCATAATTATGAGTTAATTATGAATGTGGGTATCTGATCTATTAGAGTTTGGGCTACATAGATCCATTTAATCTCCTGTCTAGCTCAAATTAAAGTTCAATAGTTATTTGATGTTCATTTGAGCCAACAAGCTCAATAGGATTTACTAATCTCCTTAGCTACTAGTTTTTACCAACGACATGTGAAACATCTCTTGAGAAGAGAGTACTATATAAAATTGTCAAAAAGAGACTAGCATTAAGAGATCCATTATCCTTGGTATTTTAGCCATCATGGAGAAATCAACTTTTAGAGATCATTTTCTTATTCATCTACACATCTCTTTATTGGGAATCAAAAAGGTGACCACGTATTAGATCAATCAATCAAAAGACTTTTGAGAATAGACAAGAAGATGAGAAGATTTTGGAGCGAATTTTCTTGTCTAGTTCTAGAGTTAATCTATGTTCGATTATGATCCAAAATGTTTTGTAAAAAAAAAATTTAAACGATTAGTTCTGCTGCATTTTTAGATTTTATAAAATTATATCATTCTTAAAAATGATTTTACGAAAATATATTTTGGAAATTTCTTATTGAAAGGCCAGCACCTACGACTACCCGAGTTGTCCTCGTAGTTAAACTTTCTTTGGGCTGGTCTCTAGACCAACTGGATGTGCATAATGTCTTTCTCCATGGTGACTTATCTTTGAAGGTATATATGGATCAACCTCAAGGATTTACTGATGCCTTTTTCCTCACCGAGTTTGTAAATTACAAAAAATTACTTTATGGACTTAAACAGTCCATCTATGCATGGTTTACAAAGTTTTACTCATGGTTAGTTCTATGGAGCTTATTCCATCTCTATCCGAGTCTTCCATGTTCACCTATCATTTTAAGACAACAACTTTGGTAATTCTTATCCATGTTGACGAAATCATTGTCAATGGTGGTGACCATGTTTTGAGTGGTGCTCCTTTTTCTCGCCTTTATAAATAGTTTACTAAAGGACTTGGAGATGCTTAGCTACTTTATGGGCATTTAAGTTCATAACTTTTCGTAGGCCATTCACTTAAATCATGCAATGTATGTTGAAGACATTTTTATTAAAGTTGATGTATATTTGTTATAATTTACGAAAAATGTGACAAAATCAAATATGAATAAAGCATAGAAAACAATTTTTTTTTTAGATTATATTTTTCATAAAATTCTTTTAAGATCTTAATTATGGTTTATATACATATATTAAGATTGTACCTCAACCAGTGAGTATGTCTTCCTAAGTACTAAGTTTAAAACTGCAGAGGTATGTGACACCTCGATCTTGATTAAGTTTAAGTGAGAATCCAAAAACTCTAATAGTGACTCTTAGAATTTCTGTCTCTCATTTTCTCCTAGTTTCTGTGCAGCTTCTAAACTAATTATCACAACCCAAAACTCAGGCTAGTGGCAGAAGAGGAAATTTCGCAAGGATGAGAAATTCCTTGATTTATTTGAAAACGTCTAAAAGATATAATTTTATAAAACAATCCATTTTAGGTAAAGTATTTCGAATTCCATCCCATGAACCTCTCCCACAGTTTGTATACACCATTAGACATAGATCGAATAAACACTGAAAAGACATAAATCAAATATATGTTCAAACATCATCATCCACGTCAGAACAAATATCAGAATAGCATACATGTGTTCACAGATAAAATAGAAGGTAGTAATCTTGGTTCAATACTAAAACAAAACTCAAACAATCCAAACACCACAACCATACACTTCAAGTATTACCAAGATAACGAACTACAATCCTGATGGCCTCTTACTCATATTGATCTCCAAAATTGCACTGGACACCACCTTAGGAAGGGAAGAAGTGAATGAGCATAAAATGCCCAGTAGGAAGAACAATTACCTCGATCGAAAATATTTTACGGATGGAAAGTTTCTGCATAGTTAGTTAAATCCAATACATACATATATGATAATCCAAAACCGGAAATTGTCATGTATATGAATAAATAAATTAGTATAATCAAAACCATTCAATTCAGATGCACATGACACAAATCAACCTATACCTATGAGCTCACTTTTTCTCATCTGTGGAAATCTAGGATGATGGCACTAAGTGTACCTAACAGCCTGCCTGACACCTAAACTCATACCCGGAGGGGACACCCATGTGTCGCCTACCAAACTTGGAGAGGCAACCGAATTACCTATGCCCGCCAAATGAGGAGTTAATCAGAAGTAACAAAGCTTCGCGCGAGTTTACAGAGCTTCACTGAATTCCTAGCACCCAAAATAGCTAGGTTAGATATATAACTTGTCTAATTCGAGTCCGGACTCACACCGGTTCGGTGTCACGAAATCGAGGTAAATCTTAGCCGTTTGATTTCGATTTTCGTGACCAAACATAGGCAATATATATATATATATATCAAACTTCCCTATTTTCTGAGTACAATCCAAAAATGACAACAAAAATACAATCCAATAGCCGGATCAAAAAGTTAACTCAAGCTCAAAATATTCCAAAAATGGCAACTATTGATTCGGGCATTACCGGTTTAAGATATATATACCTTGAACTTTCTCTCGACGAGACGAATCTAACGAGCCTGATTAGAGGTCAAATGGTGGCCGGAATCGTCGCCGGCGGCGAGAAATCCGAAACGGTCCACTTCGTCTTCTCCAGCAACGACGGCTTCAATAGTGGCTGGCGACGGTCAACGGAGCTTCCTGGTGGCATGACGAGTTCGCACCGGGTGGTTGGCAGGCCGGACGGTGGCCTGGGCGGTGGCGTGGCCCTCACCGGTCCTTCGACCGAGAGTGCCATAGAGAGAGAGTGAGCGTCGGGTAAGAGAGAGAGAAACCGAGTGGGAGGGAGCGCCCACGTGGGTAGTCATATGGGACTGTGCAATTTTTCAAAAAATTACACTATAGTCCCCGGTTCTCAAATCTCTATCAATTTTGTTCCCCAAAATTTGCAATTTAGTCATTCTGCACAAAAATTTTGCAAATTAATTCACCCAATATAATACCCAAAAAATTGGTAAAATGTTCAAATTACCCTCCCCAAAATCCGAATTTTTACATTCTCCCCTTCTTAAAAGAATTTCGCTCCAAAATTCAAAATATAAGTCAAGGTTACATCACAATATAACTTCTGACTGAAAGTTAAACAAAAGAGGGTACTTCTCGTACATATCCGTCTCGAGTTCTCAAGTAACCTCGTCTTTTTTGTGATGTTCCTAAAGCACCTTGACAAGCAGAATCTCTCTGTTGTGAAGCACCTTCAACTCTCTAGCTAACAAATGAACATACTGCTCTTCATAGGACGCATCTTATTAGATCGGTACATGCACGTATTGAACAACGTGAGATGGGTCCAGCGTGTACTTCTTCAACATCGACACATGAAACACATTATGTACGTGATCCAACTATGCAGGTAGATTCAAGTGATACGCCACTTGTTCAATTCTCTCAGGGATCTCAAAGAGACCAATATACCTTGGAGCTAGCTTACCGTTAACCCAAATCTTGTCAAACCATGCCTTGGAGTCTCTTTTATGAATACGGAATCACAAGTATCGAACTCTACCTCATGCCTCTTTGGGTTAGCATAACTCTTCTGGCAACTCTGAATCTCCTTGAGTCTCTCCCGGATATCCTTGATCTTCTTTGTAGTCTCCTTAATCAGCTCAGGTCTAAGAATAACACGCTCTTCGGTTTCTGCCTAATACAAAGGCGACCTACACGGCCTTCTATACAATACTTCATATGGAGCCACACCCATATTGGTTTGGTAACTATTATTATAAGCAAATTCTACCAAAGGAAGATGATCGTCCCAGTTTCCACCAAAATCCAGTATGCAACAACGTAGCATGTCCTCAAGAATCTGAATGGTCCTTTCAGACTGACCATCTGACTCCAGATGGTGAGCCATACTGATATCCAACTGCATACCCAATGCTTTCTGCAAGGCTCTCCAAAACTTAAAAGTGAACCTTGGATCGCTGTTAGAGACTATGCTTGATGGCACACCATGCAAGTGCATGATATTCTCCATATACAGTCTACTGAGCTTAGTAAGTAAGTAGTCCATCTGGATTGGTATAAAATGAACACTCTTCGTCAATCGATCGACTACCACCTAAACTACGCCATTCTTTCTCAAGGTCTTTGGCAAACGGGTCACGAAGTCTATCGTGATCTTATCCCATTTCCATTCTGGAATTGGCAACAGCTGAAGTAACCCAGCTGACCTCAGGTATTCAGCCTTGACTTACTGACAAGTCAAACACTTAGACACGAAGATAGTTACATCCTTCTTCATCCCTTTCCACCAATACTACCTCTTCAAGTCTCAGTACATCTTATCATTACCCAGATGTACAGTGAGCCTTAATTTGTGAGCCTCAGTAAGAATGGTTTCTTGAAGATTAGGGTCATTAGCTATAACCAACTTCCCACTGAAAAGTAAAAACCCTTCTTTGTTAGTGCTCCAACTATCTAACTATTCACCATTCTGAAGCCAGTTCCAGATTTTCCTCAACTCTCTGTCTTGCCACTGACTCCGTTGAACAGTCTGGAGAAGTGATTGTGAAATCACAATGTTACTTAGGCAAGCAACCCCTTCATTCTTTAAGTATTGCAAGTTGTAGTCACCAATTACAACTGAGTTCTTCCAGTCTTCAAATACCAGTGCAGCTAGTGCACCATGAGGCTTCCTACTCAGTACATCTGCTACAATATTAGCCTTACCAGGATGACAATATAGGTCGAAGTCATAATCCTCCATATACTCAACTCATCTTTGCTGTCTCAAGTTCAGATCCTTTTGAGTAAAGAGATACTTCAAACTCTTATGATCGGAGAATATGTCAAACTTCACACTATATAAGTAACATTGCCAAATCTTCAAAGAAAAGATCACTGCTACAAGCTCCAAATCATGGGTGGGATAATTCTTCTCATGTGGTTTCAACTGACGAGAAGCATAAGCCACAGCCTGACCATTCTGCATCAAGACACATCCCAAACCCGTCTTTGAAGTATCGGTATACACCACATAGGGTTCGCTGCAGTCAGGAATAGTAAGAACTGGTGTGGTGGCCAAGCTCTGCTTCAACCTGACAAAAGCTTTTTCACTTTTGTGATCTCAAACAAACTTGGTATCCTTCCTGGTCAACTTAGTCAAAGGCAAGGTGATCCTCGAAAAATCTTGCACAAAACGGCCATAATAGCTTGCCAAACCAAGAAGACTCTGTACTTCTGTCACATTTATCAGTCTCTCCCACTCCAGAACAGCTTCTATCTTAGCGGGATCAACTGAAATACCCCAATGACAAATCACATGCCCTAAGAACTTCACTTCTGACGTCCAAAAGTGACACTTCGATTTCTTGGCATATAACCGATGATCTCTCAAGGTCTTAAGTATTATCCCCAGATGTTCGGTATACTTTTCTCGAGTCTTAGAATACACTAGGATGTCATCGATGAACACAATAATAAAACGGTCCAAAAACAGCCTAAAGACCCGATTCATGAGATTCATAAATGATGCGGGAGCATTCTCAAACCAAACGGCATCACCAGAAACTCAAAATGGCTATATCAAGTTCTGGATGCTATCTTAGGTATATCATTCTCCCTTATCTTCAACTGATAATAACCGGATCTCAAATCGATCTTAGAGAAGAACCTTGAGCCACCGAGTTGATTGAACAACTCGTCTATCCTTGGCAAAGGATACTTGTTCTTCATTGTCAACTGATTTAATTTCTTGTAGTCCACACAGAGTCTTAACAAATCATTAGCTTTCTTCGCAAACAATACAAGAGTACCCCAAGGAGAAGTGCTACTACGAATAAATCCCTTGGAAAACAGGTCGTCCAACTGTTATCTTAACTCTTCTATCTCAGCAGGAGCCATGCAATAGACTGGAATAGAAACTGGCTGAGCTCCAGGAACTAGTTCAATGCAAAACTCGATCTCCCTATCTGGTGGTAACCCCAGTAAGTCTTTAGGAAACACCTCTGAATACTCACTGACCACTTGAAACCATAGGTTTTGATCGTCTGTCCTCACTTCACCATCAATGGCAAACAAGTTCGTATAACACTCGAGTTTCTTCCTTCCACCCATGCACACTTTCAAAATAGGACTAGGCTTCGACAGACTCATCCTAACCTGATAGACAATAGGTTGACCATTACTAGGACAAAGAGTCACCTGCTTCTTATGACAATCGACAACGGCTCGATACTTCGACAACTAATCCATACCGAGTATCACGTCATACTGTCCCATCGGTAACACAACCAAATTAACAAGAAGCTCCCTATTACTGACACAACCCGACAAGACTTACACACACTAGACACATCAGCTACTACTCGAAAAAGTGTACCCAATGTTAATACATAATCCAAATCAGAAAATTCCAACCCCAACAGTTAAGAAAACAATAAGGATATGAATGAATGTAATGCATCAGAATCAAATAAAATATATGCCTAAGAGTGTGAAAGATGGATCATACTGTCAACAACACCTTGGCCAATGCGATCCTGAGTGTCGTCTACCCCAATAAAAGCATAGGCTTGGCCAGTTACCTTCCTTTTCCCCTTGTTGCTTCTTCCTTGGCCCGGACGGCTACTACTGGATCCAGGACTACTATTGCCATATCCATGCCCACCCTGACTTCTTGAGGTCAGAGGAGTCAGAAAACTTTGAGTAAAACCTTAAGGGTAATACTGATGCTGATAAGGCTGAGGAGAAGTAAAAGTCTACGAAGCACCCTGTGACTGTTGTGGTCTTGCTTGAGTGTTCTAATAAAAACATAACCGGACTGGCTTATCTACGGTCCTCCTTAAGAAAAAGGAGATTTCTGTAGACGGTTGGGATACTCCTTCTTCCGATGACCCTGCTGGCCACAAACGAAACATCCTCCATACGGACTGCCTCTGTCAACCCCTGAAGAACCACTGCTATTCGAGCTCCCACTATTCGGAGTGCCTTAGGCTGACCACTGCCCCTGTTTCCTTCTGGTGACTTTCCTGTCATTACCTTTCCGCTGGTTCCTCCTGGAGTTTAATCCTTTTTCAATGGCCTCTGCTTGCTGGGCAGCCACTATAATCTCAAGAAGAGTATGGAAAGTCTGAGTACTAATTCTGTTGAAAATGTTCTGATTCAGACGACTCCTGAACTTGGCAACTCGGTACTTCTCACTCGTACCCGGTCTAAGAGCAACACTTGCCAACTCAGTGAACTCTATCAGGTACTCATTCACCATTCTGTTACCTTGAATCAACGTCTCAACCAGTTCACCACTCCATCCTGTTGATCGTCATTGGCATATTGGGCCTTGAAAATCCGTTCAAAGTTTTTCTAAGTCAGACCCACTATATCTTGCATCCGTTCCATCGTTTTCAACTAGCGAATAGCACTCTCTGTCAAACGGGTAATAGCCAACACAACCCAAAACTCAACTAGAGTACCAAGAGCCTAAAAATGCCTCTCCATCTCATGTAACCAAGCGATTGCTGTGAGAGCTCATGGCCGACCTTCAAATTGTCCTAGCTAGAGACGCATAAACCACTACAGATGATCAGATTGATCCAACGGACGTTCCCTCGGAGCTGGAGGCTAATAGCCTAGATTGCTCATATGGGAGAATGTCTGCTACATTGCATCGATCAAATGAGTAAAATTCAAACGAGGAGGTTCAGCAGCCGGCTAGTGCCTCGGAACTCCTCTTGGAAGCATTCTTAATAGTCTGAAACAATATGCCAAATTGTTAATGCGTTAATGATGAATGCTTATCATAAAATCAACTTCTATCTAGTTTAATAGTGATATGTCTGAGCTGTTAAACTCAAAGCTCTAATACCAAAAATTTTCTGTCATAACCCAAAACCCGGGTTAGTGGTAGAAGGGGAATTTTGCAAGGATGAGAAATTCTTTGATTTATTTAAAAACATCTAAAAGTTATAATTTTATAAAATAGTCCATTTTAGGTAAAGTATTTGGAATTCCATTTCGTGAACCTCTCCCATAGTTCGTATACACCATTAGACATAGATCGAATAAACACCGAAAAGACGTAAATCAAATATATATTCAAACATCATTATCATCCACGTCAGAACAGATATCAGAATGGCATACATGTGTTCACAGATAAAATGGAAGGTAGTAATCTTGGTTCAATGCTAAAACAAAACTCAAAAAATCCAAACACTACAAACACACACTTCAAGCATTACTAAGATAACGAACTACAATCCTGATGACCTTTTACTCCTCTTAATCTCCAAAATTACACTGGAGACCACCTGAGGAAGGAAAGAAGGGAGTGAGCATAAAATACATAATAGGAAGAACAATTACCTCAATCGAAAATATTTTAGTGATGGAAAGCTCCTGCATGGTTAGTTTAAATCCAATACATACATATATGATAATCCAAAACTGGAAATTGTCACGTATATGTATAAATAAATCAATATTATCAAAACTATTCAATTCAGATGCATATAATACAAATCAACTCATACCTATGAGCTCACATCCTCTCATCTGTGGAAACCCAGGATGATGGCACTAAGTGTACTTAACGGCCTGCCTGACACCTAAGCCCATACCCGGAGGGGACACCCATGTGTCGCCTACCAAACTCGCGCGGGGCTTTGTTACTTCTGATTACCTTCCCATTTAGCAGGCATAGGCAATTCGGTTGCCTCCCTTGAGGGAGACTTCGGCTAGTTCTAGGGTATGGGCTAGCTGAAAATACTTAATGCCTTAAAGGCATTGCAACGGGCTCTAAAGGCCTACTACCGTTTTAGCATGTTTTTCCATAATTGCCCAGAAAACTATTTGAGCTTAATTTGGCCAATCTCATGTAGTCTAAGATATTGGTGGAGGTTGGGACTTAAATAGATCTATTTAATTCAAGCTCCTTTGACAAAGGCCAGTTCTAATTAACTCTTAATATAAGTAGGCGTGTACTATTAGTTATGGACTTATTCCATTAAAGATCCAAACTGCACTCTTAAATAAATAAATATCACAAGATACTTTATAATTAAAATTTTATAATTAACATTTGTATGTGTATGCCAAAATAAATACCGATAATTGAAGATAAGAAAAATTACTATTTTGCCCGTCCACGTATATCTTTCAATTCTATGATACAAGATTATATCTAATGGATGACCAGACTTATAGAAAGTCTTCAATTAATAAAATATCAAATTTTATTAATTACTTAGTTAAGGTTTAAATCATCCAATCTCTTATAACTCCTCAAGGTAATATTCACTTTTCTATATAATAGAGTTACATTTTTTATATCTATAAGCATACATTCCCAAGGTTCGTAAGAATGCATTACCAAAATGCTAGGGTTTAGATCGTCAATTTCTTGATCTGTACCTTTTAATATCTCAAATAATACATATTATAAACACAGGTTCATCACTTATTTCAGAATTAAGAAAGATATGCATTAATTATCAAGTTTGTGAGAATATATTCTTGTCACACTTATTATAAGAATATGTTTCACATGGTCTTTGTTCAATATTTATACACAAAGGCTTTTTGCACATGATCACACTAATATAGATTAAGACACACCATAAATGCATAAAGTCTTGCAATACGATATAAGAGAAGTGTCCAACTTCTCTTATTAGTCATGAACAATCTTATTTGATTTAATAAAAGAAAATATGTCTTAATTTTAATAAACAACTTTACTAAAATATTTTTCTAATGAGTAAATCTTGGAATTTTTTGATATTTATTATTGTACCAATAATCAAAATATTATCACAAATACTATGCATGAAATATCACTGTATTAAATATCTAAAACATTGAATAAATATCCATAAATAATTAACATTTTTTGGATATGATCCTAACAATATATATGGTTGACTTTTAACTATACCATACTCCAATGGCATTTGGACTTATATTATCCATTACTGAAGGTCAATTGCTTTCCATTCCAAGCCCAAATTGCAGCATTGTTAGGGCACTCCAATATTGTACTTTAACACGATCTAACCTTAATTTTGCAGCTAATAAGATATATCGGTTTCTTCCACTACTAGTCATTGGAAAGCTGTTAAATAGATTCTTTACTACCTTAAAGCTATTGCATCCTTTAGTTTCTCCCTTCATGCCTTTTTTGGATTTGACTCTCACTAGCTATATAGATGCAGATGTTGGATTTAAAACGATTTTTGCAGCGGAAGATTGGTCCAGTAGCATTCAAAACTTTTCTCAAAACAATTGACTATATGAGTGCATAGTATTAATTCATAGCAAATAGGAACATATAAAGAGAATAGATCTAATACCTCTTGTAGCCTA
>JXTB01000165.1:342118-377901 GCA_002914805.1 Parasponia andersonii
ATTTCGATCTGTTTAAAAACAAACCTTTAACAAGTATGTCAAAGAACATAATGTTATAAATAGGAGTCTATAACTACTCAGGATTAAGATTGATATACATATGATCATCTAGTGACATTATTTGAATTCTCAATAGTTAACAGAATTTATGTGAGATTCAAATCATGTTTGGTCCAGTCCTATATAATCAAATTATATAAAGTACCTCCATTGTGATGTCAACACATCAATAGTCCAGATAAGACTATTACATTCTCAATGTTAATGGACTGTACTAATAATATTTAATTAAAGATCCCAAACTTTAATTAATTATTACGGACTATATTTAGTTTATTATCCATAAATTTAATCCTCATGTATATAACACTTATATGCTAAATTTATGGTCACATAAATAAAACAGGGATTTTCTGATATTTAATGACATACCAATTATGCACAAATTCAAATAAAAAAATGTTATTTTATTAATTCAATAACTATCCAAAATATACTTGCTTTTAGGGCATAACCCTAACAGCTGATTGGGGCTAGTTGCCAAGATGACCATTAACTGCACTTTCCCTGGTCCTAACTTGATCTCTTGGTCGTTCTCTAAATAGAAGGTCATCTTTCGCTTTAGTGTAGAATCGAATTATCGCAGTCTTGCAAATGGCACTGTTGAAGTCACTTAGCTTATAGCTCATGAACTTCATATCTCTTTGCTCTCTCCACCATTGGTACTCTGTGATAATATTAATACTACCTACTTAGTTACCAATCCTATTATGCATGCTTGCACTAAACATATGGAGATTTACCCTCATTTTGTTCATGAATGGTTCATGCAGAACTCCTAGATTATGCACTATTTACCTTCTGATGATCAGATTGCTGATACCCTTACTAAAGCCATGCATAGTAAATGCTTAGTCTTCATTCCAAGCTCATAGTCCTCCCTAGATTAGTGAGCTTTAGGGGGATGTTAAGCATTGTAGTAACTAGTTCTTTTTTTTTGTAATTATTTATTTTCCTTTTAGTTAGTTTACTTTATTATTAGTGGTCTCATATGGCTTTACCAGTGGTACACAGTCAATACTACAAAAATACATTTAAAAGATAGAGCAAGACTCGTAAAGATGACAGTTTTTAGCAAAAATATTGTCTGAAAAAACGCGGGCAATGATAGTCATTTTTAAACTACAATAGATCACGAGTTTTCCAAAAATCGTGATCCATTCCTTTCGTTTTTTTCTCATTTCCTTAAAAGCACAATAGATCATAGGTTTTTCAAAAATCGTGATCTATTCTTTTCGTTTTTTTTTTCATTTTCATAAAAGGGCTCCTCTGTACGAATGAAGTGAAATGCACATTTCAATTTTAGTTTTCTAAGAATTGACAATGGGTATAGAATACTTGTTTATACCCCTCATCATTTAGGGCTCGAAATCAAGCCCCAAGTGCACAGTCCATTCATATTCCAACGCTTCTCTCTTTTCATCTGTGCCTTATTCTCACATTCTCTTACCATTTTCCACCATTTCACACAATTTTCCGCCATGTTCCACCATTTAATTCCATTATTTTGGCCATTTTTCACATCTAACTTCATTTTTAAAGAGATTTTGGACAGATTCAATTTGGTTGAGTTATTCTACTTGTATGGATGGGTTATTTTTTTTATATATAAATTCTCTTATTTTTAGAATATTTATATATGATTTGAACTATTATGGGTTGTATATATTTTCAAATTGTATTTTTGCTCAATGTGTAGGTTATTGAGGATCTTCTACCTTGATTTTCTTTAGATTTACCTTTAATCCGGGAGCTAGGTTTTGTGACATTAGGTAATTTTTCTTCTAATCCTTTGATAAATATGAACTATATTATTATTTGCTTGGACTTGATAATTTGAAGATTAAGTTTTATGTATCTTTTTAATTTAGATTGGTCAATTGAAGTTTATACATATTAGATATTTGATAAAATATCTAGGAGAATGTTAATAGAGTAAAATCATTTTTTGGGTATATGTTTGATACAAAGTAATGATACTTAAATTATACAAATATTATTAGAGTTATAAAATTTGATATGTATATATTAAAATTAAAAATTCTACACTTATAGGATAATGAAACCATAGCTCACGATAATTTTTCCTAAACTTTTAAAGATAAAGTGTATGAGAAATTAGTTATTTTTTCAACTATTTCTTATAGGTTTGTAAATTATATAGTGACTTGATTATACTTGGTGATTTGAAACTTAAGTTTTATATATTTTTGTGAAGGAGCTTGGTCATTTCAAGCTTAAGTTTTGTATAGGACATGTTATGAATACCATGTGTTTGTCAAAATGCCTAAGAGAATGTGAATAGAGTAAAATTATTATTTAGTATATGTTTGAGGTAGATTAATGATACTTAACTAAGAGAAGTATTATCAAATAGTTTACATTATTTTATTATTTTTTTGATAGTATAATCATTCTCATATTAAATTTGGCAAGTAGATATTTATTTTAGTGTGAGAAGTACTTAGGCATATCTTTGTAGTAGAAAGAAATATCATTTTAGACACAAATAATGCATGTAGTTTATGTGTTCAATTAAGTAATGTAGTATCGATAATAGAGTAAAATAATTATTTTGGTATATATTTTTTGTATCTTTTTAATTAGGCTAGCTTGACATATGTTTATAGAGTAAAATAATTTTTTTGATATATGTTTTTTTATATCTATTTTATTAGTCTTGGTCATTGGTCATTTGAAGTTTAAGTTTGAGGAAGACATGATGTGCATATAATGTGTTTGATAAAATGCCTAGGAGACTATTAATACAACATATTTGGGTTAGAAAGTATAATTATAAGACCTTAGTTTTGATTGGGGCATATATATTCCAAACCAAACTTTTGATAAAGTTAATGAAAACCTCCACTTAAGAGAAATAGCACTGAGTTCATTCTCCAACTTTGTTAATTACAAATCATGCTCACCCTCTTTTAAGTTAAAAATATTCATTAATATAAAGAATTTGTGAGTGCATACTTTCTTTTAGAGTCATTTATTGTATTTCTCTCTCTTGAAAGCCCACTTCAAAAGACATACCTTTAGGCTCCTATACTTGAGAGTTGAACCACAAAAAAATAATATCATCAATTCCTTAATGGATAATCGACATTTTTAACTTGTTATGATTAAGTACTTAATTAGTTCCTATGAGTTTAAAGTTTTGGATAATTTGAATTAGAAATTATATTATTGATATGTTTTGAAAGATATTATAGGGTTTATTGCCATTTTATTTGAATCATGGAAGTTGCCAATCTATTGGAAAAATGTAAAATTGAGCAAATTAGTTTACTATAGATCATAGTTTTCTAAAAAAATATTATAGATAACAGTTTACTACTAAAACCATAATCTATAGTTGTTGATATTTTAACTATAAAAAACGATTTTCAGCTGAAACCTACCGTCTATAACTTTGAAAATGCGTTTTTCTTCCAAATATCTTCTTTTATATGACGGTTATAACTTGTCATCTTTCATATAAAAGAAAATATAATACAGGTATAGACGACGATTTTAGAGACATCGTCTGTAATATCAAATCATGGTTTAAAAGTGTCTTCTAAGGGATATTTTATAGTAATGATTGTTGAAAGAATATTGCTGTAATTTTTTTATCTTGTACATATACAAAAGGTCTCTACCCTAGCTTTGTAACGAATAGGCATTCTTCCAAAATTTTTCCCTCTTTGTCCATTTTTATCTCTCCATTTCTCTGCAACTTTCTAGCACCGATCCTTTTTCATATAAATTTGTTGATTGGCTCCATACCTCCTTTAGTATGCTTAAGTACGCTCTATTTATTTACTTTTTAACTCTCAAACCGGATTGGCTAATATGAGCTGATTGTGGTTCTAGATTTTTTTTTTTTTTGGTCTAAATTGATTTTAAATACATTAGATACGGCAATGTAGAAAGGGGATTAATATTTATCGACCCTATAATCACTTTCGTGGTGAAAATTATGACTACTAATAATGCATTTACAAAAAATAAGGGGCTATTTTTTTTTTTCATGAACAATAGATAAGCCCAACATTTTCACACGTTTCCACCACCAAATAAGAACTTGACTGTAATTGAACAATTTCAACCGGAGCAGAATACAATAGAATATATATATATAGATTGTCAATTCAATAAGTATTTTGTTTCTACCTATATATAGATATTCTTTTTAATCATTCTATTATTATCTATCGATGATCCAACGGTTACAATGATATGTATGAAAAGATGTGTGTTATTAATATTATTTCTCTTTCTTACTTTTATTATAAAAAGATGTATATAATAAATTTTCATTGACTAAAATAATACCTAAAAAGATGCTTACATGCCTATATATATTGGCACCAATACCGTAGATATTTTTTTACACCTATCCATAGGTATTGTTTTGCCGAATTAAAATTCATTATGTACGTTATTTCATGGTAAAAATTAGAAAGAGAAAAGCATGAAATAATGAGTATTTATTTTTATTATTTTTTTTCAATTATCCAAATTATGGTTACCGTTAGATTATGATTCAATGGCTAAAAAAAAAACTTATTATATTAGGAACCTATATATATATATATATACATATATATGCACGTGTCATAGGTTTAAAGCATTCAACTATGTTTGACTATGGTTGAAAACAAACTTGAACATGATCGATAAAGTATAAAGTATTGGTTACGAGATTTGAAAAACCAGATTGGATTACAACGTTTTATAGTATCGGAGATCGTTTGGAATTTGTAAATCGGCATCTTCTAAGTAAATTTAGACCAAGAGTGAAGGCACACACACGACGGATAGAGGTGCGATATGCAAAACATATGACAAACCGATGGAAGGCTATACAATGTGTTTTCTAGTGAATGTTGGAGGACACTAAATACTGGCCCGCAGGGCTTTTTGACCGGCCAAAACCTGGCCAGGCCGGGCCGGCCCGTACTCGGCCTGTTTTTTTTTTTTTCTATTATTTGATTTTTTTAACAACTTTTTTTAATCTGTTAAATTTAAACTTTTTATTTGAATTTTCATTTAAAAAAGTTGACAACATAAACTACATATGTTTTGTATTGTTAAAAAATTAATAATAATTAAATAGGATATTAAGAAAAATAATCAAACAAATAAATTTGAAATATTGAAATTTGATTTTATTGATGATCATTTATTACAATTCAAATTATTACTTGAAAAAACTAGTATATCATTAATTATGACTTTATGAGTTTATGACTCATCATCATCATTCATATACAAGTTATTGAAATTTTCGGCCAATTCTTCATTACAAATACGAATAGTGTCTTGATTTCGCTTTGCCGCTTTTTCCCAATCTTTAACACATGTTAACACCTCAACCATTTCCGGAGCCAACGAAGTCCTCCGCTCATCTACTATCATCTTAGTCGTACTAAAAGCAGACTCTGAAGAAATCGTGGACACCGGAATCGTTAAAACATCACGGGCTAATTGTGAAAGCACCGGGAATCTTGGTTGACGCTTATGCCACCATTCCAAAACTTTGAAGTTCTCATCATTGGGGCCGATGTCAGAGTCTAGCTCAATATATTGAGTAAGATCAGAGGATTATTGTGGATTTATTGGTGGTAGTAGTTGACTTGAACTTGATGATGTTGATGATGAGCCACGACCATACCCTTGAGGACGAGAACCTACCATGCTCCAAAAAGACTTATTTTTTGACTGTTCTTCAGTTTCTTGTGGAGGAGTGTGTTGTTGTTGATTACTGCCAAACTTAGTCTCATATATACTATACACTTCAAAAAATTTGTCACGAGCATTTGTATATTCAGTAGTATAGTCTATCTCAAAACATATAGAAATGTAGCTAATTAAATTAGAAAGACAATTTAATTTACCCCTAGGATCTAAAATAAAAGCAAATGAATATAATAAAGGAATTGGAAACCAATATTTCAAAAATACTTCTTGCATATGTGTTATAACTGGTTCAAATATAGGGTCACATCTTGCCTTACAAAACATTTCAGCAATAAAAAAAATATAACGTAAAATAATTGGAGAAGTAGGATAATAAATACCAGATAATGCAATAGTAGCTTCATGAAAAGCGTCTAAAAATTGTACAAATTTTTCACAAATGAACCAATCTTCATCTTTCAATACTAATGAACCTATTTTTGAATTGTAAAACATAGTAATTGGAATTTTATATGGTAATGCATTTTTCAACATTAAATAAGTGGAATTCCACCTTACAGGCATGTCAACTTGGAATTTTCTTGGTTTTAATCTTTGAGCTATGCAATATCTTTTAAATTCAGCAATGCGTGAATTAGAAGCATGAATATAAGCAATAGCAGATCGGATAATTTCAATATATACACTTATAACATCCATACCTGATTTGACGATAAGGTTGATGATGTGACATGCACAATGTTGATGCAGTAAGAATCCTCCAGTATATGAACTTACCAAATTGCTAAGTAATTTTATGGCCTTTGTATTTGCGGTAGCATTATCTAAAGTGATAGAGATAATGCGATTCGCTATGCTATATTCTTCAACAACATTTAAAATTCTATCTCTAATAATTTCAGCAGTATATTTATTATCAACGACTCGAAAATCAATTATTCTTTTTTGCATTATCCATCTAGAATCTAAATAATGTACAACTACACTTAAATAATCTTGTTAAGAATTAGCACCCCAAATATCAGATGTCAATGCAATACAAAAGTTTAATGAAGTTAATTCAGATATTAAATCTTTACGTATATTTTCATAAACTTTAATCAAATAACTCTTAGTGGTATTTCTAGAAACTCTTTTAAAGTTTGGATAATAAGATCTTCTAATATGATCTTCATAGCTATTGTAATCACCAAAACTTAATGGTAAATCTTTTATAGCAATTACACGTGCTAGAGATTCCCTATCTACTAAAGGATCATAGTTCCAAGAACTTACTGAACCATCCTTGTTGAGTTGAAGAGTTTTTATGATTGAGTAGGCTCCTTGTTATTTTTGTGTTTTTTGACACATGCATCACTATGTCTATTCAAATGAGAGGTTCCGCTAGATGGTTTAGCAGTTAATAATTTCTTATAATATTTACATTTTGCTATTTTTTTCTTCTTACCATCAGCTTCATCTTTGAATTCTGGATCGAAATGGTCCCATACATTGGAAGTTGTCCTTGCACGTTTGGAGGTCGTGCTTGCACTCGGCGTACAACTATCTTGAAATTGTGAACAAATTCTACTAGCATTTGGATTAGTTTTTATTTCGGGGACTTGGTCACCCTCTTTAGCTATGCGAATTTGGTCGTCATCCAATTTCAAATCTATAGGGATATTTTTTGACATATCCATATCTTATATTAAAAATATAGATATTAAAATTATACACAACTATAAATAAATCGAAATTACAAATATAGATATTCTACCAACTTAATTGTAAACAACAACAAATCACAAATAAATTGAAATTTAAAATATAATATTCTAATAAACTTCTACTAACTTAATTGTAAACCACTACAAATTAATTGAAATTAAAAATTTAATATTGTAATAAACATTCTAGTTTCTACTAACTTTATTGTAAATAACTATAAATTACAAATTAATTGAAAATATATTTAATAAATTTTCTACTACTAATTTAATTGTAAACCATTAAAAATTAAAAATTTATTGAAATTTAAAATATAATATTCTAATAAATTTTTTATAAACTACAAACTAATGAATTACTATCTTAATTGTAAAAAATTACAATTGAATTAAAATTAAAAACAAAGTCTTGTAGAACTACTAAGTTACTAACTACTTAACTAGTAACTACAAACTACTAACTATTATACTAGTAATAATAGTAAACAACTAAATATACTACAAATTAAATAAATTAAAAAAGATAATTATGATAAATAAATTAAATCGTACCTTCAATTAAGCTTTATGAGTTGTGGAGTATTTGGACTTTGGAGACTATAAAATATAATTACTAATAATTAGTAAATATTAGTTAGATAAGAGAGAAAAAAATAAAATTGAGAATATAATTAGAGATTTAGAGAGAAAGAATGAGAAAATAAGAGAGTATTTGAAAATTGTAAGTGTGAAAAAAGAGTGGAGAGTGTAGGGTATTTATAGTGTAAGAAAATATTTTTTTTATTTTAAAAAATAGTTAAAAAAAAACATATAAATCCAACGGTAACATTTGTTACCATTGGAAATTATAACGTTGAAAACAAAGGGCCCANTAAATGTACCAGGCCGGCCCGGCCCGAATTGCCACCACTAGTTTGAGGTTGGGGCTGGTTTTGATGTGAATTGCATGGTCAATGGTTGAAAGTGGCATGACAGGTGGTGGAGTGCGACTGCACGTGGTGGACCTAGGCAACGTTCCATATTTCTTTCTTTTTTTTTTTGTTTTCTTTTGGCTTTTTGTGATTCGAATTTAGGACTGAGATTCTAAGTAGTGAGTATTTTTACCACTTGAGTCAACTTATTTCGTTACGGTATTTTGATTAACTTAAGTATATGTATTCCCCTAAAATAAAACTTAAGTATATGTATGTCTGGGTGGAGCATGGTGGAGATTGGTTATTAAGTCGGAAGTTAAACTCTCAGAATCTGCAAATTATTATTATTTTTTTCGTATTAAGTTGAGGTCATAGGTTAAGACCCACTTTTGTCATAGCAAAAGGACTATTTTGTATAAGGTCATTAAAAGAGGTCTAGCTATCACTAAATGGGAAATAGTTTTATCAAGCAAAAAAAGGGCAATAATTTCTCCTATTATGTAAATCCCTCATTTTTAAAATAAGTATATTAGTTTTGCTTAAATATTTCTTTGCGAGGGAGTTGTTCTTAAACAGTAACTAATTAAAAATTTATTTTTAAACTTAAAATACCCTAGCCTCTCTCTCTAACCATATCTTCTCCCAACAAAAAAGCTAGCACTGCTCCGTTTGGAGACCGGAGAGAGGTATCCCATTCTTCTTCCTTGGTCTTCTCTCCTCATTCTCTTCTTCCTCTCTGCTTCTTTCTTTCATTTTCTTTTTCAGTTTTAATAAATCCAGAACTATATCTAGTTTATAGTACTAATTTTTGTATAAATTTTTATCCGATCCAGATCCTAAATATGAGATTTCTTCTCATAGCTAGATCTGTTTAGTAGCCAATTTTTATTGTTTTCTTTTCTATAGATATAGAACTCAATTAGTGCTAGCTTTATATAGTCTACCCGCTAAGAATATAGCCGGGAGTAAGTGTTGAAGGCAATAGATAGCTGGTGATCTTTTTAATCTATTTTTCTTGAAGAATTAGAGTAACCTATATATTTATTCTTATTTTTGTTTGCGATCTATTTTTCGTCTCCGTTCTTTGAGGAGTTTGGAATTATAATCCTTATACTTATATTGTAATTTGAAACTTTTTGCTTCAATTAATAACATTTCCCTTAAGAGCCCGTTTATATATATATAAAAAAGTAACTAATTAATTCTAGTTGGGCCTAATTAGTTTATTTTCATTGGAGCATAGGAAATTAAGGATATAATTAAAATTTAAGTACCAAATTTAGGAAATAGCTTGAATTTTCAAATAACTTATACGGAAATTTTAAATTAATAGAGGCATAATTAATTAGAATTTGATTTATCATATAAAAAGATTGCTGTTGTTTTATTTGCGAAATAATATACATCTAGTTATATATATATACGAAGGAAATATGGTTAGGCACATGCCTTCATTAGACCTTCTTTCTCTTCGTTCCTAACTACAATGACAATAATCGTGGAGTCATTATTAGAGATAATACTATTGTCTGCCAATCTCCTAATAACTTATGTTTTTGTTTTGAGATATATTAGTTTTCTATTACGATAATAACACAATGTTGGCCCACCTTCTAACAGCTTAATCTTTTGGAATGTATTGGTTTTTAACCTTTCGTTAGTAAAATTAACCTAGATAAGAAATAATGTTTGGTACATTCTTTATTTATACCAGAAATTTGCACTAGTTAGTGTGTCATGATGTTCAACCTTCTTCAAAATTTGTGATCCTATTTTAGATGAGGTATAATAAAAAATCATGCAATATTTATTTAGTGTAAGTTTTTTTGTGTAATTGCTATAAACGTAGCAAAATTATTATTATTATTATTATTTTGTATAAAGAGGATCTGTGAAAGGCAATTAGAATGAAAATAAGAAAGGTAAAACTCTAATAGGGCTAGTTCAGTTAGTAGAGTGGGGTGAGGACCGTGTATTAGGTCAAAGTTGACTCTCAGAATGCGTAAATTATTTTCTTTTTCTTGTAATATAATAAATGGAGATTATTAGTTAAATTCTATTCTTTTAAAATTAAGTCCCTTAATAAAACTTAAATTGCATATAAATCAATTGCCACAAATGTAGTAACTACGTAAGTACGTGTATATATGTGGAAGATAATACTTAATTAAATTTATATTTGGAAACAAATCAAAGTTAAAGTGGCAAGCTGATTCGTGTTGTTTCCTTTTATTAATTATAGTACAAAAAGAGAAACCTTGTTTTCTTATAAAACTTTCTTTCTGAGTGTGTTATTATATTTGTAAACAAATCAAAGTTAAAGTGGCAAGCTAGTTCGTTCGCGTTGTTTCCTCTTATTAATTGTAGTACAAAAAAAGAAACATTGTTTTCTTACGAAACTCTCTTTCTGAGTGTGTTTAGTAGGAAAGAGAAGTGGAAAGCAAAGAGAATTGGAAGAAAGGAGAGGGGTAAGAGGATTATGGGATAGATTTCGGATATGATGATTATTTAGTAGGAGGAATTTTAGAAAGAAAGAGTTTACAATGAGATTTCAAATCCTCAATTTTAACTAATTTTTAATCTTTTCAAAATTAGAGAGATTTGAGGAAAAAAATGTCTACTCAAGTGGTTGAGTGATTATTCTCACTATAATCTTTCTTCTTCTTTTCATATCTCCCTCTTACCAAATAATAGAGATAATTTTGGTCTTCTCTTTTTGCTTTCATATTAAATACACTTTTTCTTCTCTCATTTCTTTTTTCTAAGTAATATAGGTCATTTTTCTTTCTTTCTTTCCTCTCTCCGACCAAGCATAGCCTAAAAAGAAAAAAATTATCTCCGGAATTAAGAAGGCTAGATATACCATTTCTAAGTTAACCACCTATATTCCCTCCACCAAAAAAAGAAAAAGAAAAAAAAAAGTTAATCACCTATACTGCATTAGTGCACTTGTAAAATTAAATATGAAAAAAAATAATTTTCACGTGAACTACACGTGCGGTTGGTGGGTTTTTGTTTCCATCGGCAGGACATAGTCATTGTGAAAGGATGCTATCTTATAGTGTTAAAACGCGCATTGTACTCGGCAAGTAGACAAACATGAAACATAGAATGAAATGTCTCTAATTATTATCACTGTTAATATGTACGATTCTCACAGTCAATTGGTAGTCAAAATTTTGGTCTGAAGAGTATTGATATATCTGTTTTCTTTCTTATTTATTTATTTATATTTATACTATGTTTCCTTTTCGAGCTTTGGATAATTTATGGTTTTAGCATCTTCGAATACAATGGCACAGTGGTGAAGCCGGAACCAATTTTAGTGAATGATATAGCAATTTTTTAAAATACAAAAAATAACACAAAAATACTAAAACTTCACAAAAATATTCTAAACGATAATAAAAATGTAGTTTGAAAAAATCATAATATTTTAGAATACGTGTAAAAAGCAAAGTCTTTCCAAATTTCATTTATTCTAAATGTTTGTTTTGAAAATTAACTAATAAAGATATGTGATATTTAAGTAATTCTAAGAGTGAATTTATATTTTAAAATGGGGATAAAAATGTAAAATTATATTTTTAATAAAGGCAGATAATAAAAAAGATTATTTTACATGTAAAAAATTAAATTAAAAAAAAATGAGCGGGGACGATAGCCTCACTTTGCCCCTTCCCTTCCCACTGGACTGTGTCCATGAGCGTAAGATATCGTAGAAGTGTATCACGTATGCAATATGCCTTTCAACCATTCTAATTGGTTGTGGCATTGTGCTCCCCTACCCACCAAAAATAAATAAATAAAGAGTAATGCACATATAATATACACACAAGATATACACACAAATAATGTTGAATGTGTTTTGAGTCACTCAACATTGTAGAACTTTATTTTAATAATTATGGTCAGTTAAAATTGACGACACATAATTATATAATTATATGTATATTTCGTGTGTCTCTCTAGTATTATTCATAAATAAATAAATAAAATTATAATTTCTTAATACTACCTGGTATTACCTTTGAGTTGTGACATATTTATAAGTACATGTTATCATGTCTACGTGTCTTAAATAAAATTAGTTGGGCTGTTGGCATTAAAAGTTCCGGGAAATAAATGAAATATTAGCATTATTTTTGTATCTAAATATATCATTTCGTTTAGGCATCTCTTTAAAAATTTGGTAACAAAAGACAAATCTACTTTTTATAGCTCAAACTACATTATATGTTTCTTAGGTATTTAAATCAAACGTAAACAACACAAGTGGTAATTAACGCAAATGGCAAGTACTCTTTTTGAAAGAAAGTGATAAGAGAAGAATACTTACACATTAAGTTTGAGAACAGGTTTTCCCATTTTTAGGTATCGCATATGAAAAGATAGTAAAATTAATGACAAATCCATATTTTTAGTTCAAACTATGGTATATGTCATAAAAATATCTACATAATTGGATTTAGTTTAAATTTGTTTCTTGGGATTTTTTTCTTTTTTTTGGAGGGAGGATTTTTTTTTTTTTCAATTATAGCAACTTAAATGGTAAGTATTTTTTTGAAAGAAATTAATGAGAGAAGAATACTTAGAGATTAAGTTTGAGAATTTAGACTTGCAAGTTTAGGCTGCCATGACTATCATTTTGGTAGGCCGGGCTGGCCATATAACAAAATATCTGGGGAAAAGTATATCATGTTACATAGGAGTGGCAATTAGTGTTTACAGGTCGTGTTCGTGTCGGGTTGAGGATCGTTATTTACGGTTATATAACCAACCCGAATACGGCCCATATAACATTCATGTCAGAAAACTCTAATCTGGACACGACTTGATTTTTAAATGGATTAATACGATACGATTCGTGTCAACCTATTTAGTAACAAATACTTTTAGGATATAAGATAACCTGCTAACTTGTGAACCCGCTAACTCGCCAACACAATGACCCGTTAACCTGAACCTGCATACCCGTTTATTTGTGCAAAAATAACCTCAAAAAAATTGAAAACCCCAGATATGTTAAAATAAATATAATGTAAAAGAACACAAACAAATTAAGTAAAATAATCCATGACCAGTTCAAAATACAAAATATTATAATAAACCTCGATAATCATCAATGACCAATAGTCCATCAAAAGAACAAAACACATAATAACACACCAATAGTCCATCAAAAGATCATTAAAAGAACAAACACATAACACACCAATAGTCCATCAAAAGACCAATAGTCCATCAAAAGTACAAACAGATAACACAATACAGTACTTAAACTTAAGTTTCTCATGCTCCAATTATCATTCCACTATTTCCTATTGCACTTGAGTTAGAACTTTGAGGCTGAGTAGTTTCTTCTTCGTTGACACTAAGCTCCACAACATCTTAGATAATTTCCTCCAAGTCTTGTGCAATTTTATCTATCTTAGCTACAATTAAAGATATAATAATTATGAATCTTATTATATAGGATAATTCTAATATCTTTTGAATCTTAAACATCAGGAAAAAATGAAATTACCTTTGTTACCAAATAACCAGTCCCTTGTACAAACAATAGCCTCAACTATGTTAGGTTTCATTGAACTCCAAAATTGGTCAACTATACGTCCACCAACACTGAATGCGGACTCTAAAGCAATAGTTGAAAGTGGAATGCTAAGAACATCACGAGCTATTGCAGCAAGCTCAGGATAGCAGAATTGATTAGATTTCTAAAATACAAGAATATCAAACTTTGAATTCCTCACAAACTTTGGCTCAGCTAAATAAAGCTCCAGTTGTGATTTTTGGTTAGAATATGAGCTGTTATCAATTTCAAGATCATCAAATTCCTACAAGATATACAAATAAAGTTAGATAATAATAAAGATAATTTAGTTAAAAAAACAATTGTAAGAATTAGGATTTGATGTAAATAAATAAATTTTACCTTAAAAAGTTTAGATTCTATCTCCATAGAATCTGTTTGTTCATTTTTACTTGCACCTTTACGAAATAAAGGTGGGACTTTAGCACCATGAGAAGAATGGTCCTTATACTCGTCAAAAAAATCATACAACTTAGAACGAAGAAGCAGCATCTCAAGTGAGTCTTCTCCGTGTACTTTCTTATAGCAAAACTTCACAAATTGCATCTTAAGTCGAGGATCTAGAATGCAAGTTATAGACAAGATGATTCTAAAATCCTATTAATACTTTTGAAATTTTTCCCAAATCTTAATTGCCATGTGTATCATATATCCATCTTCTTCTTCCATATTTTTTTTTCAAGATTAAATAACATTGAAATACATTAGGAAAATACAAGTTCGAAAGTTGGATATTGAGTACCAGAAAAGAAAGTGTTGCATCATAAAATACTTCTAAAAACTTCCAAACTTTCTCAACCCTTTCCCATTCTTCTGTTGAAGGAAAACTTTTATAGTTAGAATCACTTAATTCCAAATACTGAAAAGCACGACTATACAATAATGCAATATCAAGCATAAGGAATGTCAAGTTCTACCTAGTTATCATATCTTGGCATAACCCTTTTTTGCTCTCCACAGAAACTAACTTAGCACACGCTAAAAACTTTTGTTTTCTTGCTTGGGATCCTTTAACATATTTAACACTTTCACAAATCTTGTCCACAGATTTATCAATTTCCTTCAATCCATCTTGCACAATCAGATTTAGTATGTGACAACAATATCTTAAATGAAAAACTCACCATTACAAGAAAGCAAACCCTTTTACGTAAGTTGTGACTCTAACGATTCAACAGAAACATCGTTCGAAGAAGCATTAATTAGAGTAATACTAAAAATCTTCCCTTTAATTCTCCGTTCAGTCAACAAACCAAAAATCTTCTTAGACAAAATAATACTAGTGTGCGGAGGTGGCATAAAACAAAAATTCAATATTTTTTTATGCAAATGCTAATTTTTATCAATAAAATGACTTTTGAGAAATAAATACCCATCGCTAGTCAATGAACTCCAAAGATCAGATATTAAACTTATCCTTCTACGAGCTGAATCTAACATTGTCTTAATCCTAATCTTTTCCCTTTAGTGCAATTTACGACAATCAGATTTAGCTGTGTTTCGAGTCATTTGATCTACCTCAGGGCATAGAAATCACAATAATGCTCTAATTCCCTCATATTCAACAAATTAGAAAGGTAAATCGTGCATGATAATTGATGTAATCAATAAATCACGAAATTTCTCAGGATCATAATGACTAGTAGTAAGTGACATAGATTTTTTATCTTGTTAAATAAGTATTTGACCAACATCATGTGTATTTTTTTTCTTACAAACTCTAAGGTGACGAGTCATGTTACGTTTTGTAATTATTGGATACAAGATATTGTTGTCCACATTTTTTGTATACACACTTCAAAACATTGTCAAGACCCACAAGAAGTATATCAAAAAATTTCCACACTTTTGATTTCAATGTTCTCTTTTTGTGAGGTGGGATGCTAGTAATATCCTTCATATCAACCTCATGCAATTCATCATCACTAATAGTTAGATCCTCGTTCATAATACCATCCCTAACTTGGCCTTCAACATTGTTCTCACCTAAAGTATGTTGAGATTCCTTTTCCATCTTCCAAAAAAAAAAAAGAACAAATCACTTAATATCTCAAAATTTCAGGCAACATAACTCATAAATACAAGGTCAATATATATAGCTCACATAAACTTACAGGTGTAATATCAATATAAGTCCACTATTCTGAGCAAAAAAAATACAAGTCCACTACTCAATTGAAAAACATAAACTCACATAAAACAAGATCATATAAAACTAATATAAACTTATATTGATACAAGTCCACTAATCAATTAAAAAACAAACTCACATATCACGATTTAAAGCCAAAATTGAATATGTATTATACAATATTTAACAAACCCAAATAAGAATAACATAACAAAAATATATTAAATTACACCATTTAATGAGATAAAAGTAACCAGTAGATTCAAATAATATTAAAAAATTAATCAAATCCAACCTAAAACAAATAAATAAATATAAAACCATAAGCTAGAAACTTATTGAAAGAAAGAAATAGAAGACCTACAGTAGAAAAATGGGCAAGCGTTATCTTGCTGTTGCTGAAAACTAAAGAGCAAGAGGATGATAAAAAATCTATATAAATCATAAATAAACATCCAAAAACCTAAATAATTTAAGTTTAGAACTCAAAGTAACCTTACTTTCAATATATTGTGCTTTTTGGCAAAGGGAGAAGATAGAATGTAGTGTCTCAATAATCAAACCAAAGAACTGAAAGGAAAAACAAAAGACTCAGATATTAGAGAAATCATAGAACTAGATCTTGGAAATTAAAAGAAAAATAAGAAAATATTGAGTACAAACTCAATAAAGCGGTAAGTCTTAATCGTCCATGCCCATGGTATTGACTTGCAAGATGTAGAGAGGCAAAGGATAAAGGATGAGAAAAATGAGATAGATAGAGAGAGAAATAAAATGTGTGAATATTATGGGAGGTCTGACGACGTAAAACATAAATAGAGTTAGAAAGCTGAAGCAAATGAAAATTGGCTTAGGGTTTTTAGATTTTTATATGCTTGAGTGTGTTTAGTATCAGGTCCATTTCAGGTTACTAACGGGTTTACGGATTAATCTCATGTTATCGGTCCATATCAGGTTAGTGAGTTAATTTCGGATTGGTGTGTCTATTTCGGGTCGATCCGAAATTGACCCATTTTTAAATTTAGTCTTGAAACGGGTCATTCGGGTTGATTTCGTGCCCAACAGGTCGACCTGATTTCAACCCACTATTGTTTCGTGTCATACGAGTTCGACTTGATTTCGAGCTGCACCCATTTTTCAAACCCTAACCCGTAATATTTCGTGTCGTGACCCAAATTACCATCCCTAATCATGTACGACTTTTTAAGAAAATATACTAAGAATATGGTGAAAGTTAATCCACATTTTTCATACGACATTTTAGTTAAAAATACCAGTTTCTCTTAACGCCTGTAAAGTCCTCTTTCACACTCTTCTAGTCCGGTCTCCTCCACTAACCTGGTCCAATCCTCAACTAAACCCCAATTCCAGATCCCACATCATCAGATCAAATGTCAATGAGGACGACGAGTTTGCTGCCGTGAATGGAGAACTAAACTTGAAGCTTACTAAGGAGGAAGGCGCGGACTCTGGGAAAGAAAATGATGGTGTTTCGAAGAAGAAAAAGGTAAGTGATGTAAATCTGCGGAGGAAGAACACTTGGAGAAGTTTGGATAGCGAGAAGGGGAATTGGGTCGAGTCAATTGGGTTTGAAGAATTTCGGGTCTTTATTTGGGTTACGTATATGTGACCTTTAATCTTCATGAGGATCATCCTTCTTAAATTCTCAATTCATAAGAAAAAGAGAAAGGCCTATTATGTTAATTTGATTGATGTCGGTAATCTTTAATCTTCATGGAAGTGAATTTTTATTTGTATATTTTTGATATAGTGGAGTTTTGCGATTTAAATGTCTATTCTCTAAGCTAGGATTTGTTTAATGGTGTTATTCAATTTTGAGTATTAGTTGAATTAGTGAACTGGGTATATAGTTAGTTATTTCAACCTGATATGTTCATAAATTTGTGATTTTTCTAATTGTTTTCATTGGTTTTTGTGATATCCTTATATTCATATATGCAACAATAAATGTGAAGTATTAGAAGTAGACAAGTACTTGATGAAATAATATAAAATTACTAGCAGTTGTTATTGTTGCATATTAGATGCTCGATTTCTATGACATTTATTTTCCTGTCGATAAAATAACTCAACTAGACATGTCTTGATTCTTAGAAATTGCTTACTAGTTACTCTCATAACTTGCAACGAAATTGTTATTCTTAAAAGTTCCTGGAAAATTTTACTCAAGAATCATTTTATTACTTTTAAAACTGGTAACCAAATTGATTTCTATCCGCAACCGAACCAAAAAAACCAAGTTGGTTAGAACAATTATATGTTAAACTTTTTTTTTCCTCTCTTTTCTCTCCCTCTCTCTCTCTCGCAAACAATATATAATTATTTTATAGAAAAAACCAAATTAATATTGAATAGTTGAGTAGAAACTAAATTTGTTTCTTAAGAACTTAGTTAACTGAGAACCGAAATTAGTTTCTCATTTTATATAATAGTAATAAAATGAAATAAAAAATATTTTTAGTTCAAATTAATTTAGTTTCCTTAAAACAAAAAATTGGTTATAACTATTATTGAAACAAAAAATAAATTGATATTGAGAAATTTTGAGTGAAAACCAAATTGGTTTCTAGTAATAACTAGAAATCAATTTGGGTAACCAATCTTTTTAATTGAATACTATAGAAACTAAAAAAACTAAATTGATATTGAATAGTTTTGAATAGAAACCAAATTAATTTTTCAGGTTCTTAGTTACATAAGAAACTAAATCGGTTTCTCATTTTCTATAATAATAATAAAATAAAATGAAAAATATTTTTAGCTCAAAATAATTTGGTTCCATAAAAATGATTATGGCTATTCTTGAAACTAAAAATCAAATTGGTATTGAGTAGTTTTGAGTGAAAACTAAATTGATTTCGAGTGAAAACTAAATTAGTTTCAAGTAGTAACCAGAAACTAATTTGGGTAATCAATCTTTATAATTGATTATTATGGAAACTAGAAAAACCAAATTGATATTGAGTAGTTACTTGAGAAACCAAATACTGAAAAACTAAATTGATTTTTTAGAATTTTAGTTACTTGAGAAACCAAATCATTTTCTCTTTTTTATAATAATACTAAAATAAAATGAAAAATATTTTTACTTCAAACTAATTTGGTTTCTTAAAAAAAATAAAAGTAGTGATGGCTATTCTTAAAATAAAAAATCAATTTGATATTGAGTAGTTTGGAGTGGAAACTAAGCTAGTTTTGAGTAGTAACTAGAAACTAATTTTGGTAACTAATATTTACTACTGATTTGTATGGAAACTTGAAAAACTAAATTGATATTGAATAGTTTTGAGTAAAAACTAAATTGGTTTCTCAGTTACTTGAGAAATCAAAAACTGAGAAACAAAGCTCTTAGTTACCTAAGAAACCAAATGGGTTTCTTACTTTTTAACAATAACAATAAAGTAAAATAAAAAATATTTTTAGTTCAAACAAATTTTGTTTCCTAAAAAAAAAATGGTAATGATTATTCTTGAAACAAAAAATCAAGTTGGTATTTAGTAGTTTTGAGTGGAAACCAAACTAATTTCGATTAGTAACTAGCAAATAATTTGGGTAATCAATCTTGTAATTGATTACTATAGAAACTAGAAAAACCAAATCGATATTGAGTAGTTTTGAGTAGAAACTAAATTGGTTTCTCTTACTTAAAAAACCAATTTTGGTTCTCAGTTACTTGAGAAACCAAATTTGTTTCTTATTTTTTATAATAATAATAATAAAATAAAAAATATTTTTACTTCAAACCACTTTGGTTTCCTAAAAAGAAAAATAGTTGTGGCTATTCTTGAAAACAAAAATCAAATTAAAATTGAATAGCTTTGAGTAAAAATTAAATTGGTTTCGAATAGTAACTAGAAACAAATTTGGGTAACAAATCTTTGTAATTGATTTCTATGAAAAAAAAAAATCAAATTGATATTGATTGATTTTGAATAAAATTCAAATTGGTTTCTCAATTACTTGAAAAACCATTAGGTTCTCAAGTTCTCATTACGTGAGAAACCAAAATTGTTTCTCATTTTCTATACCAATAATAAAATAAAACAAAATAAATATTTTATTCCAAAAGAAATAAAAAAAGAAAAAAATTATAATGATAGAAATAGGAAAAAAATGAAAAAGAGAAAAAAAAAAGAGAAGTAATTTTTAAAAATATAAAATGAGAAAAATGAAATTAAGGAAAAAAAAAAAAGGATAAAGCTAAACTGAGCTAAAGGATAAGTTTTAAGGCATTATTTGATACATGGGAGTAGGATTAAGATTATTTATCTCATACCCATGTTTGATACTAATTTGGGATTGGGATAAATAATCCACAACCCCAAAATAGTCTTATGTGGATATAATTTATCTCATTCAAAGTGTGAGATTATTAATCCCACACTCAAAAATAGTGGGAGCCATATTTATTTCAATTTTTTTGGACTAGTGGGTTCCACATTATAAATATTTTTTAATGTTTAAACTAATAAAAAATAAATTTATTACATATTCTAATAAAAAATAAGTCCCATATTATAATAATAATACTAATCCAATCTAATACTACACCAAACATGAAATAGTATAAAAAGTGGCTCTGCCTTGTGGTATATTTGCTGTATAAACCTTTAATAAATGTTTCCGATAAATGAGGACAAAAGTTAAAAAAATGCCACTGCATTCTCTAATTGAAATAATTAGAAAAATACACACTAGGGTCATAGAGAAAAATAAATACTTTTAGAAAGTTGTAGTTTTGGTATTATTTTCTTAAATTTAGGTAAAAATGTCCTAAACTCATAAAATTCATGCATAAGAAACTCTCTCCTCTCACACATTTACACACACTTCATTTAATTTCGAATAATAAAAATTTGAGAAGGATTTGGGTAGATATCTTTTAATTATCTCAATGAAGGGTGTGAATTAGTTAGACGTATAAAATTACGTAGACAGACCCTAACTCAATATAACAAGGTTGGAGATTCTTCGAATGCTAATTTTTTAAAAGGAAAAAAAAAAAAAAGAAAGGAAATTCACGACTCCAAAAAGTGGTCATGTTTACTTTTCAAAAAAAAAGGGGGGGGTCATGTTTAAATATCTTGGATGAAGGGGTATGACTGTTATATTGACACACCGGGAAGGGTAAAAGTATAATTTTGGACAATCGAGATTTGAGTAAGCTTCCCGATCGGTGTCATCCAAGCGCAGGCACGTCGTTGCATGCCAACGGCGGTGCCGAGTAAAGTATTTAAAGAACGTAAGGGTAAAACGGTCATTTCGAATCCCGACTAAAACTTAAAACTCAGCATCGCGCAGCCCCATGTAGATATCCCAATGTACAAGCCTCCGACTCTGAGAGGAAACCCGCTTCTCAAGTGTGTGTATATATATATATATTTATTTATTTATACACTCAAATATATCTATTCTATATATATAAATTTATAAATATGGGTATTTTACAGAGTTCCGGACAAAATAAAAATAATGTATTTAAACAGTAGTCCTCAAGGTCCTATATATAGGATTCATATTTGATACATAGAGAGTATAAAAGAAGAGAGCTGTGAAACGCAACAAGCGAAAGCAGAGACTGAGGCTCGTAAAATAGAGAGAGAGAGCTCAAGAATGGCGGTAAATAATAATAATAATAATAATAATGATAGGAAAAACATAGGGGTGTTCAGCCTAAGGATGTGTGGTCAAGAAGAGATTGAGCAACTTTCAAGGGATGGCAGCCATTACAGTCTTACGACTGGAATATTGCCTTCGCTCGGAGCCAGGTCTAGTAACCGAAGGGTCAAACTCAGAAGCTTCATTGTGTCTCCTTATGACCGCCGCTACAGGTTTCTTCCTCCTCTTCTTCTTCTTCTTTCAGCCTTTTTGGGTTTATGGGTTTTTTTTTTTTGGGTAATTTTAATACCCTTTTGGGTTATTATTGTATTTTTGATATAATATGGTGGGCAGGTGTATTGGGGAAAATATTAATGGCATTGATTCTTGTGAAATCCTTTTTTCGAAGCAAAAGGAAAAAAAGAAAGCGTTGCCACTTTGTCCTGGTTTTCTTTAGTTGCATTATTTTGTATTTATCCGTATTTTTCTTTTTTTAGTTATTTTGGTGCGCATAAATATATATAAAATATATATTTTTATATTTTTAGTTAATGTGATTTTGTTCTTTTTATTTCTTAATTTTTCTGGATTCTTAGTTCTTGGTTTGGTTGGGTATGTGGAAAAGACGACAGGGGAATCTTCTGATGCCTTTGTTATTTGATGAACTTATTTGTTGTTTCTTTTATATTTTCTTTAATTTTTCTGTTATGTGTTTTTTTTTTTTCTTTTTTGGTTTACTTTATCTATTTTCCTGTTAACTTTTTGATAGAGCTTATTTTCATGGAAGATCCGGTCAACACTTTTTGGTCATCTTCGTGTTGATGCCAGAATTGTATGTTCCAAGCTATAGATTCTTATATAGATTTATTTGTTCATATATATATATATATATATATATATGTATGTATACAAAATTTTTGAATTTTCTTTTCAAAAGATTTTGGTTCTCCTTCTATGTGTTTGTAATAAGTCGTATGAGATAAGTTCCCATTTCAATACTTTTCGTTCGAGTTAATTCTTGTTAAACGCCTTCCATAGCTATTGGTGACCATAAGAATGTTGAATAATTGACTTTCTGGTAAAATCTCGGCAGCCCACTTCCCATTTGAAAATTCTTTTACTAAACTCTTTGAATAATTTTCTAGTTGTTTTTCCGGGAAAATTTTCTAAAGCACTTCTGCCTATTAGTACGCATATTTGCTAAATTTTGCTAGGACCAAATTGGGTGTTGCAGGGTATGGGAAACTTTTCTGGTCGTTCTGGTTGTCTACACTGCTTGGGTGTCGCCATTCGAGTTCGGGTTCCTTAAAAAGCCTGGGGGACCACTCGCCATTGCTGATAATGTCGTTAATGGATTCTTTGCCATTGATATTATTCTTACCTTCTTTGTAGCTTACCTTGATCGAACCACATATCTACTTGTTGATGAGCCAAAACAGATAGCATGGAAATATACAAAGTCATGGTTGGCCTTTGATGTCATTTCTACTATCCCAGCCGAACTTGCCAGGAAAATTTCTCCTTCTGTGTTCAGATCATATGGCTTGTTCAACATGCTTCGACTATGGCGTCTTCGAAGAGTTAGCGCTCTGTTTTCCAGGTATATTTAGTGTTTAGACTCCATACTAATTATGAAGATTAGTCTTCTTTATCTTGGGTTAATTGGGTTGTTTTCTTTGATCTTTACCAGATTGGAGAAGGACAGGAACTATAACTACTTCTGGGTTCGATGCGCAAAACTCATATGTGTTAGTATCTTAGTGAATTCCGGAATTTTTTTTTCTTCTTTTCTTCTCTGGGTTTTTCTTAAAATTTGTAACAAACTTTGAATTTTGATGCTTTTTGCAGGTTACCCTTTTCGCAGTTCACTGTGCTGGATGCTTCTATTATCTTATTGCTGCACGTTATCATGATCCCAGGAGGACTTGGATTGGAAGTTCAATGGGAAATTTCCTTGAAGAAAGCCTTTGGATTCGGTATGTGACTTCGATGTATTGGTCTATCACGACGCTGACGACTGTTGGATATGGTGATTTGCATCCTGTGAATACGAGGGAGATGATCTTTGACATTTTTTACATGCTTTTTAACCTTGGATTGACTGCATACTTGATCGGTAACATGACTAACTTGGTTGTACATGGGACTAGTCGAACGAGAAAATTTGTGAGTAAATACTTTAGCCTAGATGTTTGTTCTGATTGAATACTAGACCTGCTACGTCTAAAGAGTCTAATTATGTCGTATGCTCGAATTTTCAGAGGGATACCATACAAGCTGCCTCCAGTTTTGCTCAGAGGAACCAGCTACCTGTTCGGCTGCAGGATCAGATGCTAGCACATTTGTGTCTAAAGTTTAGAACTAATTCAGAGGGTCTTCAACAACAGGAGACTCTAGATTCCCTTCCTAAGGCTATCCGGTCGAGCATTTCGCATTATCTCTTTTACTCACTTGTTGACAAGGTGTACTTGTTTCGTGGGGTTTCAAATGACTTACTCTTTCAGCTGGTAATTTTGAAAGCTATCTCAGTTCTTCGTTTTTACCTTTTCTTCACTGTTGCTTTACTTTGGAGTTTCATAGTAGTATTATTTGAACATGCCTACCTGTTCTTTATTTTTAATCTTTTTTCATGTACAATTTAAAGGTGTCAGAGATGAAAGCTGAGTACTTTCCACCCAAAGAAGATGTTATTTTGCAGAATGAAGCACCCACAGATTTCTACGTACTTGTCACTGGTGCTGCGGTATATTTTTTTTTTTTTTTTTCATTTCTGCAAATTTGAGACTTGAGAACTTTATTTTCCAAACTAATGTTTGAAATCCTTCACAGGACCTGGTAGTGCTAAAAAATGGAGCTGAACAGGCAAGTCTGATGAATTCTGGATTAGCTATCTTATCTAGTTTCCTTAATCATTTCTAACTACCGTTGTGTTTACACGGTGCAGGTTGTAGGCGAGATAAAAACTGGTGATTTATGTGGTGAGATTGGCGTACTTTGTTGTAGGCCCCAACTCTTTACAGTTCGCACCAAGCGATTGAGCCAGTTACTCCGACTGAACCGTACTGCATTCATGAATATTGTTCAGGCCAATGTAGGAGATGGGACCATAATCATGAACAATCTTCTCCAGGTCTGTGGCTTTGACACATCTTCATATAAATCAATGCGGAAGATTGCTTTCATATTTTATGAGATCTTTTATCGAATTGCAATGTCTAGTCTTGTAAAACGTATACAAGTTCTTGATTATGTAGTTTGACATACAATGCTTTAATGTTGTCTTTTCTTTGTTGGTGGAACAGCATCTAAAGGACCTTAAGGACCCCATTATGGAGGGAGTTTTGCTGGAGACAGAGAACATGCTAGCTCGTGGTAGAATGGACCTCCCTCTCAGTCTATGCTTTGCAGCACTTAGAGGAGATGATTTGTTGTTGAATCAGTTGTTGAAACGGGGTCTGGACCCAAATGAGACAGACAACAATGGAAGGACAGCTCTGGTGTGTGAAATCCTCTGTTTGCGTTTTATCATATTCCTGTTTTTGCAGCTGTCTCTGTAGATTTTAATGCTACTTTTACAATGGTATTTACTTGTGTAATTTTTTTTGTTTCATGTCAAAAACCAGCATATAGCAGCATCTAAAGGAAGTGAGAACTGCATGCTTCTTCTTCTAGACTTTGGGGCAGATCCTAATTCTAGAGGTACCCTTTCAATTCCTTTTTTTTTTTTTTTTGGGACTTTTACTAAATCTATCAGTGGAGTGGAACCAACTATTATGCAGTAAATTTCTCCAAAAAAAAAAAAAAAAGCTATTATGCAGTACTACATTTTAATTTCAAGTTGAGTATTTCCATACTTCATAGAGGTTTTTTATTTTTTATTTTTTATTTTTTTATTTTTTCCTAGTAGAAACTCCTCAATTAGAATTAAGGCTTTTTTAGACAAGGAAATAAACTAATCATGTAGTCACATTATTTATTATGATTATTAATTTTTTTTTGAGGAAAATGTAGTCACATTATACTTTGGCAAACCAAATAATTTTCCATATAATGGAAGATAGGCAATTGACTTCTGTGAGTGGTTACATGGTCCTTCGTCAAATTGTTCCCCATCGGAAGTCAAAAATATTTAGATAGATTGATATAGTCTTCACTAAAGAAACCCTTTTCTTAATTTATATTGTAAATGAATAAATACAGAAATGGATAAGATAATTTAGATAGTGATTGACTTGTTTATTAGTACGTGGTCTGTTATGTCAACAGAAACATAATCTGGAAATCTAACAAAATGTTATGCTTTTTGATTTGGTCCTCACTAACCATAAGCAATACCCTTAAAAAGGGGAAGAGAGAGAGAGAGAGAGAGAGAGAGAGAAAGCCAAAAAACGTACTATCTAGTAGTCTACAATTTAGATCCTTGGTTTTGTAGCTACATGTCATGAAAATTCAAGCATGGAATTCTTTCCATTTCTTTCCCTATTATAATGTCAGAAAGAATTCTCTAAGTCAAGCGTTTCTCTTTATTTAATGACTTGGTTGAGCAATGTACCACACCTGGTTTTGTTTCCTTCTTTATAATCTATGACCTTTTTGCCAGAATAAAAAAAAAATCTTTTTTTCTTTTGGTCGGTCATTTACAATATCTTTCCTTGACTGGCAAGAGAGAATATTATGGTATCTGTTTACAATTTCCTATATAGGGAACCAAACTATTTGATAATTAATTATACGTAGTACTACTTTTTTTTAACATATCTTAGTCTCTCAAGTTAAAATAACACTATGAAATTCAGTGACCATGAATTCTGATCTGAAACATTACACATTCATCTCTTTTTTTATATAAATGTACTTCATTAATCAGTAGTCATGCATGTGCAACTCCCACGCCCTTTTTATAGTTTACAAAACAAAACGTTATGATATGATGGTATCAATAATGTAAGCTCCTCTACAAATTTAAAATAAAATATTGAAGGCATGAATATGTCATGTTAGGTTTCCAAGTTGACAAGTTGGGATCTATCATTTCTACACTGCGAAACTACATCATTTATTTGTGATCCTATTTAATTTGTTCGAATGAGAGAGTTGTTGGCCCTTCGCAACTTGACTAGTTATACTTACATGCAAAGAGCCAAAGAAGTCAAAGCTAGCAGCTTTAGTTCAAGAACTGCTTTGTGTGCACTGACTTCAATAAAACTATTTGCAATATATCCTTTTCTTATATTTTTATGAAAGTCAATATTATTTTTAGGTCATCAAGTACTTGTGGATAACATGGGTCCCCCTTCCCTAACGTGGACCACAACCCTGTAGTTCTTTCATAAATGTTCTGCAATCTGTTAAATAAATATACATACTCCGTTATCAATTCTAATTAAAAACTCTATTTGAAAATGGATAATGTCGAGTGTACCAAAATTTTTACTAAATTTTTAATACTAACATAATATGTAAATTGACAATATTAAATTAGTGAATATAATTAATTTATTTATAATAAATTTTAATATATTAATTAAATTATGTCAACTTAAATGTCACGTATTTTAGTATTAAAAATTTAGTATAAATTTTGGTTCACTTAATATTAATTTTTGATAAATTAAAATTTATTATACATATTTTTTTTATAATAAAAAATAAAAAAGAGAAATAAACAATGTACGTTTATTCATACAATTCTATAATATCGAGTTCTCGACTTTGTTTTAATAAGTTGAACATTTTTCTTCAAATGTTGACTTCTTCTCCTGTTTCCAGACACTGATGGCAATGTACCAGTATGGGAAGCAATACTAGGCGGCCATGCCACGGTAGCCAAGCTATTACTAGAAAACGGTGCCGTTTTGGATGCAGGCGATGTGGGACAGTTTGCATGCAGTGCAGCTGAGCAAAACAACTTGAACTTGCTCAAGGATATTGTTCGCTATGGTGGTGATGTTACATCTGCTAAAGGCAATGGCTCCACTGCCCTCCACGTGGCGGTTTGTGAGGACAACATTGAAATAGTCAAGTACCTTTTGGATCAAGGTGCTGACATTGACAAACCAGACATCCATGGTTGGACACCAAGAGCTCTAGCTGACCAACAAGGACACGAAGAGATTAAAGCCCTTTTCCAGTCCAAGGAACGGACCAAAACTCAATCTGTTGTTGCAATACCTGACAGGGACAACAACAGGGTTCGATTCTTGGGAAGATTCACCAGCGAGCCGGCTATCCGGCCTGTGACCCAGGAGGGCTCATTCCTGGGTGCGGACGGTTCATGGGGCCGGAACAGGCCTAGGAGGAGGACTAACAACTTTCACAACTCATTGTTTGGTATAATGTCTGCTGCCCACAATGGGGAGAAAGACACGCTTTTCGCTGTTCGTATGACAAGAAGTCCAAGGGAAAATGGGACTAATAATAACCCTGCTAGAGTGACCATTAGTTGCCCTGAAAAGGGTGAAGTTAAAGGCAAGCTTGTTCTTCTTCCGGGCAGTTTCCAGGAACTGCTTGAATTGGGTGCCAAGAAATTTGGGTTCTTGAAAGCCAAAGTGGTGAGTAAAGATGGAGCTGATATTGACAATATAGAGGTGATTAGAGATGGTGATCATCTGGTTTTTATTAATGGGGATGAGAAGAATGGAGAACTTGAAAACCAAAACTCTCGGACTGAAGGGGATTCATAGTCTCGAATGGGTTTTGGGAAGAGATTTTGTTTAATTTTTTCCCTGCCACATGCCAGATCAATAAAATGTTGAAATGTGCTGTGGTTCGGGAATGGTTTCATACTAACCTTTCTTTTGGGAAGGTAATGAGTGAATATTCTCTCTGTTCAACTCAAAATTCGTCAAAGACGATGATAAGAGCAGAAAGATCGAGAAAGAGAGTGAGAGAGAGTTTTACATGCAAAAAGTGTGGCAGCAATACACACAAAACCAACAAAAAAAAAAAGAGGAGTTTACCTGAAAAGAATAATCCAAAAAACTTACTCAAATAGCAATCCAATGGAGTGCGTGTGTATGCATCTTTTAAGTACATAATGAAATTTCATGTCATTTTACTTTTCATTTGTCACTTGTCATTTGTCATCGTTTTTTTCTCTATTTTGTTATTCCCTTGTCACCTCACTCTCTGGCTCCATATTAAGGGGATGAATCTGCAAAAACACAAAATAGTTTTTACTACGATAAAACATTCCGAGCATATTGCGGGAAACAACATACGTCTACGTAAAGAACAATGGTGCATATATAAAGTTCTTGCCTGAGCAAGGTAATCATCACTGAAGCTCTTGGATCTAAGCTTGAACTCTCCTCTGCTAGTGGTCAGCTCGTCCAGTATCTCAGCATCATAAAACTCTACCTCACTTTCTTCATCCCCTGATTGACGGCGTTCCATGTCCTACTTAACAATCACAATTTTTTTTTAGTAAAGACCAACAATGTCATCAATTTCATGACCTGACTGATAGAATGAAAATTTTAATCAGTCTAACTACTTTTAAGTTACCCTGAAAGACATGCCTTGACTGTAACTTTGAGCTCCGGCAATTTCTTCGTACTCGGCAGCATCCAGTTCGTCAAGGTGAAGTGGGTCAAAAAGCTTGGGGAGGATATGCTGCCTTATGCTTCTGAGCACAAAGAAGGGCAACGGGAAGAGAATTCCAGCAATGGGTATCAATGTCACACCAAAACAAAGCAAAAGATACACTAACTGGAAGAGTGTAAAAGTACAGATATATTTGAAGGGCACTGTCTCAACATAAGAAGCATGAGCCCCCTCCAAAACCCTGCCCAAAACAGTTTCACAATATGGAAAATGATTGCTGAGTTGATGCAAAATTACAGAATGGAGAAAATATTAAGCGATATCTGCAGTTGAATAAAACTTACTTGTACCACCGTCGCGGGGTAATGAAGATCGGCAATAGCCTTTCCCAGAACTGGTTTCCACGGAGGCTGTCAATGGCCATGTAGGCAAAATAGCCCCAGAGAACTGATGTTGGTATCTTTCGTGATATGGGCATGGCAAATAATGATGCTCCCACAAGAAGTGACTGTAAAAGGTTGCTTAGTCTTTGCTCATTAACTCGGACAGGCAAGTAAGCATCAATATGCTTTGTAGGATCGAATTTACCATTTGCAATTCTACCATCTTCGCCTTTCATGACTGCATCTTTCAGGTCCTTCAGCTCATTATTGGCTGTCGAAGGCTGCAAAGTATCCATCTTACAATCATCAAGGACTAGAAATGGGTGGTAAAGAAGAAGTCAAAGAAAAGGTGAGAAAAGTGCGGGTTCTAGTGCTACCAGCATTATATACTACTAAGTTCTAAACTTTGTCTCATCCAGTTAGAGAAGTTTCGTCATCTCATCAGGGCTATGGCAGAACTAATTTTCAGAGAAGATGTCTCACATTGGTAATCCATGAATGACCATTGGTTCAAGTAATTTGAATAAAACTCAAAAACTTACCTCGGTGGTTGCCTCCATTTGAATAAAAAATGTTCGCATCCTGCCATAAATCTCAGAGTTGCTAGCGTTATATCCCATACATTCCTTGACACTCTTTACCATGTTCTTTCTAATCAGCTGCAATCATTGACCAAAATCATATCAGAATAGGAAGTAAGCAGTCAGGATCAATAATGCATATGCTTCTTAAATAATCAGGCTACCTGTTTCTTGAGAATAGCAAGACTCTTAGTGTGCATTGGAGATTGTGGGATTACGCCATTGGAAGGTGGGAGTCCAAGCAATCCGCAGAGCAGGGTCTTAAATAATGTATTGAAAGCAATACTTGATCACAGTGAAGAGTTTGAACAGATATAAAAGTTAATGTGAGGAACTAATTGCCCCGAGATATGAGAGAGTATACCATAACTCCAAGAACTAAGATGTCATAATGATAAGAAGACGGATTCTTGAGATTGAATTCCTTTTGTTGTGCCATCTGTGAAGCGACACTATGATCGAAAAAATAAAGTCCGGCAATCATCATTGCTGGTATGAAGGCTGCGAGTATGTATTCTTGCGGGACCTTCCCCATATCCTGCAATTTTATGACCATAATGCATATGCTAAGTTTTGTATGTCATGTAAGGAGAGTTCTTTTAGAGTTTTGGACCTTATAATCTAATTTCTGTCCATATTAAATGACAATTATACTTAGTAACGTAAGACGGACACTAAATCCTTCATTTTTCACTTAAAGAAGTTTCTGATTAGAAACAATTTCTGTGTTATCATACGAAATTCTTCGTAGTCCCATGACTGGAGGCTTAAACAAAAATCTGAGATAAGGGAAGGGTCTAAAAACTAGACAGAGGTATATATATATATATATATATATATATATATATATATATATATATATATATATATATATATATATATATATAATCCCTTGATTACTGTCTAATGCTGCAAGGAAGCAGCGTCCCAAGGAAGAGGACTTCCAAGCGTCCTAGGAACCCCGGAAGGAACTCTTCCGGGGACACTGAACGACAATGCTGACCATACCAAGACCATTAACGGAACCCCATAATCGGCAATGAAACTTCTTAACCATCCTATATTTCACGATGAAGAAAACTTCAGATCTTATGAGAATAAGTCTTGCAGCAAAGATTCTTATAGTCCTCACAAACCTGCTCCGTACCGCCATGATCTCGCCCTTCTGCTCTTCAAAACAGTGAAGAGCAAGCCAAAGGAAAATATGATCCCCATTAGGCAGTTCACATAGAGCCATTGGAGTTGGTACTTTTCTAACGTTGAGTTTTCGGCTTCAGGAACTTCAAATTCACTCAGCACTCCCTGCATATGAGGTGATCAAATAGATTACTAATTCACAAAATTAAAGAAATGAAGTTTCCTTCAATTGATAACATGCTGATAAAAACAAAATACCTTTACAGCTTGTTGAATAAAAAGAATCGCGATCAACATGCCGAAAAGCTCCCCTGCAATTTCTTGTAAACCTATTGATGATTGCGCAGGCATTGAATATGGCAAGAAGGAATAGAAGCAAAGCTATCCATACACAAACCCTGTAAAACTCTTAACAGTTTAAGCTTTTGGGATCGATCGGTAAATTATAGCAATAAAACTCTAAAATGAAGAGAATGGTAAAATTCTGTGTTACCATCCAGCCCAAGCCAAGAAGAGCCCTTGTCCAAGCTCACTTCTCCCTTTAGCAAAACTATACAAGTAAGTGTACATTATAACAGTAGGCTCAGCTACACCTAAGATCAACAAAGGTTGTCCACCAATTATGGAATGTAGGATACCACAAATGGCAGTAGAAGCCAGAGTGTCTACTGTGGTTAGGCTTCCATCTGATCATAACCCAAGACTCGATCAAAAATTTGCATTTCAAGGACCAGAAAGGAAAAAAAAAAATCAGGTTAAATAAGCGAGGACTAAACCTGTCTCTCGGCTAAGTTGTTCACCGAAAGCAATGACTGGAAGAGCAGAAGCGAAGAATATATAGGTAGTTGGAACCTGTTGACGTTGATGGAGGTTTTATCATCATTAAATTTAGAAAAAATTTAGAGACGCGGCTTATGTAAATTGAGTTAATAATCAAAGCAAATAAAGAGAGAGAATTTTATAGTGGTTCAGCTCCGAAAAAGATGAACCTACGTCCACTGTTTTTCCACTATTTTATGGAGAATTATAAGCACTCAAAGTTACAATGTGTTGATGAAAATTGGAAAAACTGAAAAGCAATTGGAATACTCAAAACTTGATCCTTCTTCGGAATATTGAGTCCCCTTTATATAAGTAAAGGTAACCCTATGTCCCTATGATCCTAATTGTATAAACGGGTAATTATACAATCGGATAACATAAATTAAGTAACAACATAATTGGATAACTATTCAAAACGGATAACTAGTTGATCATAAATAGGAGACTTCTGTTTCCCTTTCCTTGTAGGTTTCCTGTTTGACATAGCATATACTTGTTTCCCTTTTCTTTCGGAAGAGGTCACTCACCACCTATACAGAAAGAGACGCACATACTTATGCAAAAAGAGACTACACGGAGAAGGTCGCATATAACCTATAGAAGAGATCGCACATAACCATCACAGAGGAGGTCGCATATAACCTGTGGAAGAGGTCGCACATAACCTTCACGGAGTTCCTACTTTGTAAATTTTATAAAATATATAAGTTTTTTGCTTATCTCTAATTCTATATATGAGAAATAATGCTAATATAATATGAACTAGTTTGATAATCAATTTTGCATCATCTTCTTATAAATACAAAGTTTAGAAAATTAATTTCAAATTATAATCTAGATGTTTAAGATTAAACTTAAAAAAAAATTTAAGCAAATCAATATTTATTTAACTTAGCTTAAAATTTTGGTTTCTATATTGGTCCTCCTAAAATAGTTTTCTGGGTCTGCCATTATATATATGTATATATATATATATAGTTGAATACCTTATGACTATGATAGAAGAGATCTCTCGAGAATATGGAAAATATGTACATAACAAACAGTAGTACTCTTGGGCTTGTTACGTGCCTTTTTTATTTGATGGAAAGGGCAAAAAAGTAAAGACAACATAAATGAAAAGACTCTATGTCTTGCCCCATCTATAGACAAAACGGTCACGTAGAGCATCTAACTTGTTTTTGAGTGAAGCACTACTCTTGTAATTTTGCTAAAATCCCTTATGCGACTTTAGGATTTTAGACTGCACAACAATTGCCCCCCAACTCCATTAGTTCTTTAGGACGAAATGGAGCTTCTAATTACCGTGCGACCTTAAAAATATAATATCATGACCTAAACTTGAGGTCTAAATAGTCGAAGAGCCGCCAGATTTCAAATCCCATCTCTCAAGATCATGCGTATTTCTTTTCTGTCAGAACAGAACACGTGTAGCCTTTTCTGAGAAAGAGCAGAATTCGAAGAAGTCTAATGATATCAACCGTCACTTTTTTAAAACCAAATCTTTTCAAATTTTAAACAATTCTAACTTTTCGGATAGAACCAAATCCCACGCAATCTTCGGCCTTCAGAATTAAAATTCAAACTCCCTGATCTACGGCTGTGATTTAACGATACCTGGATTATAAATATCAGAAACTATCATGTCCTGTTTCATTTTACTGTTTCTATCTCAGAAAATATCAAAACTCCAAAGAAACCTAGCGCCGTTTCATCTTTCAGCTCGCACAAATCACAACTTCTCCGACGAAGTTCAAATCGTCTCAAATCTTCCGCTTCTGAAGAAAGGTCAGTTTATTTCTTCTCTTATTTCTTCTATTATTGAAAGTGATTTCAATCTTTAAAAATAAATACTCATCTCACTGAAGTGAAATGAGAATTTTTTTACACTTCCCCTTTTTCAGTCCGTAGGATAGACTTACTAGATAACAATCAGAAATGAACCTATAAAAAGAATTTCTAGGGTCTGATACCCTATTTTATTCCTAATGAACTGCTCGAACATTTACTGATGAACTGCTCGAACATTTTTACGAATTCGTAGATCATTTAGGAATGAGCTTGCTTGCTTAGTACAATCTTAGGATGAATACCCAAAGTGCTAGCATAGTGAAAATCCTCGATGTCTGAATCCCTGTGTATTTCTTTTCAAATATCTAGTAGTGAGGAATTTAGGGAAGGAAATGCTTTTCTGGAGAATCTAACTCGAGTGTTAGCTCCATTAATCTCGAAGATTATCTCGAGCCGGAACCCGAGATAGAAATAATAGGGGCCAAACAAAGTAGTCCTCGAATAGGCGATCTCCCCCAGGATCAGTGGCCCATACACATAAGGGATGCCCCTGCATTTTCATCTGGCTACCAATATATAGAAGGGAACTGGTCATGTACCAATATTCGGACGAGCTGCACGTCGAACAAACTCAAAACAATTGCGAGTAACTATAAGATCGCCATCCCCCTTCGTCTACCAATGGAATTTAACCGACCACACACTCCCCCACATGGACTCGCTTCCTTTTCTAAGGCAGTCCTCAAGTGTGGCGTGCATCTCCCACTCTATCCGTATATAAAATCAATCATTGATTACTATGGGGTCGTCCCTTTTTCAATTGACTCCTAATACCTATAGATATATGGTAGGTTTATATATACTGTACCATAAACTAGGTTTAGAAACCCTTTCACTTGAAGAATTTGCTTGGCTCTACCAAGTAAAATCAAATCCGTCAGATCTCGGCTTCTTCTATGCGAGCAAATGGTCGAATCAAGCAATAAAAATGATTTACGGGGTTCGCAACAACATGGAAAAATGGAAAAATCTATTTTTCCATTTTGACTATGTAGCTAATGGTTTCTTTCAGAATCCCGGTAGGTAGTCTTCTAATTTATTGCCTTGTTTCTATATTTATTCTTATACTGATCGCATTCCAATGTCATCGCAGATAATAGGGATCAACCCGGACTCTCCAGAGAACAGCTCGTAAGAGTTTATAAGATCAACGACCTTCCAATTGAAGAATTTAATTAGAAGGTACTAGGCACTACGAATAACCTGGTCGCTTGCGGTCTGATTCCGAAGGGTGCCGCATTCCCAGACCCCCCCAGTTCTTTCGTCCAGGCCATCGAGCTCAAAGAAGAAGCCAAGAAAGAGGACGGACTTAGGTGCCTCGTCTTCCAGGATTAGAAAACGAAAGGCACCGGCCACACCTCCACGCTCAGAGCCTTCATCTCCAGAGACTGTGTCACCACCAGCTCCTCAACCAGCTCCACAAGAAGAAAGTAATCACATGCTCATTCTAATTACCTTTATACTATATTTTCTCGCTCACTAACATATTCTTTACAGAGATGGTCATTGGTAGCGGTCTGCGAGCACCTCCTTCAACTCTCGGGTCCATGGCGAAAACCAAGACACCCGAGAGTACCCCGCCATCAAAAGAGAAGGAGAAGGTCGACTGCTCGAAGAAGAGAAAAGTTGCCTTCGAGGATGTCCCAGCGAGCTCACTGTAACAGCCCAAGAACCCCGCTAGCAGATATTGTCCGCTTTGCCACTTGGACCAAACCGCCCTCCGCAGCTCACGGTTTTCAAAACGCGT
>JXTB01000165.1:385658-402242 GCA_002914805.1 Parasponia andersonii
GATTTTATAGTGGTTCAGCCCCGAAAAAGATGAGCCTACGTCCACTGTTTTTCCACTATTTTATGGAGAATTACAAGCACTCAAGGTTACAATGTGTTGATGGAAATTGGAAAAACTGAAAAGCAATTGGAATACTCAAAATTTGATCCCTCTTCGGAATATTGAGTCCCCTTTATATAGGTAAAGGTAACTCTATGTCCCTATGATCCTAATTGTATAAACAGGTAACTATACAATCGGGTAACATAAATTAAGTAACAACATAATTGGATAACCATTCAAAACGGATAACTAGTTGATCATAAATAGGAGACTTCTGTTTCCCTTTCCTTGTAGGTTTCCTGTTTGACATAGCATATACTTGTTTTCCTTTTCTTTCGGAAGAGGTCACTCACCACCTATACAGAAAGAGACGCACATACTTATGCAAAAAGAAACTACACGGAGAAGGTCGCATATAACCTATGGAAGAGATCGCACATAACCATCACAGAGGAGGTCGCATATAACCTGTGGAAGAGGTCGCACATAACCATCACGGAGGAGGTCGAACTTAACCTTTATGCGACCTTAGGATTTTAGACCGCACAACAGAACCAAAATCCTGAATTCAGATCAAAACCCAAGTTCACAAACCCCACAAAGACAGAAAATTCGAAAACTGAATCGAAAAATGAGACCGAAAACTAACCCGAAACCGGAACAAAGAGCTGCAGTCCAATCTTGTTTATAGCAATTTCTTCTTCCATTGAAGACTCTAACTATCCCTCTCTGAATGGAGCTCTTACGCTATCCATCCGTTGAACTCGCCGGAAAGTGTCCCGAAATCTCGCGCGACCCACCAGAGAAGAAGGGTTCTCTGGTCAGGGCCTTTCTTCTCTGTTTCTCTTTCAATAACTGAAAATCCTGCCCCTTTTTCCAGGTTTTATTCTCATGGGGAGCCACGTGTCGTGTGTTTATTAGTTGAAGCCGATGCGTTTGGTCTTATTCACGTCGTTTCTTCCTGTTTTGAGTGAGCCATTGCTCTAATGACACGTGTACAACGAGAGATACTCGACGTTTCTGTTTGCCACTAGCCAGGTAGTGTCGTGTACTGTTGTAGTTTACGTTTCGACAGCTGTAGCCGCCGCCAGGTGCTGTGCTTTAAGAATGTAAACGACATACCGTTTCTCCATAGAATATCAGAATAATGCTTTAGACTTGTGAATTATTTTTTCATCCCAGCAATTCTATTATAAATTATAATTATTAAAACTAGGAAAATGCTAAAAATTTCTTCTGGATTTGTTGAAACGTATAACTTATTTTTTCGATTTTCATGAATAATAAAAATATCTCTCAAATTAATAAGTTAGTGCAAATTTCACCATTCTATTTTCTTCTTCTTTTCAGAGCATTTCACTCCTATATCTAATTTGGTCAAAATTAAATAAGTACTTTTTCATTTTTTAATTGATTGAGATACCTTATACAAGTATAACTAATCAACTAAAAGAAATGAAAACTTTTCTTTTCAAAAGTTATATTAGACCTTCCTTAACTAAATTTTCTTATTTTTACTATTTGTTTTCTTTTGCCCACTTCTAATTATTTTTTTTAGACAGATGGGTGAAAATTGTACTAATTTACTAATCTGAGGTTTATTTTTGTTATTAATGAAAACTAAAGGAATAAATTGAGCATTTTTTCAAAACTCATGAAATATTTTTGTTATTATCTAAATAAAAAATTTATGTGAAAGAGTAATATGGCAAGCCACAACGGACGGAACATGCAAAAGAAGCCTTAACTTCAACATATTCATTTTTTTTTTCTGGATCGATCATTTATATTATTAATTTTAATATTTGATGATAGAATTTTGAGCGTTGTAAAGTTATATTTATTATGAAAAAAAAAAGAAGAAAATTATAAGAATATTTGGAATTATATTTGCAATATCATATTGCAAGACAATAAATGACTCCACTTTTTGGCCAAATCTGATTTCAATAATTGTAACGTACTATGTTTAGATTCAACCCACGGTGTTATACATGTCTCCAAAAGACATTTAAGTCTAATTAAGAATATACAATTGCATATTAAAAAAAAAAAAAAAAACAGTAATGAGTACTAAGAGACGTGTATAGGCATCAGAAGAAAATTTATATACTGGATTAATTGGCTCAACCCACGGTGTTATATATGTCTCCAAAAGACATTTTAAGTCTAATTAAGAATATACAATTGCATATTAAAAAAAAAAAAAAACAGTAATGAGTACTAAGAGACGTGTATAGGCATCAACCCACGGTGTTATATGTCTCCGAAAGACATTTTAAGTCTAATTAAGAATATAAAATTGCATATTAAAAAAAAAAAACAATAATGAGTACTAAGAGACGTGTATAGGCATCAGAAGAAAATTTATATACTGGATTAATTGGCTCACCTTTATTGATTATTTATAGAATCCGTAATAGTTATGGTCTCAGTTTGGCCTAATATGTGTATTTAGTTTCGTAAATGTGTGTATGTATGTGTATAGGTGTTGACGGAAGTTTTGTCAATAATAAATTTAGTAAATTGTAAGATGCAGTTTGTGTGTGAAAATAGTTGATAAAATCAAAGCAAATAAGGAGACAAGAATTTTATAGTGGTTCAGTCTTAAAAAAGATAAGCTTACGTTCGCTATTTTTCACTATTTTCCGAAGAATTACGAGAGTTTCGTTAAGTCTCAAGGTGAGAATCGAGAGAGAGAGAGAGTTACAGAATGTAGCCTAGTCCTTTTTATAACAACACTGAGCCACCCTTACCATTTCCCAATTGTGAAAACAGGTAAATGTGTAATCAAAAAATACAATTCAAGTGAGTATACCTAATGCTCGCATAGGACTAAATACATCCTATATTTCTTCTTTCATATGTCTAGTAGCGAGGAACTTAGAGAAGGGAATGCGTTCTTAGAGGAATCGTCATTCTCCAATACAAGCATTAGCTCTATAAATCTCGAAGACTATCTTGAGCCATAACATAAAGTAGAAATAACCGGGACTAGGCAAAGTAGTCCTCGCATAGGCGACCTCCCTCAAGACCCATAGCCTCAGCACATTAGGGATGCCCCTACATTCGCAAAGGGTTATAACTATGTAGAAGGAGACTGTTCATGTACTGATATAAAGATGAGCTGTACAACAAATAAGCTCGAAAAAATCGTACGCGATTACAAAATCGATGTCCTCCTTCGCCTACCCACAGAGTTTAATCGACCATACACACCTCCTCGTGGAACCGCCTCATTCTCAGACGCAGTTCTTAGATGTGGTGTCCACCTCTCACTTCATCCATAAATCAAATCAATCGTTGATTACCATGGAGTTGTCTCCTTTCAACTTACCCCAAATACATATAGATACATGGTAAGAATGTATATATTATACCATAAATTAGGTCTAGAATCCTCTACACTTGAAGAGTTCGCTTGGTTCTACCAAGTGAAGTCGAACCCATCAGATTTCGGATTCTTTTATGCAAGCAAGTGGTCGAATCAAGCAATAAAAACCATCCATGGAGTCCGTAACAACATAGAAAAATGAAAAAATCCATTTTTTCACTTTGACTACACAAATAATGGCTTCTTTCAAAACCTTGGTAGGTAACTTTCAGCTTATAGCTTTCTCTATATAAATGTATCAATCTGATCGCATTAGTATGTCATCGCAGATAACCGGGAGTGTCTAGGACTCTCCAAAGAGCAGCTCGCAAGAGTGTACAAAATAAACGACCTTCCAATCAAAGAATTTGATTGGAAAAAGCTTGAGAAAACTAAAAATTTAGTCGCTTGTGGACTGTTCCCAAAGGGAGCCGTTCTTCCAGATTCTGCCAACCATCCAACTAAACCCTCGAGCTCGAAGAAGAAGCAGAGGAAACAAAAGGATGTGGATGCCTCATCTTCTAAACCCAGGAAACGAAAAATACCTGCCACTCGTTCTATCCCAGAACCATTATCTCTAGAAGCTCCATCGCCGCTAATTTCTCAACAACAAGAAGGTAATTTTTCTATTGTTCCTTCTCTTTGTCGCATTACATACCTTGCATACTAACTAATCATATTTGTACAAAAATGACAATCGGTAGTGGACTGCGAGCATCCCCTTTTACACTGCGGTCAATGGAAAAATCCAAGACAATAGACAGCATACCTTCTTCCTCGACGAAAAGGAAAGAGAAGGTTGACACCTCAAAGAAGCTAAAAGTTGCCTTCAAGGATGTCTCTATAAGCTCGCCTCCTCCTCAGCTTACTAAAATTACGAGCCAACCTGAGCCATCTAAAGAAACAACCACTTCTTCTGGGGGACCGAACCAGGCCAACAAGGACGAGGAGCTTTTCGCACTCCTTTGCCAATTGTCAGAAAAAGCTGGCTTGAGTACGACCTTTATCGACCATTTCACTTTTGAGGATGGTTGGGAGAGGATGAAGCAACGACCAACCAAGGTCACTTTTGGTGCTATAATGAGGTTGTTGATGAATGTAAGCATCTTCTATCTTCACTCTTCAGTGCACTTTTCTTGTACTGATGTGTGTTATATTTTCAGACTGCTATAGCTACTATTTTGATGTATGACCCGGTCCTTGAATACATGGAGAAGGGCAAAAAGATCGAAAAAATGGCCCAGGCATTCGAGGACTTAAAGAAAACTCGCGAGGAAGAGAAAAACTCCTTCGAGTTGGAGAAGCAGCAGCTGTGCGAGGATCTGGCCAAGGAAAAGCTCGAAGAAAAAATCAAAGAACTTGAGAAAACCATATCTGAGCATCCGGATGCTCTAAAAAAGGTGACAAAAGAGTCGGCTCGCAAAGTTATAGAAGAGTTCAGGGCCACTAAAGGCAAGTAGCTCGAAGAAAATGCCAATGACATCATCTCGTCAACTATAATATACAACATTTTTTGTGAGCATCTGGATTTTGACTTTTCTATCCTCGGTGAAGATATGGTCGAGCTTGTCCAGAGCTAGAAAGAAATCGAAACTGCAAAGAAAAATTTGTAATATTTTGCTTGCATACGGGTGTGAGCTTTAATAACGAGCTTTGTCAAATGTTTAAACCTGCAAAACAATTAAAACACATTGCATTGTAATATAAAGATGCATAATTTAACCAAATAGTCAATCACTAGATGATTGATCGATACGCTATTGTGATTCGAATTCAACTAACTTAAAACAGGTTTTAAGTGTTAGGATAGATTAGGTCGCTTAAGAAAATAGCAAGTATAAGTGATGCGAACTCAATACTATTTTTCAGAAGTTCCACGGCAAAATAGAATATAGCAATATATCACATCGAACAATAAATGTTTTGCTTAGTTACTTTGTTGTTCGAGGAAGGAAATTGCATAATACGACATGCTATGGCATGAAGCGAGGAGAAAATCCTAAGATTTTAAGAAATTTTAGAAATTCGGTGATCTAAAATTCCAACCTCTTTAAATGAACGTTTGCATAGTCCCTTAGGAAGCAAGTAGGAGATAATATTCTTATCTTACTGCCCCCCGAGTGTTATGGTATTCAAAGACTGCCATAAAACTATAAAAGATGAACCAAATAAAATCGAAGTAATAACTGAAGAAATGACATCTGTATTGATGAATGATGACGAATGACAAGATGCCCTCCAAGTCGTTGAACATATATGAAGATATACATGAAGATTTATTAATAATAGCGACAAAGTTGTTCTGCATTCCAAGCATGCTCGATCTTTTATCCACCAGTGCGAGCTAGCTTATATATCCCAGGCCGAATGGCGGCGTTAATAACATATAGTCATTCCCAAGAAGGTCCAAATACACCAGCACAATACTATTTATTATTAGGTAGAAATTGTCAAAGAATAAGATCACCAACTTCAAATTCCTTTCTTTTGACTTTAGAATTATAATATCGAGCAGTGTGTTGTTGATATGATGTGATCCATAGTTGAGACTGTTCGCACTTTTCTTCCAAAAGATTGAGCTCAATACTCATCAGTGTCTTATTCTGATTTGCTCATAAGCAGATCGTCGTAGAGAGCTCGCACTAATTTCTACTGGCACTATTGCTTCGTATCCATAAGTTAAAGAGAATGGACTCTCTCTAGTAGTTGTTCGTTGAGTGGTGCGATAAGCCCATAATACTTCAGGAAGCACTTCTGGCCAAGCTCCTTTGTACTTTTTCAGCTTTGTCTTTAGGTTCTGTTTAAATATCTTGTTTATAGCTTCAACCTGTCCATTAGCTTGTGGATGAACAACAACAGAGAAGCTCTTCTTGATGCCTAAGTTGTCGTAGAAGTTACGGAATTCATCGCAGTCAAATTATTTCCCATTATCAGAAATTATAGTATGTGATATACCATAATGGCATATTATAGATTTGTAAACAAAATCTATTATCTTCTTTGCGGAAATGATACTCAAGGCTTCAGTTTCTGTCTACTTGGTGAAATAATCGACTGTGACCACTACATACTTCAATCCACCTCGTGTCAATGGAAGCATTTTGATAATATCAATTCCCCATACTGCAAATGGCCATGGACTAGTCATTGGAGTTAGAAGAACATGTGGCATTCTAGGAATAGTTACAAATCATTGACATTTGTCACACCTCATAGCAAATTCCATTGTATCCTTCTTCATTATTGGCCAAAAATACCCTTATCTGAGAACCTTGTTCGCAAGTGCCTACCCCCTTGAATGATTTCCGCATATTCCTTCATGAATTTCCCTCATAATATAGTGTGCTTTTTCTTCATCAACACATAATAATAACGGCGAGCTAAAACTTCTTCGATAAAGCTTCCCATCATAGATGATATAGCGAGTTACCTTCATCCGAAGACTCTTGCATCGTCTTTATTTTCGGGAAGATTGCCATTTTGTAGATACTTCCTTATAGGATCCATTTATGATGGTTTTTTGTCAATAGGCATGGTCACTTGGGACTCTACTTCGATAATTGGTTTCGCAAGAAATTCGACAGGAACCACCTTTAATAATTCTGCGTCTTCTGTTGAGGCGAGCTTAGCTAGAGCATCTGCCGAGTATTCTTAATGCGAGGAAGAGGTTGAATGCTATAAGCAGTAAATATCAAGAACAATCGTTGTACCTCCTGTAAGTAGGCCATCATTCTTCCTCCTCTTGCTTGATAATCGCTGATCACTTGACAAACGACCAACTGGGAATCACTGTATACCTCAATGATCTTGATCTTCAATTCTTGTGCGAGCTTTAGTCCAGCTATTAATGCTTCATATTCTGTCTCATTATTCGACGCTGGAAATTCGAAGCGAATTGCACAATGAATATTATGCCCTTCAGGACTGATTAGCACGAAGCCCGCACTGGCTCCATTCTCGTTTGACGATCCATAGATATAAAGTTTCCATAATCTTGATAAATCTATAGCAGGTTTTTCGATCACTTCTATGGGAAGATTGACATCATACGTGAACTCTGCAATAAAATCTACAAGAGCTTAATCTTTAATTGCATTGTGAGGTCGAAAGTTGATGTCAAATTGACTCAACTCCACGGCCCGCTTAAGTAGTCATCCTAAAGCCTCAAGTTTTTACAAAACTTGTTTTAATGGAAAATTCATGAAAACTTTGATAGAGTGCACATGCAAATAGGGTCGAAGCTTCCTAGATGTGACGATGAGTGCTAATGCTAACTTCTCCATCTCTAGATATCTTGTTTCAGCATCAAGTAATCTTTTACTTACGTAATATACAGGTCGCTGTATATTTTCTTCTTCTCGAATTAACGCAGCACTTGTCGCATATTTGGAAACAGCGAGATATAAGTATAACTCTTCCCCCGGGTTTGGCTTTGACAAGAGTAGAGGAGAACCCAAGTTATTTTTTAATTCTTAGAATGCCTGCTCACATTTTTCTGTCCACTCGAACTTCTTTGAACCCTTCAATACTTCGAAGAATGGTTGGCATTTATCAGTTGACCTGGATATAAATCGACTCAGTGCAGCCACTCTTCCCACCAGGCTCTGCACATCTTTGGATTTGCGAGGGGATTGCATGTCAATTAATACTTGTATCTTCTAAGGGTTAGCTTCGATGCCTCGCTGATTGACCATGATCCCATGGAATTTTCCAGATCCTATTCTGAATGTGCATTTCTGGGGTCTCAGCTTTATCTGATATTTCTGAAGAATTTTGAACATCTCATCAAGATGCTTAACGTGATCTTTAGCTTTTTCCGATTTTACCAACATGTCATCAACATATACTTCCATTGTCTTGCCAATTTGTTTTGCAAACATCATATTGACAAAACGCTGACAAGTCGCTCCTGCATTGATGAGTCCAAAGAGCATCTTCTTGTAACAGTACAATCCTCAATCAGTGATGAATGAGGTATGCTCCTCATCTACCTCGTACATGGGGATTTGATCATATTCAGAATACGCGTCCATAAAGCTTAAGAGTTCATGCTCTGACGTCGCATCTACAAGTTGGTCGATTCTTGGAAGGGGAAAACTGTCCTTTGGGCATGCTTTGTTGAAGTCAGTGAAATTGATGCAAGTTCTCCACTTCCCATTGGGTTTCTTTACCAAAATTGGGTTTGCAAGCCAGTTGGGGTAAAAAGATTCCCTGATGAATCTAATTTTGAGCAACTTTTCTACCTCCCCTTTCAATGCGACGTAGCATTCTGGATTCATGGTTCTTTTTTCTGTCGTATAGACTTCTTTATTATATCTATATTAAGTCAATGGCACATGATATTCAGATCGATCCCCACCATGTCCGAATGTCGCCATGCGAAGATATCCAAATTTGATTTCAGAAAAGCAACCAACGAATCTCGCATAGGTTCTTGTAGCTTCGCTCCGATTTTTAGAACCTTCGAAGATCTGTCAATCAACAAATCTTCCAAGTCTTCAATAGGTCCAGTCTTGACCTCTCCATCAAAAGTTCGCGCATCATATTGGTTGCCTCGTACTTCGTCTACTCCATATTGAGTCGGGAACTTCATAGCAAGGTGGTAGATTGAAATGACTGCTCGAAGTTCTCTTAGTATTGGTCTTCCTAGTACAGTATTGAATGCAGAGGGGCAATCCACAACTAAGAATTGAGTTATTACCGTTGAAACCCTAGGATAAGTTTCAACGTTGACTATTAACTCAATCATGCCCCTAGGCATTATGCTATTACCAGTAAATCCGTAAAGTTGAGTGACAGCGGGCTTTAGGTCGCTTTTACTTAACCCCATCTTCTTGAAGGCGTCATAGTACTGGATGTCGATAGCACTTCCATTATCGATCAATACTCATCATAACTGTGTGCTTCCACAGTTGATCTTTATGACCAATGCATTATTATGCGAGTAATGGACCTCCTTTATATCCTGCTCTGTGAAGGTAATATCCATATCCGATAGTAGTTGAAACTTTTGTGGTCGCTGCTCAAGGTATATGACATTGGTCAACGGCTACTGTCGAGCTTCTCGTGCATACTTATATTGTGCCCTCTTCGAATCTCTATCAATATGCGGTCCTCCAAAAATAGTTCGCACTTCGCATTGAATTTCTAGAGGTCACTGTTGGTTTTCTTCTCATCTTTCATTATTCTGCTTGGTATATTGCCGCAGCCGCCCTTCTTTAATTAATCTTTCGATTTCATCTTTCAAGGCATAGCAGTTATTGGTATCATGTCCAATGTCATTGTAATACTGGCAGAACTTATTAAGATCATGCCTCGCTCTATCTTGTTTTATCAGTTCCAGTTGATGATATCGCTCCTGTTGATTTGTGACTGTATAGATATGATCTATGAGTACGTTCAGTTTAGTATAGTTATTGAATCTTATGGGAGCTCTTGGAATCTCCTGTTTTTTCTGTTTGGGCTACTTCTCAGTTGATTGTTCGTTATTCTTTTTGTTTGACTTCTTGTTATTATTATTGTTGGTCGTGGTTGCATCTTTAGTAGCATCTTTTCCTCTTTCCTTCTTCGTCTTATGAAGATTCTCGCATGAAGATTCCACCCTCAGATGCCGACCAACTCTTCGATAGAAATCTTCAAGGGTTTTGCATTCTCGCTCAAGTAACTCTTCCCAGAGCTTAGTCTCTAGTCACACCCCAGATATTATTAGAGTTAAAACTCCACCTTCAGGTGGGTTGTTGACCTTTGCCAACTCTGAGATAAAGCGATTAAGGTAAGATCATAGAGTTTCCTCCAGATCTTGCCGAATAGCAGACAGACTGACAAGTGGAATAGTAAAATTCTTCGCAACCTAGAATTGCCTTAAGAACTCAATCTGAAGTTGTTGCCAGGACGAGATTAAACTAGAATTAAGTCTTTGAAACCACTTTTTCACTGCTCCTGTGAGAGTTACAGCAAAATATCTGCAACGTACGAGATCATCGACACAATGGAGTTCCATCAGGTCGCTGAAGTGATCTATATGATCCTATGGATCAGTTTTCCTGTCAAAAGTATTTATAGTGGGAAGTTTGAATCCAGCAGGGAAGGCAGCAGCTCGAACTTCCTCGTTGAATGGCAATTGACGATACCCATCAGTGAGCTCATCGTCCCAGCCAGCAATTGCATCTAATGCGATCCTCAAATTATGAACATCGACATTCGGAGGAAGAGCAATATCTCTTATTGGCGACAAGGGTGGCTTTTGGTCATTATCACGATATAAGGCAAGTTGGTCAGGTAGGGTCACGACGAGATTGAATTCGATCGTTATGATGCGATATGGATCGCTCATAACTACATCGCTATTCTAGGTGTTGTCTCAGGTCTGCAGAATTCTATCTCGACTCCCTACTAATCCTTTCAAAGACATTCCTCGATTGACGTTTTTGCTCGTTGCTTAGACAATCACGATTGACAGTTGCCCTCTGAGAAGTTTGTCTATGATCACGATCAGTGCTCGAACTCTCAATACCAGATTCCTAAGGCAAGTCTGCGACCTTACCTTTTCCCTTGGAGGTGCGATCTCCATGACGCTCCTGCTGGGCTCTGTACTGGTCGGGTTCCCTATTTTTAGGATCTGAATTCCTCTCTCAGGTAGTTAAGCAGGATGTTCTCTGGGACGTTCATGCAGTGGTAGAGTCAACATCTGTCCCTCAATAAGTCATCGTAGAGAATTATTAATTTAATTAGTGATTTGTTGAAGTTTTACCAGTGCATCCTCCGTACGATCCTATCTCTAGATACTATTTTCTAGTGCGGTCACAGCAGACTGATCCTGAGCAGGATCGACCTGTGCAGCAGCAGTACTTTAGGGTTAGTTTTGGCTAGTTCTAGCATTTCTTGTAGTATTTCTGGTATTTGCCATTATTAAAGAAGCGAAATTGACAAACGTTTTGCTAGAATAGCTCTCCTTCTAGCGTCAATTATTGACGGAGGTTTTGTCAATAATGAATTTAGGAAATTATAAGATGTGACTTGTGTGTAAAAAGAGTTGATAAAATCAAAGCAAATAAGGAAACAAGAATTTTATAGTGGTTCAGCCCCCAAAAAAATGAGCCTACGGCCACTGTTCTTCACTAATTTCTGGAGAATTACAAGAGTTTCGTTAAGTCTCAAGATGAGAATCGAGAGAGAGAGAGAGAGAGAGAGAGAGAGAGAGAGAGAGAGAGAGAGAGTTACAGAATGTAGCCTAGTCCTTTTTATAACAATACTGAGCCACCCTCACCGTTTCCCAATTATGAAAATGGGTAAGTGTGTAATCTGAAAATACAATTCGAATAACAATACAATTAGGTAATAACTTAAAGGGAATGATTGGTCGATCTCTATTCGGAAACTTGTTTCCCTTTCTTTGTAGATTACCCGTTCGATGAAACTTGATCTAGTTTTCTTTTCATACTGGTCACAATTAACTCATTCGGAGGAGGTCGCACTTCGATCAGAAAAATTCACATGCGACCTAATGCGTTTAATTCGGTTGCTAACTTTTTCTTTTTGGCATTGACCAATATGTAGATTTTAGACTGCACAACAACAGGTAATCTATGTAAATTGCTTTAGTCCAAACCGTTTTAGCTAGTTCCTACTCAAAAAGTTTGCAAGGCAAAAATTAATGGCCAACAGTGACAAGTCAATTCATTTCCTCACGTTCATATTGATTTTTTCAGTTGTTTTTGAACATTCAGGTTTGTTGTTCTATTTACAAGTTTGATTTCTTCAAGCAAGCTTAATTTCAACTGTTTCAAGGAAGTGTTTGACTAATGGCTGAGAAGTCCCTTTACATTTCAATGCCTTTGGGACTAAATACCCGTTTATATACAGCTTTGCTCATTATCGATTTTTACTTGTTCATTATATTTTTTTCGGCGATAACTAGATATCTATTATCAGAATTGCGTGAGGGTATGAATTTGGTTGAGCGTAGCAACTCCTTTTTGTAAAAACTTGAGCCTTATTTTCTTACTAATAGTGGTTAAGTAGGTTGTGAATTTCAACTGTCTTCTGTTTTTCCTATAATTAGATATTATCTAACGTTTTTTTTTTTTTTTTGAAATCGTTATCAAACATATTTAGTCTTGTTAAAAGGTATATCAATTGAGGGGTAAATTCCCACCCTTATCTTTTGACTCTGATGACCTTCTCCAATAATCAAATAAGCTACATTACATGTTATGAGGATGTTTGCTAATCATGTTAGAGATTGTAAAGTGGAAAGTATATCTTCTTCACGTGTTTATATTACCAATTAGATTCATGTGTTTATATTACAAATTAGAATGAGAGCTAGATGTTAAATTCTCATTTTTAGTTAGGAAATGTGATTCTATAAAAAAGTCCACCTCTGTCTCTCTTTCTTTGTACATGCTTTCTTCTCTTAAAAAAGAAATTTTAAGAAGTTTTACTGTTGCTCTCACATAGATGAGTTATGTTTCTTTTCAACGATATAGATCTCGATTAGTGTTGGAATCATATAGTATATTTCGCTAAGACTATAATACAAGAGCAGGTATTGAAAGTAATAGTTTGCTGGTGTCCTTTATTATTTTCTTCTCTTGAATAATTATGGTAACCCATAAACTTTGTTGATATTATATTTGTGATCTATGTTTCTTCTTTTTTGTTTGAGGAGTTGAAAATTATAATTCTTATATTTGTACTGTAATTAAAACTCTTTTACTTTACAAAATAATATTCTTTGAAGTGTCTATTTATATATATATATAATGATAAACTAAGTACCTTTTCCACCTATTTTTTTAATTCTTTTTCTACCCATTCTCTTTACGAATTGGATTGTAGCCTATATTACAACAGACTATATATTAAATAAGTCTACAAAATACCTCAATCATTCTAGGATGATTTGGCATTATCTGACTAGTGCAATAATAAAGGGACAAAAACATTTGAGAAACTGATAAAGGCGATTTATTCCTTTAACCCCTTCCTATTAAGTTGTTACTAATTAATAAAAATTGTGACATCGTCCTTCTTCTATTGTTTATTGTTGATTAGTCTAGTTGGACATATAAGACAAAAATAATTTTGTCAAAACACAAAATATTTACCTAACATTAGCAAGAAACTTCCTTATTAGACAAATCATATGTTGACACATATTAGTGGGATCATGCTGTTGTTAAAAATTGATAATATCAGAAAAAAGCTTGATAAATTACGAACAAAATTGGAATTATGTAAAGGTTAGAGGAGGTACAACTTTTATTAGCTAAATAGAAAGGGTATATATCCAATTAAAAAACTTTGTCCGAACTCTATTAAAACACGTGAAAAACTAGAACTAGAGCTAAGCTAGGCACTAGAATTAGAACTAGAATTCTACGAAGCACTAGAAACCACTACTAAAGAAAACTTAGAGAAAAAGAGAGAAAAGCTTCTAAAGTTGTAAAGAAATAAGAGGACATGAGCCTCCTCCTATAGGCTCCAAGGAGAGCAATTCAATTTTATGGTACACAAAAGCACAACAAAAGCATCTACTATTAATTGTCACTAAGTTGTTGTTACAAACGTTTTCTTACAATTTTTTTTTTTTTTAAAAAAACGTTTTCATTTAATTGCCCTTTAACCTTGGCTGTTATTGCTCTCCCAAAACTAAGAGAAATGGATTTGTAACTCCTAACAATTACTTTTTTGGTAAAACCAACCAAAAAAAAAACATAGTACAATCAAGGTCGCACTAGATGGGCTCCATCGGGCTAGCATTTGTATCGACAAGTATATTTAAACAACACTTTGTATTTATATTTTTCTAGCATGATGAACTTTTTTCTTTGTATTTCTCCACTTTATAAGTGTATTTTAGACTTCAATTTCTCATTCATTTAAGATCCATTTTGAGATATAAGTATATGATTTCGATGTCATCTTGGAAGAAAATATTAGTCAAAATGGCATTGTTTTTTTTTAGGGATAAAAATGGACTCCTCATAGAAATAATATTACTCGAAGTAAAAGAGCTCCAATTACAATATAAGCATAAGGATTACAATTTCAAACTCATCAAAAAAAGAAGACGAAAAATAGATCACAAATATAATAATAATAAAATTTGTAGGTTAGCATAATTCTTCAAGAAAAAAAAGATAAAAAGAACTACTAGTAAATTATTGTCTTTACCTGTTCCTAGACTGCATTTTTCGTAGTGTAAACTATGATTCTAATAACAAATAAGATCACACCTATTGAAAAGAAAAATAATTCAATTGTCTAATAGATCTAAATTAAAGAAAAAAAAATCTCAAATTCAAAATCTGGTAAATAGACTTGAAAACATATACCAAGGTGGTGTCACAAACTAAATCTAGATTTAGACTTATTAGAAAACTAAAGGAAAAGGAAAAAAAATATTTCGTCTCTGAGAAAAGTCAAGGAGAGAGATCAGATCAGAGAAGGAAGAGGATGAAGAGGAAGAAAAGGAGGAGAGAAAAAGGAAGAGGGAGATCGGAAAAAGAAATTGAGACACTCACTCGCCTCAGTGAGAGAAGTGATGGAGGCTTCCTTTTTGACATAGAATGGCAAATATAGAGGGAGAAGGATGCTTTTTTATGCCTCAAAATGGTATTTCAGAAAAGTGTCTTTCTATCATTTTCTAACAAATTTGCTATTGGTTTTTAGATATATCCTTTCTTTTTTTTTTTAACTAAACTAATATTGATTTAAGGAACAAAGTGTTGATGGAGGTTTTATCAACAATAAATTTATGAATAATTAAGAGATGTGGCTTGTGTGAATTGAACTAATAATCAAAGCAAATAAGGAGAGGGNGACTTAGACTACCCAAACTCGAATTTGCTCTGATTTCTATTCTCTATGACTTGTTTCTGCTTAGAGCTTCATCCCCTTTTTATCGGATCATAGAGTCCCCTTCATATAGATTGTAGAGACCTTATGTCCCAAGGTTCCTTATATCTTTGGGATCCTAATTGTATAAACGGGTAACTATACAATTGGGTAACATAAAATTGGGTAATTATCCAATTGAGTAATTGGATAATTACTCAAAACAGACAACTAGTTAATCACAAATAGGAATCTTCAGTTTCCCTTTCCTTGTAGGTTTCTTCCATAATAAGTCTCCCTCTTCTTGTAGTCTTCCTTTACGGCATTTACCTTTTTCCTTCTCCTTATAAGTTTCCTGTTTGTTAAGGCAAACTATACGGAGAAGATCGCACAAAAACCTGCAGAAGCGGTCGCACATAACCAAGACGGGGGAGATCGCACACATCATTTCTAGAGGAGGTCGCACATACCCTTCTTAGAGGAGGTCGCATATTACACTCATGCGACCTTAGGATTTTTTAGACCACACAACAATTGCCCCCCAGCTCCATTAGTTCTTTAGGACGAAATGGAGCTTCTGACTACCGTGCGACCTTATGATGTCATGGAACCTGTGATTTGAGATAATCGAAGATCCATCAGACTTCAAATCTTCTTTCAAGATCACGCGTATCTTCGTCTCTGTCAGAATGGAACACGTGTAGCCAGGAACGAGATTCGAGAATGCGTGATTGACACCAACCGTCACCAAATCTTTTTAAATTTCAAATTGTCCTGACTTTTCGGATGGATTTAAATCCCGCACGATCCTTGGCCTTCAGATTTAAAATTCGAATCCTCTGATCTACGGCTGCGATCTAACGGTGGTCGGACTATATAAACATCAAAAATCATCTCTCTCATTATACTCAGAACTGCAGAACTCAGAACTTCAGAAAAATCAAAAACCCTAACGCCGTTCTCCCAGATCGCTCCAATTGCAGCTGTTCCTTCATCATTGTTTTGAATCAACCCAATCTCTCGAAGAAAGGTTAGTATTCTTCCTTATTTCTGTCATTAGTGGAAATAACAATCTGGAAAAACTTATTTCTCCGAAGTGAAGTAAGAATTTTATTCCTTTCTTTTTCTTCAATTTGTAGTAGATTTGCTAGAAATGGTCCTGCGAATAGAATCTCTAGGGTCTGATACCCTAATTTACTCCTTCTGAACTGACGGTTCATCAACTGATGAACTGCTCGAACACTTCTGACGAACTGCTCGAGCACTTCTGACAAACTGCTCGAGCACTTCTGATGAACTGCTCGAACACTTCTGATGAACTGCTCGAA
>JXTB01000165.1:419197-468381 GCA_002914805.1 Parasponia andersonii
TATATATTTACCTCTAGAATTATGTAAGTTGCCCCTCAAACTTTAAAATGTGTTAACTTTGTCCTCTGCACTACTCAAAGGTTTACTCCATTATGTTAATGGATGAAAAATGTCGTGTGCATCTCACATATCCTGAAGTTAGAGGATTATTTGGTAAATTCTCAAAGTTAGATGAGTTGGGGTTTAACACTCTTGCAAAAATTTTCTAAAGAATGTCAGTTGCTCCTCTCGCAAATTCCCATAACATAAACAACTAAAAAAAGTCTTTGTAAATATTAGTATCTCAATTTAGCTCGAAATGGCTATGAGGGAGATGAGATTGGAGATCTCAGTGAGCCTTGGTTGTACTGGGTTCTAACAAAGATACCAGCTCCAAGTATGGCAATCTGGAATGCCTTCACCATATTCTATACCACACCTTTTGAATCCTTCGACTGGAAATATATTATACCTGCAATTTTCCAGAAAGCTCTTTTCTTATTATTCTTTTCGTAAATAAAGTTGAGAAACAGAGGGATGCTTCATAGGATATAAGTAGTAATTTTTAGTTCTAAAAAATTATGATTCTTAAAAAATTTAGACTAGAGTTTCTCATGTGTATATATATATATATATATATATATATATATATATATATATAGAGTGTTAATGATTTATAGGTTTAGTATTTGGGGGTTTTGTTAGGAGATCGGCTTTGCGGAAGTGATAATACACAGCTAAAATACGAACTGAGAAAATTTGGATAAAATGAAAAAAATAAGGTACACAAAAGAATTGACGTGATTCACCCAATTTAGGCTACGTCTACAAATAAAGCTGTGAAGAATTTCACTACGAAAAGGAGATTACAACTCACTTCTCTCTAAATATAAGAAGAGAACAAATGAACCTCTCTCTCTCTTGAAATAGAAGAAAACACTCTCTCTAAAAAATTTAGGAGAAAACAAGTGAGATATTAAGAAGAATTCCTAGGCTTGAATTCTCTCTTAGAAAGGAAGAGAATTTAGAATGGGATACAAAACAAGTGATGAAGCCCTCCGTATTTATAGAACTTGAAAGGTGGTGTGAACACCATCTTTTACTATTACTATTATGGCTGCTCTTTTTACTATTGCCATTGCGGCTGCCCTTTTTACTATTCCTCCTGCGGCTGCCCTTTTTCACTGTTCCTATTACGGCTGGTTGGTGAGCTGCAATTGTTGATTTGTTCAACATTCTTCCACTTGAAGACTTGAGTTTAATCATATCTTCACACTTGATAAATCTCTCTTTTCTTCCCTTGTCAATTCTTCATGCTGCTTATAGTTCTGCTAGGCCATATAAGGATCTACACTATTGGAACTTGTCAGTGTTAATTGGTTTGGTTAAAGCATCTGCTAGGTTCTCTTTTGTGTGAATCTTCTTCATGTCCACACTTCCATCTTCTACTACTTTTCGAACAAAGTGATATTGAACGCTAATGTGCTTTGTCCTAGAATGAAAGGCTGGATTCTTTGCAATGTGCAAGGCACTCTAACTGTCACAAAATAGAAGAATCTTTTCTTGTTTGTGCCTGAGCTCCTCCAATAACCTTTGAATCCAAATAGCCTCTTTACAAGCTTGTATTGCCACCATATATTCTGCTTTTGTTATAGATAATGCCACAATAGTTTGTAGTTTCATAACCCAGCTTACAGCTCCTTCTGCAAGAGTAAACACATAGCCTATAGTAGATTTTCGTTTATTAAGATCACCTGCAAAATCTGAATCAACATATCTTTTGACAGTAAATTCTTATCCTCCGTAACATAATGCAGCATCCGAGGTTCTTTTGATGTATCTCAGAATTCTCTTCACAGCATTCCAATGCTCTCCACCAGGATTCACCATATATCGACTAACCGCTCCCACTGCTTGTGTAATATCTGGTCTTGTACATATCATAGTGAACATTAGGCTTCCCACTACTGATGCATACGGTACTCGAGACATCTCCATCCTCTCTGCTTCATTATTAGGACACATCCCGGAGGATAACTTGAAGTTAACAAGAAGTAGGGTAGAATTCGACTTACAATCTTGTATATTGAAGCGGCGTAAGATTTTCTTCAAATAATTTTTTTGAGAAAGCTGAATCTTCCTGTTACTTCTGTCTCGGTGAATTTGTATTCCTAGAATCTTGTTTGCTGGTCCCAAGTCTTTCATATCAAATTCCCTAGCTAACTGTGCCTTCAATTCTTGGATTCTGCTTTTGTTGGGACCCGTTACCAACATGTCATCCACGTATAACAATAAGATAATAAAGTCACTATCTTTATCAAACCTCCTGAAATATGTACAGTGGTCTGAACTAAGTCTGTTGTACCCAAGGCTTATGATGAAGGAATCAAATATCTTATACCAACACATCGGCGCCTGTTTGAGACTGTATAGAGATTTGTTCAACCTGCAAACCAAGTTCTCCTTGCCTATTTCAGCAAAACCTTCTGGTTAGAGTATATAAATCTCTTCTTCAAGTTCTCTATGAAGAAAAGTAGTTTTCACATCTAGCTTCTCTAGATGTAGGTCACACGTAGCACACATCGCCAGAACCACTCTAACTGTTATCAATCAAACTACAGGTGAAAATATCTCATTGAAGTCAATACCTTCTTTCTGAGCATATCCTTTTACCACTAATCTCGCACGATACCGCTCCACTTGATCATTGCTATCACGCTTGATCTTGTAGACCCATTTGTTGCCAATAGCCTTCCTTCTTTGTGGTAGCAAAATAAGATCCCATGTTTTGTTCTTGTGAATGGCTTCAATCTCTTCTTACATTGCTGTCATCCATAGGAATACATCCGGGCTTTTGGTAGTCTTATGGAAAGTTGTTGGCTCTCTATCTTCTATTAGAAGACAGTATGCAATATTACTCTCAGTGATATAATCCGAGTGTCATGCCGGTGTTCTTCTCTCACGAATTGATCGACGAATTTTAGAAGCCTCTTCCTTGACTGGTTCTTCTACTTCGTACTCTGATACCACTGTTAGGAGATCGGCTTTACGGAAGCGATAACACAGCTAAAATACGAGTTGAGAAAATTTGGGTAAAATAAAAAAAATAAGGCACACAAAAGAATTAACGTGGTTCATCCAATTTAAGCTACGTTCACGAATAAGGCTGTAAAGAATTTCACTATGAAAAGGAGATTACAACTCACTTCTCTCTAAATACAAGAAGAGAACAAATGAACCTCTCTCTCTCTTGAAATAGGAGAAAACACTCTCTCTAAACAATTTAGGAAAAAACAAATGGGATACTTAGAGGAATTTCTAGGCTTGAATTCTCTCTTAGAAAGGAAGAGGATTTAGAATGGGATACAAAACAAATGATGAAGTCCTCTGTATTTATAGAACTTGAAAGGTGGTGTGAACACAATATTTTACTATTACTATTACGGCTGCTCTTTGCACTATTACTATTGCGGCTGTTTTTTTTACTATTCCTATTACGGCTTCCCTTTTTACTACTCCTATTGCGGCTGCCTTTTTTTACTATTCCTATTGCAGCTGGTAAGTGAGCTGCAATTGTTAATTTGTTCAACAGGTTTGAGGTTGATTCTTTTTTTTTTCTGTTGGAAATAATTGAGGTTGATTCTTTGGTATGTGTTTGGTTTTAGAAGTTTTGCAATGTCGATTGTGTTATTGTAGTATTTTTTTAATTTTTTATTTCGGCTTGAGATCGTGTTATTGTAGTATTTTTTAAAATTTTTATTTAGGCTTGAAATCAAGGATTCAGTTAAGATCATCAAAGCAATTCGTTACTACCTCCTCAACAGAGTAGAAACCTGAACCTCGATAATTACCTCTTCAAATGCTTTTTTTTTCAAGGTGGAGCCATTTTTTATCTGGTTAGAAAATTGATTGTTTGAGAATGTTATTTGCTTTAAAAGTATCTTCTTTTTTTTCCCTTTAACTTATGAATTTGGCAAACAACCCTCAAGTCGAGGACATGTGGGATGCACACGACATTTTTCATCCATTAGGCTAACAGAATGAACCTTTTAGAAGTATAGGGGACAAAGTTAAGTTAACACATTTTAAAGTTTAGGGGGCAACTTGAGACAACTTGTATAGTCCCAGGGTAAATATAAAAAGCCCCCTCTCCCTCCCTTTTTTTTTTTTTTTTTACTTTACTAGGTTTACTCTTTATTTTTAACATATTAAAAATATAAAAAAATATATATCGGTTATATCTTGGTCTGGGATCAATATAAAAATCGACCAAACATTGTTTGGTTTAGGAAAGATCAATTTTTTCAGTTTTCGGTTTTTCCAATTACGGTATATTCAGTTACGATTTGGACAATTTTTTTGATTTTGTAGGTTTTTCGGTTATCCTGCTCACCCCTAATAATTGGAATTTCTTGAAACCAAAGAGACGATATAACTTGGAAACACATACATACATTTGCCAGATCACTTACGTGTTTCTAATTATCAATATGTTAATATAAATGTTTATGCATTTATGTTTCTATGTATGTACGAAATTTCTTGTTTTTATCTATTGTTAAATTAGTCTAATCTATCATATGCAGCTCAGTCATTTTTTTAAAGCTACATAAACCATTCCTGAACTTTCACCTTTTTTATAAAGAAAAACAATTTAAAAAAAAAAACCACCAACATTATTTAAACAATTTGTTTTTTAATGAAAAAAGTGGAAATACTTTTCAAAAATATATTTGGTAAAACTACTTTTAATTTTTTGTTTTTTTTTTTTAGATTGAAAACAAAATTTTTGAAATTTTGAAAACAAACATTTCTTACTTTCAATTTTTTAAACATTTTTTTTTATAAAGGCTAGCATCAAAATTCAAATATATTTAGAGTCATATCACAATTTCTCTAACATTTTCTCTCATCACTATCTACATTATTACTGTTTCTCTAGTCCCCAATAAAAATGGTATTTTTTAAATATTTTTTAAAAGTAGTATTTTTGAAAATAATATTTTAAAAGTCATATATTGAAAAAAAAATTCAAAAACTCCCCAAAATATTTGAAAAATATTACTTTTAAATATATTTAGATAAATACCACCTATTCTTCTCTCCTCATTCTTTCTTTCATTTTTCCTTTATTGCTCTCCCTTTTTTATTTTTCGTTTTTAAAAGTAAAAAGTACTTGTTGTCAAACATATTTTTCTTTTTTATTTTAGAAAACAAAAAGCAAAAATATTAGTAACCAAACACATTTTTTCATTTTTGAAAATCAAAAAACAAAAGCATTACTAATTAATGGCACCTTAGTGTTATATCAAAAAAAAATTTAAAAATAATCCACACATTTTTATTTATATCAAATTATACCTTCAATTAATATTTTCTTATCAGATAAAATCCGGTCTACAAATTTAGTCAGCATTGCATCTTTATTTCGTCCAAAAAATCTGTATTTATCTTAAAATAATAAGAGAAAATATAAAAAAATATCGTCTTTAGTGTTTTATTAAAAATGAAACACACTTTAAACCATACATTCAATTTGTATTTGCTATCAAATAGGACGAAGACTACAAATTTAGTCAAAATTGAGACCTTAGATTGTTTAAGAAACACTTTTGTCCTTACAAGTCATAAAATATAATAAAAAATTATTAAGAATAAATTAATTTAAAAAATTAAAATCACTTAAATTAAAGGGTAAAAAAGACAACAAAGTTTTTTTTTTAACTTTTGTCATTACTGTTTTAATCTTTAAATTGTTTTGAATAATTTAAAATCTAAAAAAAAAAAGAAGACAAAACAAAATTTTAACCTTTTATTATTTTTTTTTCAAATGTTTTTCATTTTTAATAATTATATATTCACTTGAAATACTTTTTAAAAGAAAAAAAAAACGAGAATGATAATAATAATTCATTTCAGTAACTATTAAGTTTAAAATATGTTTTATGAATTTAAAGGCTAAATACGTCTTTTTTAACAAATCAAAGTTTCAACTTTGACTAAATTTATGGACCTAGTCTTATTTGATTGGAAAACTCAAATTGAATATATAATTTTATATAAATAACAAGATCAGTGTTTTTTTGATAAAAAAATGTGGTGGACTGTTTTTTTGATATTATTCAAAGAAATAATTATTAAAACTAATTATTATTATCTTACTCTTTAAAAAAAATAAGTGAAAATAATAATTATAGAAAATGAAAACAATCTTCAAACAAGTAGAATGACTAAAGTTAAAATTTATTTTGTCCTCTTTGTTTTCAAAATTTTAAATTATTCAAAAAAATTAAAATATGAGAGAGAGAGAGAGAGAGAGAAATTTTTAAAAATTCTTGTTTTTTTAATCAAATCATTTTAAGTGAAAACAATATTTATTGAAATTAAATGAGTATAAATTATTCAAAACAATTAAAAGATTGAAAAAATGACAAAATGTTTTTAAAAAATTCCCTTTCCACCATTTTTTCTCCCTCTATTTCAAGTGCTTTCAATTATTTAATTAATGTTTTTAGGTAATTGAAAGTAGTTTTTAATATTTTAATTAAAATAAAAAAAATTAATTATTCTTAATTTTTTAATTATATTTTATGAGTTTTAAGGTCAAATGTGTCTTTTAAACAATTGAAGGTTTCACCAAATTTATAGCCCAGTCGTGTTTGATAAAAAAAAAGTAAAAAATGAATATTTAATTTGATATAAATGAAAAAAATGTAGGTTTTTCTTGGATATTATCCTTTTAAATATTACAATACAAACTTGGCGAGCACAACCTAAGTGATTAAATTTCTATTAGAATTTAGTATGTTAGATTTTATAATTATTTTGTACTTTGTCTTATATTACTTCTATATGAATATTTGAGGTCTACATTTAGTTATAAATAAAGCCTATTTTAATTCATTTTAATCATCCTAAAAATTAGTCCCTATTGGTGAGGACCTTTTATTCCTAAAGACATCTATAGTTTTGTTTTTACCTATTTTCCTATTTGTTTCTGAGTTTTTGTATTTTGGTCTAAGATTTTGTATTTTCTCTTATTTGAAGTTAGTGAAGTGGTCAGAAATGCCCTAAGGACATAGGTAATTTTCCGAATCTCACTAAATTTTATAGTCTCTTTTATTTTTGTATTTGGTAAATTTTATGTTCTCTTTTATTTTTGTATTTGGTATTTTCTGCGCATTTTCTATTTTAGTTAACTATGGTAGCTAGTTTGTAGCTTATATTTAATATTGTAAATATAAGTATTTGAGTAATTATGTTTCTGCTATACAACAAGTGGTATCAGAGCAACAGGTTTGCCCTAGGCTTTGTTTAGTAGCAAGTTTAAATATTAGAAAAAATATCAAAATCTTCGTCAACACCGACAAAGACGAAGACTGTGATTAGTACAAAAATCGATATGGAGAAATTTAATGGTCGAAATAACTTAGGCTTGTGGTAGTGTAAGGTACTGGATAGTTTATATCAACAAGATCATAATATTGCTCTGAATGAGACAAAACTAGAGAAGATGGATGATAAAGAACGAGAGAGGAGCAATCGCCAAGCTTGTGGAACTATCCACTCATGTCTTTGTAGAGAACAAAAGTATCCATTTATGTGGGAGATTTCTAGAAGTAAGCTGTGGAAGACACTCGAGAACAAGTACATAAAGAAGAGTATTGAGAAACGAATATACTTGAGGAAGAGACTTTCCTGCCTCCAGTTATAGCCTAGTATGACTATTGGTGATCACATTGATACTTTTAACTAGTTGATTGCAGATTTGTTGAATTTAGATGAAACCTTCAAAGATGAGGATAAAACAATGTTACTGATTAGGTCTCATCCTGATGAGTTAGATCATCTCTGTATTAAATTGCTTCATAGGAAGGAAAAATTATACTTTGACGAAGTGAGTGTTGCATTGTACAATCATGATATTCAGAAGAAAGATCATAAAAAAATAGGGACATGCCAGCAGAAGTGCTTATAGCTAGAGGACATAGTCAAAGCCATAAACAGGAGAAAATAAGAAGATCTCATTTGAAGGGAAGACCTGGTAAGGATGAATGTGCCTTTTGTCATAAGAAAGGATATTAGAAGAAAGATTGTCCGAAGTTACAGAATAAAAGCAAAGGCAAGATTGTCCAAAGTTACAGAATAAAAGCAAAGGCAAGGCCACTTCTGATGCATATATAGCTGAAGTTAAAGATGATGAGTCAGATTTTACTCTAATAAATTAGTCATCGATATCTCAGGTGACAAGTGAATATTAGATTTGGGTTGCACTTACCATATGTGTACTCACAAAGAGTAATTCTTCAACTTTGAAGAGCTAAATAGTAGAGTTGTTTACATGGGTAATAATGAATCATGTAAAATAGCTGGGGTAGGTTTAATTCAATTGAAGAATCATGATGCATTGACTAGACTTCTAAAAAATATTCAACATGTACCGAAATTGAAGAAGAATCTTATCTCTTTGAGACCTTTAGAATTAAAAGGCTTCGTTGTGACTATATGAGATGGAATTCTGAAAGTAACTTCAGACTCTTTGGTAGTGATGAAAGATATAAAAAGAAATAACTTGTATTACTACAATGGTAATACAGTTATTAGATCAGTTGCTGTGATATCTAAGGATGATGAGGCTTTAGAAATTACCAGGTTATGACATATGCATTTAGGACATACAGGAGAAAAAGTTTTCCTAATTTGGTGAAGCAAGCCTTATTGAAAGAAGTGAAGACCTGCAAGTTAGACTTCTGTAAATACTATGTTATGAGAAAACAGACAAGAGTGAAGTTCAGTATAACAATTCACAATACTGATGGTATTCTAGATTATGCTCATTCAGATATGTAGAGACCTACCAAGATAGCTTCTTTGGGAGGTATGCACTACTTTGTTACTTTTATCGACGACTTTTCTAGAAGAGTTTGGGTGTATATAATGAAGACTAAGGATGACGTACTTGAAGTTTTTTTTAAATAGAAAAGGATGATTGAGAATCAAATAGGCAAAAAGATCAAAAGATTTCGATTAGACAACATTATAGAATATAAGAGTGATCCATTTTTGGAAGTTTGCCAGTTTAAAGGTATTGTACGTCAATTTACAATGAGAAAAATACTGTAGTAGAATGAGGTGGTAGAACATATGACTTAGACTTTACTAGAGAAGGTTCAATGTATTTTGTCCAATGCTAGGTTGGGTACAGTTTTTCGGACTAAGGTAATTACATATATGTGTTATCTCATTATTCGTTTACCATCAACTGCAATTGGAGGCAAAATCCTTCTCAAGGTATGGTTTGGAAAACATGTTAGTGATTACGATTCTTTACATATATTAAGTTCCACTGCCTATTATCATTTGAAAGAATCTAAGTTGGATCCAAGAGCCAAGAAAACGTTATTTATGGGCATTAGCTTAGGCATAAAAAGATACCAACTTTGGTGTCTAAGTTCAAGGAAGATTTTTTTTAGCAGGGATGTTACTTTTGATGAGTCTATCATATTAAAGAAAGTAACACAAGATCAGGAAAAGATAATTAGTATTCCACAGTAAGTGGAGCCTAGTTGGCAGCATGTGCAGTTTGAGAAAACAACAAAAGTAGTCCTAACAAATATTGTTGAAAATAGTGGTGACACTCTATTAGCAGAGGAGAATACTGAAGACAAAGAAGAGGTTCCGATCCAAAAGTCTCAATAACAGCAAGAATCAATTGTATATAATAGGCCAAGATTGAAATTCATAAATCTGCTCAATTTATTGATATGATGGCTTATACACTCCTCATTATAGATGATGATTTCCTTCCACGTAGAAAGATATAGTCAAAAGTTTGAAAACTGAACTATAGGAGAAAGAATGGAGGAAGAAATACAATCTCTTTAGAAGAATGAAACTTGGGAGTTAGCTCAACTACCGAAGAACAAGATGCCAATTGGGTACAAATGGATATATGTAAAGAAAAAAGGATTTCCTAAAAAAAATAATATTTACTTCAAGGCAAGATTGGTAGCGAAAGACTATACTTAGTTGGAAGGAATTGATCACAATAAGGTATTTTTTCCAGTTCTCAATTAGGTATTTTTTTCCAGTTGTTAATCATTCTTCTATTAGAATTTTGTTAGTCTTGGTAGTACAGTTGGTTCTTTAACTAGTTCAATTAGATGTGAAAACTACGTTCTTACACAGTGATTTGGAAGAGAAAATCCATATGTCTCAGCTAGAAGGATTTAAGATTGCTAGAAAAGAAAATTAGATTTGCAAACTGAAAAGATCACTTTTTGGATTGAAATAATCACCAAAGCAATGGTACAAGTGATTTAATCTGTCACAACTCAAAACCCGAGCTAGTAGCAAAAGGGAAATATCGCAAGGATGAGAAATTCCTTAATTTATTTAAAAAATGTCTAAAAAGATTTAGTTTTATAAAAAAGTCCATTTTAGATAAAATAGGTGGAATTCTATCTCGTAAACCTCTCCCACAGTTCATATACACCATTAAATATAGATCGAATAAATACCAAATAAAAACATAAATCAAATATATATTCAAGCATCATCATCATCCGCATCAGAACAAACACCAGAATGGTATACATGAGTTCACAGACAAAAATAGAATATAGTAATCTTGGTTCAATGCATAAATAAAACCTAAACAGTCCAAATACCACAATAACACGCTTCAAGCATTAATAAGATAACGAACTATAATCTCAACGGCCTCTTACTCCTCTTGATCTCCAAAACCACATTAGACACCACCTGAGGAAAAGAGGAAGAGAGTAAGCATTTTAAAAAAATAGTTACATTGATCGAAAATATTTTAGTGATGGAAAGCTCCTGCATAGTTAGTTTAAATCCAATACATATATATATATATATACTTCAAACCGTAAATCCACGTATATATATATGTGTGTATATATGTATATAAAGCAGTATAACCATCAATCCATATGCACATGACACAAATCAACCCATATCCATGAGCTCACATCCTCTCATATGTGGAAACCCAGGATGATGGCACTAAGTGTACCTAATAGCCTGCCTGACACCTAAGCCCATACCTGGAGGGGACACTCATGTGTTGCCTACCAAACCTGGGGGAGCAACCAAATTGCCTACGCCTGCCAAATGGGGAAGTAATCAGAAGTAACAAAATCTCGTGTGGGTTTACAGACTCTAAACCGATGGTAGGGTACACAACGCTATACTGTAAACCCACAGTACTAACATGGTACTCATATATGATCCTATGACACATGCAACACAAAATTGAAGTGTGAAAATAATCGTTCTCTGGTTTTTCAGGAAAATAAATATATTACGTTTTTTATAGAAAAATGGGCAGCACAACAGCCCTATTTTTGATATACCCAAAATAACCTGCACTCAGAAAAACCCCAGAGCAATATAGTATATATGTATATCATACCATCACAGTCCATCACGTATGTTCAAGAAATTCAATAACCATATTTGTTTTCATATGTTGCAGAAATTAAGTTTTATTCGAAAATAGTATAAAACGAAAGTAACCGAATCCTTACCTCACAAGAATAGTGATACCACACTATTGATTCCTCAAGGTGTCGTTGACGATCATTCGGAGGGTCGGGAACCAATTCCAAGCTCTCGATCGTCCTCTTGCGAAAAACTAATTTTTCAATGGAGCTTCAAATCCACAAACGGACTTCTTCACTAAATTCTTAGCACCCAAAATAGCTAGGTTAGATATATCACTTGTCCAATTCAGGGTCCAGGCCCACACCAGACCGGTGGCATACAAATCGAGGCAAATCTTAACAGTCCGATTTTGATTTTCGTGCCAATCATCAAACATAGGCAATATATATATATATATATGTATATATATATATATCAAACTTCCCCATTTTCTGAGTACAATCCAAAAATGACAATAAAAACACGATCCAACAGCCAAATTTAAAGGTCAACTCAAGCTCAAAATATTCTAAAAATGGCTACTTTTGATTCGGGCAGTATGGGGTTAAGATATATATACCTTGAGCTTCCTCTCGGCGAGACGAATCCAACGAACTCAGTTAGAGGTCAAATGGTGGCCGAAATCGTTGCCAGTGATGAAAATTCTAAAACGGCTCCAATGGTGTTTTCCGGCGAAACTGCGACCGGCGGCTACGCGAGACTAGCGGCAGGGCACCCTGGCGGCACGGCGAGCTCGCGATGGGCAGTTGGCAGGCCAAACGGTAGCCTGGGCAGCGGAGTGGCCTCCCCTGGTGCTTCGACCGAGAGTGAACAGAGAGAGAGCAAGGGAGAACGGTGACGGGAGAGAGAGAGAGAGAGAGAGAGAGAGAGAGAGAGAGAGAGAGAGAGAGAGAGAATGAGTGGGAAGGAGAGCCCATGTGGGATAAATAGGGGACTATGCAAATTTTTAAAAATTTGCAGTATAGTCCCTGGTTCCCAAATCTCTATCAATTTAGTTCCCCAAAAATTATAATTTAGTCCTTCTATACAAAATTTTTGCAAATTAATCTCTTCATTATTATATATAGAAAATTGGTAAAATGTCCAAATTATCTTCCTAAAAATCCAAATTTTTACATGATCAGTTTATGATAGCTTAGAAAGAGCAAGTTCAATAGTTGTGTGTATTTTCACAAGCTCCAAGGTGGGTCTTGCATTTATCTACTCTTGTATGTTGATGATAGATTGATAGTTTTTAAGAATTAAGAAGAAATTAAGAAGTTGAAGGCTCAGTTGAATCAAGAGTTTAGATTAAGGATCTTGGTGAAGCAAAGAAGAATCTCAATATGGAGATTAGTAGAGATAAAGGGAGAGGCAAGGTAATTTTGACTCAGAAGTAATATCTGAAGAATAATTACAACATTTTGGTATGATTGAATAATCAAAACCTGTTAGTACACCACTTGCTCCTCATTTCAAACATAGTGCATCTTTGTTTCTGAGTACAAATAAAGTACGAGAGTATATGTCACAAGTTCCGTATTCAAATGTGGTTAGTAACTTATTGTATATGATAGTATGTAAGAGACCCGACATTTCACATACAATTAAAGTTGTGAGTATATATATGCATAATCTGAGTAAAGATCATTGGCAAGCTATAAAATAGACTCTATGGTACTTATTGAAGATTGTAGATATTTGTTTGGTTTTTGAGTGGGATGACAAACTTGGTTAGTGTGTGGTTGGATACGTTGATTCTAATTATGTTGGTGATTTGGATAAATGCCAATCAATTACCAGATATGTATTCACATTTGTAAGAGTACCAATCAGTTGAAAGTCTACTTTGTAGTCTACAGTTGTTTTGTCTATTACTGAGGCAGAGTACATGGCAGTTACAGAGGCTATAAAGGAAGCTATTTAGTTACAAGGATTACTGAAAGAGCTAAGACTTTCTAGGAGCATGTCTGTATTTATTCTAATAGTCATAGTGCAATTCACTTAGCGAAGAATTCAGTATACCATGTACGTACGAAGCATATTGGCATCCGATATCACATTGTGTAGGAAATTATTGATGAAGGAAAGATACTACTTCAGAACATTAGGAGTGCTGAGAATCCTACAGATATGATGACCAAGGTGGTGACATCGATCAAGTTCAATTATTATTTCGATTTGATCAACATCTTGCAAGTTTGATAGCACCTTTAGGCGCATAAATGGTATTGCTGTAATAGAGAGAGGATACGAGAAATGGTGAAATTTGGGTGAGACCTAAGTAGAGATTATTAAAATTTGACTTGTTAACTTTTGTAATTATTTTACACTTTATCCCACTTCTCTTATGTATGAATATTTGAGTCTATAGTTGGCTATAAATAAAGCCTAATATAATTGGTTTTAATCATCCCAAAAATTAGTCCCTATTAGTGAGGACCTTTATTCCTAAGTACTTTTATAGTTTTGTTTTTATTCCTTTTCCCATTTGTTTCTGGATTTTTGCATTATAGCCTCAGATTTTGTATTTTCTCTTATTTAAAATTAGTGAATTGGTCAGCAATGTCCCAAAAACGTAAATAATATGTCGAACTTCGCTAAATTTTATGTTCTCTTTTATTCTCTTATTTAAAATTAGTGAAGTGGTCAACAATACCCTGACGATATAGATAATTTGTCAAACCTCACTAAATTTTGTGTTCTTTTTTATTTTTGCATTTAGTAAGTATTTGAGTAGTTGTGCTTTCCACTCCACAACAATTTCATATATGTGAACCCAAGAGTTTAAACTAATCTAACGAAGTTTGTGTATTCAACAAATCGCACTTTTATACGTTTGTATAATATAAACATAAAATGCTATAATCAACTAAAAAGGCCCTTTCTAATATATGATCAACCAAAGACGAAGCCAGTTAAGGCTCGAGGATGTGGCCTCCCCTTTTTCTTTTTTTGAAAATTATATTTTTTACCATGAGTTTATATGAAAATTTCAACTTTATTCTTTATTTGATCATTGAATTTTTATAATTATAATGTTTGCCTTTTTATTAAAAAAAAATTCAGTAATATCCCTCATATGACCCACTAATTTTTTTAAAAAAAATAAATAGAGTATTTAAAATGAGTCCAAGGAAAAATTATCCAAAATGAAGATAATTTTTCTTTGGACTCATTTTAAATACTCTATTTAAATTCATATTAGTTTATGTTGATTAATATGTTTTAAAATTAGCTAAAACAATTTTAGTGTATATTCCCTGAAAAAATTTTCTAGCTCCATCACTGGAATCAACTATTGAAATATTAAAAATCAGTCAGTAATTTAAAAAGATTATTGATAGAATAAAACTTTGGTAGCTTGGTGAACACAAGTTTAAAAAAATAATTAAATTTAACTTAGTAAAAACTTTTGTATATATAATATAATGTTTAGCCGACCGGGAAAAAAAAAATTCCTTTAACATAAGCTCTTTGGATATTCAAAAGTTAAATATATATATATATATATATATATATAGAGAGAGAGAGAGAGAGAGAGAGTTTTGAATTAATATTATTAACTAAACCAGTTATTTGTTTATTTAAATATACGTACTTCATATATACCCTTCTTTTAAAAAAAAAAAAAAAAAGTGACAGAATCAAAAAGATTGGTTCCACTCCACGATGGACATCCGCGTGATAATGATGAAGAATGTACCGCGAGATGCAGAAGAATGTATCCACGAACACTTGAGGGAGTTTGTGAGAAAGTTCAAGGGTTGCATTATTCATTATGTTTCTGCCTAATAAAGTAAGCAAAGTACGTACTAATTGATTTGCACTTATCTATTTTGTGCAACTAATGTCATGAATGATGTTGTTACTAAAAATTCCATGACACTCAATAAAGGTAATATATTCAAATAAACCATTTTAAGAGTATCTTTTTAAGGGCTTAATAAAAGAAAAAGGCATTAATGGTTAATTGCTACCCCTCCATTTTATGCAACTTAGTGCAACTACTCTAATGCGCTATACTCCGAGTCTAAAATAAATCAATATCAGAGAAATTTTGTAAAGTAGTATATCACTACTTGCTGCATTTATAAGTGTACCCACAAGATCTCACAAATGATCCTACAATCACTACACTTCATTTATATGTTTGATTGCTTTACTATATAATTAGTGTATTGAATTTTGAATTTTGTTGTGTATAACTTTATTTTAAACGTAAATTATTGTTTTGTTAACATAGATACTGAGATTTTTGTTAAGGCAATGAATCATATGAAAACGGAATCAGGTTTCGGTTGCCAAAATTATTATGTTCGATCAACCCCTCTGACGAGGGGGGAAAATAGAAAAACGACAAAGCCCCAAAAAAAAAGTCCAAAATCAAAAGTCTAGATTGCAATCTTCTAAAATACACGGTTTTAAGTTTTTTTTTTTTAAGTACAAAGTTAGGGTTTATTACTTAATTTTCCCAATAATTAAATGCCTTGTCATCTTTTTGTTTCATCTGCAAGTTAATCTTAATTAAGCTAGTTAAGAATACAGTTTCTACATAGAAATAACGTTTAGTTTCCGATCAATCAATAGGGTACTTTTTTTCTTTGGAAAATTACATTGACACCCTTAAATTATGTCAAATTTACGGTTCTGAGAAAAGAGTAGTGATACCCTTCGAGTTTAAAAGATTAAAAAAGTCACTTGAATTTTCATTACTTAGCTGTGATATTCACTTAACTTCAATAAATGGCCATGTAATTTTCTTTTCTTTCTTTTTTTTTCGAATTTTAGGTCGTTCACCATATTTTATTGGATTGTAATATGTGGGTTGTTAGTATATAAATTAGAGAAGTTTATGTTTAAACACCATTTGGGATACAAACTAAGTTGTACAGGCTACATATTCTCAATAAAAACGTTTATTGAGCGCCTTTTTTTTTTAATCCCCTCACTCCCTTTTAAATAATTAATTATTTATAAGGTGACTCTATTTTTCTACTTTTTTTTCCCTCTTCTCATCCCTCATTTGATAGCTAATTATCACAAAATATTACGTGAGATGATAACAATAAATATTAAATAACTAAATATTCTTTTAATTTTATTTCTCAACTAAAGTTGTCAAACGCGAAGTGCTATGCGGGCTCGTGCTAGGCATGGCTAATTTTTTAGTCGTATTGTGTTTGACACATTGTAATTTGAGAAATTTATGATTAGTACATTTTTTTAAAACTTGATTTCATATTATTCATTTTTAATTTTTCTTTCAAAAATGTCCATTTTTATAGTCTACATTTCATATGCAAAATATGAGTGTTCCATATTTATAATATAAATTTTATCTAGAGGTACACATTTCATGTATAAAATATGAACGGTATACATTTATAATATAAATGTTTACCACAGTTTATATTTTTCATTATAAACTTGAACTATGATATCCATATAATGCATCAAATGTTACCATGATACACATTTCATATGTAAAATAACGGTAGTTTATATGTCTCCAAAAACGGGTATAAAAAGAGTATTTATGAAACAAAAATAAAAAATAGATATTTATAGAAATATAATTTTGAAAACGAGTATTTATGAACTTTTTTCTCACAAATTTTCGTTGTATCGTATCACCTGAGTCCAAAGTCTTAAATCATTAGCTCAACATAGTTCGTTGCTATATAGCTTAGCATATTTTGTTATCCCTTTGTATCATGTTTTATCAATTTTCATGCTTAGATGTATCTTATCTATTTAGCCCAAAATTTACCAATTTAGTTGGAAAATTTTTTAATTTTATTTCGTTGTATAAAATTGATGAAGATCATACATTATTTTCCGTACGGGTATTAGGCATAAATATAGAAAGTAGATATTTAGCTATTTAATTATTTTATTATGATGTTATTTGAATTTTGAGTAACTAATTTGATATTTCCTTTTTATGTCTGTTTCTAAAAGATGCATATTTCCTAGTTTTGTCTAAGAATTTATCCATAAATAAGTTTTTCTATATTTATTATTTTTTAGACTTGATTAATGATATACAACTATTCAGAAATTTTTTCTCTAATATTCTTCTTCTCTCTCTAAATTCTTCTCTTCTTCTTCCTAAATTGTTCTCTTTCTCTTCTTTCTCTTATCTTTTCTAAATTTTTACTATTGTTGTATATCATTTGGTATCACAGTCTCGCTCAATTTTTTTTTGCCTGAATTGATTTTTCTCCACCGAAATCTCCTAATTTTTGGTCTTGTCGTAGTTAGTCCCTTTTTTGTGTTTATTTTCGTCCAGAAAAAACAAATTTTGTGGTTTCCTTATCTTTCCTACAGCAGGTTACCAAAAAAAAAAAAAAAACTAGTTTGAACCAAGCCGACACCACTGCTATCACCCCTCTGCTTCCGCCAACCCATCAGATTCCCACCAGTCACTCTTGGTTTTCCCTTGTTACAAGTTACAACTTACGGAACATCAAGTTTTTCAAGTTTCCTATTCTGGGCCTTCCAGCAACAGTGATTTAGAAGCCCATTCAATTCCGTTTACTAAGCTGATCTTCCATCACAGGTCACTTAAAGCCCATTAGAACAACTCCAAGAGAACTTTGTAGGCCCAATTAGCATTCGGTTTACTACAAGAGAACCTTCTGTCAATTCAACTTTTGCTAGTACAAAGTTTTGCGTCTCTTTTGTTTGTTCAAGGCCTTTGCTCCTCTGAGTACACTGCATAACACCCATTACCAAACACGGCCTACAACAGACAGATTGCCAGATTGGGCACTTTTGGAGCATCTCTTTTTGCCAAAAGTTGGTACAATTTCTTCTACTTTGACTATTGTGCTCTCAGATTACTTTCTTTGACATTTTAATTGAATTTGCAACTGATCTTAGTTTACTACAAGATTAAATTTTTATTTTTATTTTTCTCTAAAAAAATCACATATTAAAAAAGTATTTTTTTTTTTAAGGATTTTGCATCAATATATAATTCTTTTCATTAGATTTTCATTTATATTCTGTGCATCTTTGCTTAGTTTATTTTTCTCATTAGTTAATATAATTCTAGTCTTGTCTCAGCAGCACTCTCCTTTTCTTTTTCACCATGCCTATAATTGTGAAAGACCTTGAAATTCTTGTTGAAAATATTGAGAATTGTCAAGATCAACAAGATAAAAGATTTGATAAAATAGAAAATATGCTTCAAACTCTTACTGATGTAGTTGCCAGATATAATACCAGAATAAACAATATGGATGAAGAAATTAGATAAATCAGTCGTAATACTGAAAAACATTCACAGTTTGATCCTGCTTTTATGTCGAATATCTCTCCGAAGTCTAGTTCTACCACTCATCCTAAAGGCACTAAACATCACCTTTCAAGCTTATTATCTATCCCAACTGGTCCCTTTCATATAGGCACATCTAGCGCTTCTTCTCTAATTGTTGATGCCTATCTCAATACTGACAATGCTACTGACCCTACTCTATCTCATCCTACTTATCAAAATAGACAACCTCATTATCAAGCACCCAGACACACTTATGCTGACGATCCAGTTAGGAAAGTTACGTTGGATGCTCCAGAGCTTGATGGTAGATTAGACCCCTTTGCCTTTTTACATTGGTTGGATCAAATAAATAAATACTTTGATTGGTATAGCATGACTAAGGCTCAACGTATTAGTATGGCTAGGATTAAGCTAGTGGATGATGCAAAGTATTTTTGGAAAATTGTTGTTCGTAATGTTGACCTTAGATGTCGTCTATCAATTCTAACTTGGGATGAAATGAGAGATGTTCTTAAGACTAAATACGCACCACCTTACTACATGAATAAGTTGTTAAATTAATTTCTTACCGTTCGGGGAAAAAAAAAAACTCCACAGTTAGTATGTATACGTCATAGTTTGAGTCTTTGAGGGTCTGATGTGAGGTTAATGAAGAAGAGAGGGTTCTTATTTCTAGGTTTGACATTGGACTTAAGCGTGAGATTAGAGTTCGTCTCCTATATATTTTAGATGATGCTTATTAAATAGCCTTAGTTTATAAAAGGTACCTTAATTCTGACCCTTGGCTTGCCACTTTTCAGCCCTCTAGTTGCACTAGTACCTATCCTAGGTCTAGCTTTAATTCACCAGCTACCAATTCTAAGTAACCAATGGGGTCTACACCTAGTGCTCCTTCTCTAGCTTTGGATAAAAATACATCACAAGTCTTCTCTAGCTCTCGCCCTTCTACTACCCAGATAAAGTGTCACCATTATCATGCCAAAGTTCATATAGCTTCCTGTTATCCAAAACGTACTTTAGTCCTTGACTATGAGGATGATTTCTAACCTGAGGAAGATAATGAACTTTTAGTCATAAATCCTTTAGAGCCTAATTATGAGGACAATCTTTCTGTGATGAATGAGGATGACTCTTCCAATAATAAGGAATATGTTTCTGTTATGCGATATATTTTATCTACTCCTAGTAATAGTGATTCATGGAAACGTATTATTATTTTTTATACTTTTGTTTCATTTAGCAAGAAAATGTGTAAATCATTCATAGATGGGGGTTTCCATGAATGCAATTTCTAAGACTATAGTTGATAGATTTGGCCTTAAGACTGAACCACATCCTCGTCCATTTAAGGTCTCTTAGGTAGATAAGACTTCTTTATCTGTTAAAGAGCATTGCCTCATTACACTTAAGATTGGATCATATTCTAAGGATATTTACTGTGAGATTTTACCTATGCAAGTTGGTCATCTTTTGTTAGGTCGTCCTTGGTTGTATGATAATGATGTGAAATATTATGATTGTGCCAACACATATAGATTCACCCATAATAAGACAACCATTCTTTTGTGACCTGCAAAGCTGGTCACTCGAGCCCATCTGGTAGCTCAATCCTCGTCTAGCACACCCAAAATATACTAAATATAGATCTTGTCCCATAAGAGTTTTGCAAAAGAACACACCGAGTCCGGATTTGTGTTTGCCCTTGTAGCTACAAATAGCTTCACTATGCCTTTTGAGTCTTTAGATCATCCGTCTAATATCTTCCGTCTGTTATATGGGTTTAAAGATACTCTGCCTAATGAGTTACCATCTTTTTAGAAATATTCAACATGCCATTGATTTAGTTCCTGGTTCCCAATAATCCAACCTCCCTATTATAAGATGAATCTTATCGAGAAAGTTAAATTGAATAGACAAATAGAGGGTCTTTTGAAGAAAGGTATTGTTCGTCGTAGTCTTAGTCCTTGTGCTATTCCTATTTTGTTAACTCCTAAGAAAGATAGATCTTGGAGAATGTATATAGATAGTCGAGCCATTAACAAAATCACTATCAAGTATAGGTTTTCTATTCCTAGAGTTGAGGATATGTTAGATGAGCTAGCTGGTGCCTAATAGTTCTCTAAGATTGATATGCATAGTGGATACCATCAGATTAAGATTCGCCTAGGTGATGAATGGAAAATAGCCTTTAAGACACAAAATGGTCTTTATGAATGATTAGTAATGGTTTTGGAATGTTTAATGCCCCTAATACTTTTGTGAGATTCATGATACATGTCTTACATTCTTTTATAGGAAAGTTTCTTATTGTGTACTTTGATAATATTCTCATTTATAATCAAACTAGGGATGATCATTTAGATCACCTTCATAAGGTTTTGATGACTCTTCCTGCTGAAAAATTGTTTGCCAACCTCAAAAAATGCTCATTCATGCAAAATTAGGTCTTGTTCTTAGGTTTCATTATGTCTGTTCAAAGTATATCAGCCAACCCTGACAAGGTTAAAGCTATTCGAGATTGGCTAGAATCTACTACCTTGACTGAAGCCCATAGTTTTCATGGTTTAGTATCATTTTAAAAGAGATTTATTAAGGGTCTTAGTACTATTTCTACCCCAAACACCAAGTGTTTAAAGTTAGGTATTTTTAAGTGAACCCCAGCTGCACATAAAGCTTACATTTATATTAAACAAAAGATGATAGAAGCTCTTATTCTTAGGCACTGGCAACTTTCTAAGGTATTTGAAGTTGCATGTGATGTTTCCAGTGTAGGAATATGAGGTGTTCTTAGTCAAGATGGTTACCATGTTACTTACTTTAGTGAGAAACTCAATGAGGCAAAACAATGCTATTCTTATGATAAGGAGTTTTATGTTATTGTCTAATCTCTTCATCATTAGCGTTATTATCTATTACCCAAGGAGTTTATCCTCTATTCTGACCATCAAGTCCTTCGTTACCTTTATTCCTAGAGTAAGTTGAGCTATAGACATGTTAAGTGGGTTGAGTTTCTTCAGGATTATATCTTTGTTCTCAAATATCCTGCTGGGATAGAAAATAAGGCCGATGATACTCTTAGTTGTGTCAACACTATTATTCATTCTATGTATAATACTATAGTAGGTTTTGAGCGCCTTAAGGATGAATACTTTCAGTGTTCAAATTTTGAAATCATTTATCAAGAGACTTTAGAAAACTCTACTCCTACACATACTGATATGCTTATTAGGGATGGTTATCTTTTCAAAGGTGTTAAATTGTGTAATCCTCGTATTTCACTTCGAGATTTCTTAGTATGGGAATTATTTGCTAGAGGTTTAACAAGACACTTTGGTAGGAATAAGTCCATTATTTTGGTTGAGGATAGATTTTATTGGCCTTCATTGAAATAAGATGTTTCTCGCATTGTCTCCCACTATCGCACTTATTAATTAGGTAAAGCTAAGAAGCAAAACTCAAGTCTATATATACCTCTTCCTATGCCACATACTCCTTTGCAAGATCTTAGCATGGACTTTGTTCTAGGTCTACCCAAAATTGTTTGAGGTCATAACTTTATTTTTGTTTTTGTAGATAGATTTTCTAAAATGACTCACTTTATCCCTTGCTCTTGATGTACTGATGCTTCTTATATGGCTAAGTTATTCTTTAAAGAGTTTGTTCAGTTACATGGGCTACCTACTACTATAGTGTCTGATAGAGATATCAAGTTTGTTAACTACTTTAGAAAACTCTTTGGAAATTATTAAGGACTACATTGAAGTATTCTTCTGTTTTCACCCTCAAAACGATGGTCAAACTAAAGTTGTTAACCGTAGTTTAGGTGATTTGCTTAGATGCTTAGTAGGAGAAAAGCTTGGAAATTAGGATCTTATTTTGCCTTATGTTGAGCTTTCTTATAATAATTCTGTAAATAGGTCGACTGGTAAGAGTCCTTTTGAGATTGTCCATAATGTTTCCTCACAACCACCCATTGATCTCATTCCTTTGCCTACTAATTATTGCCCATCTAATTTTGGTCCATCTTTTGCTAAGCATATATATGATTTGCATGCTGAGATTGGACGAAAAATTATTTTGAGTAATGATACCTATAAATTAGCTGCTAATGCACATTATAGGAGTCGAGAATTTAATAAAGGTAATTATGTGATGGTTCGCATTTATCTCGAATGTTATTCTAAAATGGCTGTTAAAAAGTTACATGCTCGAACACTTGGACCTTATCTTGTCCTTTGTAGGCTTAGATCTAATGCTTATTTAATTGATTTGCCATCTAACATATCTATTAGTCCAGTTTTCAATGTGGCAGATTTGTTTCCTTATCGAGGCACATTAAGCCTCCTGTTTTGCCTTCATCTGTTTCTATAGGCATATTTTCCACGCCAGTTTCCCCTACTCCATCTGCACCTTTAGACCCACCAGACGTCCTTGTTGAAGTTTCAGATGATGAATATTTTACCTCATCCTCTAGAGGTTATCATTGTTTTTTTGTTCGATAGAAAGATCGTGCTTTGGCCGATGGCATTTGGCTTACTGAAGAAGAATTTCGTCGTGTTGTTTCTGATCTCTTGCATGTTACCTCCTCGGAGTCGAGTTCTTTTCAACTGGGGGAAATGATGCGAGATCATACATCTACTTTTCGTACTTATGTTAGGTGTAAATATAAAAAGTAGATATTTATCTATTTAATTATTTTATTAGGGTGTTACTTAAATTTTGAGTAACTAGTGATATTTATCTTTTATGTTTGTTTCTAGTAGATGTTTGTTTCTTAGTTTTGTCCAAAAACTTCTTTATAAATAAGTTATTATATGTTTATTATTTTTCAAATTTGATTAATGATATACAACTATTTAGAAATTCTCTCTCTAAATTTCTTCCTCTTATTCTCTAAATTCTTATCTTCTTCTTCCTAAATTCTTCTCTCTTCTCTCTCATCTTTTCTAAATTTTCACTCTTATTCCACATCAAAACTTTTTTGCCAAATTATTCAAATGTGACCAAATAAAAACTATAAAATTTTAGTGAACTTCTTGTATTTAGAGTTGAGCTTGGTTTAGTAAAAGAAAAAACGAATGAATTAAAAGTAAATGCTAGTATGTCATGGTTGTAAATGCATAGTTCTGTGCTCAACTTATGAGCGTGGCACAAGCCATAAAATTGAACCATACCAAGCATGAGTCGTGACCAACATTTTCGCATGTCAATTCATGTTGTGTTATATCGTGTCATTATGCTAATAGGCTTGATCGGCAACCGCAAGAAAAATTCTTAAGAATCAAAATATTTTTTAATTGCATAAATTTGTACAGCCATCGAAGAACATATTGTGAATCCCAAATTTACTGCTTAGTTTTCTTTTTATGGTTATCTTTGGATTGTGCCGATCCATGTCCACCATTTACTTGGGGAAAAAAACAGTAATGGCGTATAAAAAAACAATTAGAGCTCGTATTTTGATTAAAAGAAAACGAAAAAAGAAGCGGAGAACGTAAAATATAAGCTTGAGAAAGCTATAACTGCACAAATAATAAAATTTTTGTCAAATCTGAAAATCAGGTTTACATTTTGGTAAGCTTTGAAGGAAAATTGGGGGACTTCTTTTTCTTCACTCCTCTAGATACAATAAAACGAGAAAATTCATTCTTCCATTCACCAGGAACTTTTCAAACACTTTTAAAAGACATAAATTCACCTCCTTATACATTATTACAACAGCTTGAGCATTTTCAAACGTTCTTCATTTTCTGGATCCAATTTGGGTGGGGTATAACAACCATGAAGATCCTCCACTATATATTCCTGCATAAATTATCAGAAACAGGGAGATCACTAATCAGCCCATTATATGCAAGTTTTCCAAGCCAACTAATGACATAAGTGCAGTCTCACCCCAAACAAACAATCATATAAAGGTGGATGTAATAGGAAAAAGAAAAGGAGGGGGAAAAGAAAGAAACAAAAAAAGAAAAGAAAGAACCTTCAGAACCTACCTTAGTGAGCTCCCTCTTCGTGAGGATGTGGTAGTGTCTCTGCCAAATCCTCTGTATAGCCACGGTAGCCGCAAGGAAACCATAAGCTATGCCAAGAATAGCAAAGACCACAACGAAAACAATAACTAGGGCAAAACATGCTTCCATAGATGCTGGAAAGCAGTCCAATATTCCCCAACCATAACAACAGTTCTGGCAACCAGCCATCCGTGGATCATTGCTATTAAGTGATGAACAATGCAGTATAAGCCCAAAAAATCCAAGCAGCACAAAAAAGGCCAGTACCCCTGGAAGTATCACAAACACAGCACAATAATTTAATAAAAGAACCTGCGCAAGGAATTGAAAGCAAATTGAAATATTTCTATTGCCTTCTCCTTTTCCGGTTCTTTTTCTTCTTTTTTTATACTATTACAGATTTCCTTCAGTATAAATAGAGGAAGTCAAAACCTATAATACCCCTGAAAGACCACAGAGACATGATCCATAAAATATAGAAGCAGAAATGCATTATTTGAAAGAAAGTCAATGCACAGCAAGCAGCAAAATTACAAGGAATAACACTACATGTAAATAATTTAAGGTTCCAAGCGTTAAAGGAACGGATTAGTCGTGATGGTTATGGATATCTTTTGTATTATCCAGAATATTAGTTCAAATAAGAAAAGAAGACTGATACATGAGCAATGGCATGTAAACATGTCACATTTAAATTATCTCTGAAACCCTCACCCAAAATCTCCAAGTCTATCAAGTTCAAATGGTAAGTTCAATATACTCAAGTTTATGCTATACTAAGGCAGCACTCCTTGTTTTAAGTGCGAGAAGCAGTATATATGGTCCTGCTAGGAGGAATAATGCTTATGTCTGTATGCAGATAGAAGCATATATAGTTGTATATATTCATAAGCATGCTAAACAAGAAATGGTCCACTGAGTGCAACAAGATTTTTTAAGCAAATACGCGTAAAAGAAAATAAGATTATAACTACTACTAAGTTACTTACAATCACAAGAAACATGGCATGAACCCTCAATTACAGAAGGAAATTGAATAAAACTGAATAACATGGTTTGAAACTATCTGGTTACCTATACAATAATAAAATGGTATAGGATGTTTCGAGAGAATACGATCCCAACCATCACTAAATGAATTTCTAAACGCTCCATCTTTGTCCATCATATACGCAAAGCTAGCCATGACAGCAATTACCTGGAAATACATGTTCCAATATGAGAAAAATGATGGAAAATAAATGCTAAATTTCAACTGAAAACAATAAAAGATTGGAGACCTATACTCAATCAAGGAGGCGATAATACTTTTATCAAAACCTACATGTGAGGCACTACGAAGCACACTCGTTGAATTAAGCTCTCATCAAATCTTTCTACCTCATAACAGAAAAATATTACAGTATTCCATTACCAATATCAAAATTAAACATAAAAAATATATTATCCCTAGGACTCTAGTTCACATGCTGAACAATTGCAACAAGTCCCACTTATGAAAAGTTCTGAGCAGAAAGACAAATCATTAAAAACCCTTCTCTACCAGACAGTAAAAATCATCGATTGGGCATGTGTCAAAATGCAAAAACATTAGCAGCTTAAAGAAGTTACACCATAATCAAGTTAAAAATTAAATAAAACTGAAATGATGATGAAACAGATTTGTAATTTAATATCAACGTAAGTTCTAAAATCTAAACAGAAGGATACTTAGAAACAAAGCACAAGCAAATATGGCAGAAAGACATGAGTGGCTTGACTCTTGAGTAGTATGCGATTGGGATCATAAACGAATCAATTCATGAACAGAGTAAAAAGTATAATATCTTACTGTTTGTACAGCCAAAAATACGAGGAACACATCCCTTGCCACAAATAGTCGGAATTTTATTTTACGCCATGAGTTGTCCTCAAACGATTCAACTCGTAAGTGAAATTGAGCTTTACAAGTTGTGCAATGAGAGAAAGCAAATCCTTCCTGTACAAAAAAAGAACTCAGTATATTGCCAACTGTCAATTACCATCAAATAGCAGCACTGATATTAGTCACATGCATTAAAAAAAATACTATAATTACCTTAACAGAACGCCAATGATCAAGACAGGATCGATGAACAAACTGCTGGGTGCCCTTACACATGCAAGGCGAAATCATTTCGTCCTCTATAAGATTGAACAACAGGACTTTTTAGGCTGAGAATACAGACATCCGCCTTAGTAGCAATTAGTTTATCCATAACCCAGAGAGAGAGTACAATTAGACAAGAGAGTTTTCAAAGAAGATTCCATTTACAATATCAGCCGAGCTAGTGAACCAATTATTCTTTTTAGTACATAACATTTACATTTAAATGGTTTGCTACCTTCTCGTTATAAATTGATACAAAGCTAATGAAGACTGAAATCTGAAAGGAAGTAAAAACTTTTTCACGGAGCAAGTGAACTCCATTTAAACCAATTCTAACTCTGATAGTTCAGTTATTGGAGTAGCAAACAAGCCCAAGCACGGCGGTCCTACTAGTGGGGTAAGTCTATTTCTACTGATTGCTCCACACAAACTCCTTAACTCCTACTATGCCATAATACACTCCAACTTAACACAAAATTTTCAGCTTCAGGTAAAGTAACAAAAAAATCTTTTAAGATACCCACTACATATGACATAGAAAAAGATTGCAAGACCAAATAGACCCATAATTCAATATAAGTTAAACAAAGAAAAAAGAAAGAAAAAGAAAAAGAAATTGACCTGGTTCAGCATCACTTTCAAGACAAATGCGGCAACAAGGAATAGAACCAGACTCAATATCATCCTCATCCTTGATCTCAGTTGATCCCCTGGGGGAAGAACTAGATTCAGCCTGGTTCTCCAGCAAAGGGTCGGAGTCACCAGGTTCCTGAGCCCCTATTGCCTCTAGTTGAACTTCACCTTTCATCGATGCAAACCTAATACAATATTTTTAACACAAAACAAAGAACAAAACTCAAAACCCTGGAATCAAGATCGATCATATCCAAATTAATCGACACGAAAATCCCAATAAAACGAATCAAGATTATGATTTTGTATTATATAATTATTGCATATCAGTTTTTTTTTTAATTTTTTTTTTCTTTTCATTATGCAGTTTTTATTTTTTTTTTTTCCTGAGAGATTTTCTAGGCGACCAATCAGACGGGGTTAGCGAATATTGACCGATTAATTATGAAAGAATTTGGTGAAATTAAATTTAATTTAAAATAAGTACCTGGGGTTTTTCCGAGAGATAAAATGAGCGAGTGAGTGTTGTATGAAATTATTGAAACGGAAAGAGAGAAAAATCAAATTAGAGAAAGAAAGATTATTTTGGAGTGATGAAACCAAGAGGCTTCTTTTATCTATTAGGCCTGCAGTGCGTACGACGCACGATGATGATGATGATGACTCATTATTCATCTGATTTCACGTCCCACGTGGGGCCCTCTTTCATGGGCCTAGATGAGTCACGGATTTGATTAGGCTGGGCCCTTCGAGTAAGTGTATGGAAATTGGGCTAATGTAGTAGACCCGATCAAGGCCCGGCACATCATCCGAACCGGTGTTTTGAAAAATAATGACCATAATACAACCGGATCTAAAGTATTTATTTTTGTACAACCTTTATTAGAAAAATCATCTTTTGAGGGGAAATTTTTTAAAACTCAGATTCTCAATGGCTTTATTAGAGAGTTTGGAGAGGCTTCCTTCGAAGATTTCTAAGGAAGAAGACACATAGAAACCGTTGTCTGGTCTGTGGGGACTAAGGGTGTGGGTATATGGTTGATGATTGGGTTACCGATGGAAATGGCATTCGATCTAGATGAAGCAATCCTAAAAAAAAATTGAAAATACAAAACCCTTTCGATCAAAAGGAAGCTTATTTGATCGTTCTCTGATCATTCATCAATAACCAATGCAGCGAGTTCATGGAAATGATCAAGGTCTATCTTTATTTTATTTTTTATGCTACTGATTATGGTTTTATTTTTATTTTTTTTTTGAAAGATGATTCTGCTTTTACTTGTGAAATTGTAAAACTACGGAAATACAAAACTCGTAAAAATTAAGACTAAGATTAGGATTTTAGGAGGAAGTAGTTGCTTTATTATTCCAAAATAAAGATAAATTCAGATTTAAAAACTGGTTTAGATGCTTGTTTTGGAATTTTAGTGAGTGAGCTAGAATAATAATTTAGACTGAATAATGAAATTGTGTAGAATTATTAGAAGTTGAATTGTTGCACACCAAATGCTCGATGAAATTGCTCAATGATAATTAAATAGAAACCTTCGTAGTTTTTTATAATTTACTTAACTATATGACATTCTACAAAAAGGAAATCACGATGATTTTTAAGAAACCTTCTTAGTTTTTTGTGATTTACTTAGCGATAAAGATATTCTGCTAAAGAAAACTACTAAAGTTTCTAAGAAACTATGAAGGTTTCCTGTTATTTACTTAGATACATGACATTTTGTAAAAAAAAAAAAAAACTACGATAGTTTCCGAGAAACCTTCATGGTTTTCTGTGATTTATTTAGCTACAATGTANAAAAAAAAAAAAAAAAACTACGATAGTTTCCGAGAAACCTTCATGGTTTTCTGTGATTTATTTAGCTACAATGTAACATCACTAGGTCTCACCCAAAAATGCTAACTTGAAGGTATTTTTGGACTCATAGACCATCACTTAAATACTCATGATCTTCCTAGAGCATACCCGATGTGGGATTTGAGGCGTTACATACAGGGTATTCTGCAAAAAGGAAATTACAATAATTTTCAGGAAATATTTGTGGTTTCCTGTTATTTACTTAGGTATAGGATATTCCACTAAAAGAAACCAAACTGCTTTTCTGAAAACTTTTATAGTATTTTATTATTTACTTACGTATAGGACATTCCGCTGATAAGAAACCAAATTGATTTCTAAGAAATCTTTGAAATTTCTTATAAAAAAAAAAAAAAGAGCTTATTTACTAAAATGCCACCTAGCTCCCAAAGTATTTAGAAAAATGCCCTAAAAATGTCGTACAGAATTTTTTTAATTTTTGAAAGATCATAAATTTGGTAATATTTTTTGAAAAATAGGTATAATTATCTAAAACCCTTATCATTAGGAGGGAAAAACAACAAGACCCAATTTGGTTTAGCTTTTTAACAAGCTAAAAACATTTTCCTAATAACCTATGGGCCAAAAGATGCTCAGTTTAAACTTAAAAATCAAATTATTCAATAATTTTTAATAAAACTACAGCCAAAAGTCAACGCTGTCTTTGGCCAACTTTGGTTTTTAGATTATACGGGAATCTGCACTATTTTTTTAATGAATAAATCATAATAGCTAAAATACCCTTACTTAAAAGCAAAAATATCAAACATTTAATTAAGTTTATTTTCATATCGATTTTTTTAAAAAAAGTATTAATATATTTAAATCATAATTGACTAAAATACTCTTCATATTAGTTATTTTGAAGTAGCCAAATTGATTCTTTATTGAAATTTAAATTCAGATGAAAATAAAGTAAATTAAAATAAAATAAAATAAATTTAATTAAGTTTATTTTCATATCAATTTGTTTTAAAGTATTAATATGTTTATTGTGTACAAAATATGTATAGTTGTAAAAAATATTAATAAGCTATTTTCATGAATATGCATAATTGTATAATGATATTTACTTTGATCATTTTATATTTGCATAATGATTCAGCCATATAATTTATCAAATACTTTAATATACTTTTTCAAGTCACAATACTTTAAAATTACAGTTTACCAAATACTATATTACTTTACGTAACATCGAATTTTTTTTTCAGTACAACTAAAGGTATTTTCCTTAAAATCTACAGTTCTACCAAACTGACCATAAGACTGATTTTTCCCATTTGGTCATTTTTGTGTATAATTCATATAGTGACAATATTGGGACAATATTTAGACTCTCACAGGACTGAGTAGAGAGATAAATAATTGCTATTCCAATATTACCCTTGTTAAAAAGCCTATAATAGGTACACTCCCTTTCTTTTCTTTTTTTTTTAATTTATATATTCTAGCATAGAGTACTTACTTTTCTATTCTTTTTCTTATTTCTTTCTCTCTCTTTTCTCTCATGTTTGGCTTTGCATTCTCTCTCTCTCTTAATATCTATATTTCTTAACAACTATTTTGTTATTTTTTAACAAAAACTTAGTTGGTCAATAACAAGATCTATAAGTTGGTCAATATCCTATTGACCTCTACAGGTCAATACCACTTATTGGTCAAGAATATTTTAACCAGTAGCTCATCATTATCATATACTCACCCATGAAGTAGTTGTAATCTTAACTGAGTAATTTTTTTATTTTACTTTTTTTCACAAGGATGACAAGTATTGTATGAAGTATAATGATCGTTGAGATGAAATAACATTTACACTAATTATGAAAGTATGAGTATTTTAGTTCTTATTAGCTTATCATATGTTCGTTTTGGAGATGTTATATCAGGTACTTAAGTTGAAACCTGAAAGTCATACATTATAAATTATATATATATATTTGAATTGGGAACCTTGCTTGTAAAAATTATAAATGACTGTTCTGTCAAAGTCTATTTTGAGTTAAAGAGAAATGAAGATAAGACAAAATTGAGTTGATATAATCGAGGAGTCCATGACCATGTTAGATGAAAGTAAGTTTGTGCCCATGACAATAGGCAAACTTGTCGTAGTAGAATTCCCCTTCATGGTATGATTAATGAATCTGGAAGTTATTCTATAAGAAAAAGGCAATAGTAGAAGTATAAAAATATCTGCATAAGGGTTAGATGAGACACTCCTTAAGTATTTTGAAGTAACTTTTCCTTCATTTTTAATGCATGAACTTGTGTATCATGGAAGATAATACTCTACCTTAAGATATAGTTTTTGAGTTAAGGTCAAAAACCTGTTAAGCACAGGTCAAGATACTCTTAATGCAAAGGTCAAAACTTTTTAATTAGAGGTTAAGACTCGTCAAGAGAGTCTTAACCTCAGGTCAAGATGTTCTTGACCTTGGGTCAGGAACTTCTTGACTTAAGGTCAAGATCAACTTGACTTCGGGTTAACAACTATTTCACTAGGGGTAAGGTCAGGAACTTCTTGATTTAAAGTTAAGATCAATTTGACTTCGAGTTAACAACTATTTCACTAGGGGTCATGAAGCACCTGTGTAAATGTAGGTTCACGTGAAATTTATGTGTATTAATTTATTCTTAAATTTATATATTTTTTCAAAAATAATTTGACTTGAAATCAAGAATAACTTGACCAGAAGTGTAAAATAATTTGACCCAAAGTGAAGAATAATAATAATTTGAAATTAAGTCGAAAACATTTTGACCTGCAGTAAAAAACATTCTGACCGAAAGTAATTTTAACAGAATTTAACTTAAAAGTGTTGTCATTATATAATTTTAGGCAATAAATATAGCTATGCCAATAACAATCAACACAAAAAAGATTTAAAATCCGTGAAATATGTACAAAATATAATTGTCTAAAAAATGTATACAAATTATTTCCATGTCTTCCTTTTCCTTAATTGGCGCCCTCCTTTCTATTGGTTTCTGAATTTTATTCAACTCCTCTTTATTGGTTTCTGAATTTTATTCAATTTTCCGCTTGCCATGATAATATAACTCATAAGAAGCTTATGTCGATAGTATTTTATCCTCTTTATAGTGACCTTGGATATAAACTTGTTAGATATAAGGAACTTTGCATACTTAATGACAATTATACTACAATGCCTAGCGAAAAATTAAAAAATAACCACTAAATAATTAAATAAGTCAAAAATAATTTGTCAAAAGCCAAATATAAAAATCGAGCTTAATTTGACATCAAGTCAAGAGGAACTTGACTATAAATGAAGAGAAACTTGACCTGTACTCACCTTTAAGTGTTAAGAGGAACTTGATCGGGTCGGGTTTCTCTTTGACTACAAGTCAAGTTCCCCTTGATGAGACGTCAAGTTCCACTTGACCTTACTGAGCCACAAGTTAAGTGGAACTTGACTTGAGGTTAAGTTGCTTTTAAATGTTCATATCTTAATTGCTCTTAAATGGAAGAGTTATTTAGGTCAATTTCTGCATTATGTTCATTCTTTTTTGTTCTTTGGTTAACTTGTCATTTTATAGTCCAAACCATCGTATAAACAGCTTTATAGAAATTAACTTTTCTTACACGCATGTCCTTCTCACTAGCATAATCTTTTTATGCTTGCAAAGTAAGATAAATATATCAGCACGAAGTCAAAAAGTAAGTTAATAAGGTAAGTAAGGTCATAATATGGACTTCATTTTTTACATTAAATCAAGAGTTTCTTGACTCTCGGTCAAAAAGTTTTTAACCTTAAGTCAATAGGTTCTTGACTTAATACTTATTTTTACTAGAGGTCAAAAAAAATTTATCTTTACAAAGTATTTTACTTTAGAGGTCAAAAAGTACTTGACTTAACATCAAAACGTGTGTAACTGAAAGTAAAGGAATTCCTGATATAAGGTTATAAAGTGTTTGACTTGAAGTTAAGAAACTCTCCATTTAAGGTCAAGAAGTGTTTATTATCCTGAGGTCAATAAACTTTTGATTTAATTTAGGACCCAAAAACAAATAGAACAAGTCCAAGTTTTCACACAAAAATAATTGCTCATCCTACTACACACACACACGCACATAAACTCAAATTCAATCGGCCAAGAACAATATTTTGAGCTCTTAAATTAGGTCAAATAAGCATTATTTTGAAAATAAAACCTTAAAATGGCCAAATATGCAATAATCAAACTTTTTCCCCACAAAACAATGACCAAAACACAGACAATTTCATAATTAGTGAAAACACTTTATATTCAACAATCATCTCTCGTAAAAGTTGTACTCTTTTAAAAGCAAAACTTCAAAAGTGGCTAATAATCTAAAAAAATACCAAATTTCTCTCAAAAACAATAACCACATAACAAAACACATTAATAAATATCAAACAAAGTAAAAATGAACTCTACTTGCAAGATAAATCTTCTAAAACGAACAATTTTGTTCCAAAAAAAAGGTAAATAACCCACCTTTTTGTCATTGGACTATTTGTGCCTAATTTCTCTTCAAATATTTCGCTCATGACGCTGAAAATTTTGAATTTGTCTTCAAATCCTCCAGTTTTGGAGAAATGGAGCTTCCTAGAACGACTAAATAGAGATTTACGCTATTTAAGAAAAAGTGATGGCTGAAAATGATAGTAAAATCTAATGTAGAGAAATTTTGGAGATGATTTTGAGGGTTTTCTTACTGGATACCATATGACTTCACTTTTCTCTCTCTCTCTCTCTCTCTATACCTTTTCAAACTAGAAGAAAGATTACTGATATAGCTTAGGTGGGAAACCGTAAGATGGTGTAGTTTTTTCGTAAGGATAAATACGTATTTTTGCATAATTGGGCCCCACTTTCTAGTCTTATAAAACTTATTATTTAATATAGTCACAAAAAAGTCAAGTTGCCCCAAGTTACTACTATTGGTGTCCTTTTCGCTACCATTTTTGACCTTATTTTGTAGCTCATGGTAGGTGTCTTTGAAGGGGAAAAAAACAATCAAACAAAAAAATGTCTGGTGAATATAGGACTAATTATAACTCACTTATAAAATAAGACCTTGTTTCAATCCCAAAAAAAAAAAAAATGAAAGAGAAATAATGTCCTTTTTTTCTCCCACGAAAATATGTATTGATAATAATCATAAATTTAGGTTTCTAAATGATAAAAAAAACATACACATTAAATGTTAAACATCTTTCGTATAAATTTGACTTTAACCATATAAACTTCCAAACCAAACCAATCCACGTGGTGTAGTGTAGTTATTTTACTTTGTGATTTGATTTGGGGTATATCACCACGATCTTGTTTGGAATGTAGGTTATAATTTTTATTCAATAAATTAATCATTCCACACCATCCATATATATACATAGATTTCAAAAATATTTTCTATATAAATTTACAAATAAAAAATATTTTATAGGCTGGTTTAGAAATTTATTATGCAACTTACCTTGATATTCTCCATTTTAACTCTAAATGTATTATTTCATATTATCATTATTATTATCCATACTTTAAGTTTTTACTATGTTGTTTCATGTCATTTAGATAGATGTTTAAACAATTGCATTTTAGACATTTACTATGTAAGTCTTACTTTGATATTTGAGTTTCAAAAGTAAGCGTATGAATATACCGGGTATTGGGAAGGAGAGAGGGGAGGAAGGTACTATTTTGATATTTACTGTTAATGGCCATAAAGTTTATCTTTTGAAATTTCTTGAACTCATAGGCATTAAGAAATAATTTAAAACCTCTTAACTAATAAATAGGCATTAATTTATAAAAAAAAGTTGGTTCTGATGAAGATAATTTGATTATTTATTTCTAATAAGTATCTAATAGGTTATTTAGTAAAACTTTTGAGTTTAAGACATTTACCATATACCTATTCAACACTTACTTCTAATTGTCGTGGTTAAAATTTTTTTTTACTGTATTTTATAGTTTGGTTAAGAAATTGGGTTTTTAACACTTTTACCTATAAAACCTAAAAGAATTACAAAAATAAGGATGTCAGGTTTTTTTTTTCCAATTTTTATATAGTTTTTATTAGAGAAATATCAGTTCTTACCAAAAAATAGAGAAATGCTATTTTTAAAATGGTTACTGCTTACTAGTTTTTGAAAACTGGATACCAATTACAAATAACTAGTTACATAGTAGTTATAAATATTTTTGGTTACTAGTTACCAATTTTTGAAACTAGTTATTAGTTACTAGTTAATATTTAAAAAATGATATTTTTCAAAATATTTTTTAGGAAATGACATTTTTCCAATAAATGTTATATCAGACCTACAAAAAAAATAGGTCACTTTATTTTTCAAATTTTTTTTCTAAAAATATTGTAAAAAACCTAATTTCCTTAAGAAATTTTATAAAACACTGTCGATCCAAACCGTACTTACTCTTAGTAAAATATAATTTTGAAAATGATGGCTCGACTTTAGTCAAAAGTTTTAATCATAAGTAAGCTCAATAGTCATTACTAAACATAGTTATTTTTTTATGTGCTCGACTATTGTCCAATTTTTCATCTCTAATCGAACTCAATACAAAGAAATTAAATTTATGGGTTTTGGATATTTATATCTATTTTTTTAAAGATATTACCAAATTTATGATCTTTCAAAAATAATAAAAATTCCATATGATCTTTCAGGACATTTTTCTAAATATTTTGGGAGCTAGAAAACGTGGTGACATTTTAGTAAATAAGTCATTTTTTTTTTTACAGTAAAACTTTTGAGGTTTCTTGGAAACCAATTTAGTTTTCTTTCAGTAAAATGTCTTGTATGTAAATAAATTAGTAAATTACACGAGATTAACAAATATTTCAAATCATAAAAGCTTCCTAGAAACTATTTTGGCTTCTTTTTAGCGGAATGTCATCGTAGAAAACCACAAAAATTTTCTAGAAATAAATTTGGTTTTCTTTTAACAGAGTGCTATATACATAAGTAAATCACAGGAAACCACAAAGATTTTTTAGAAACCAGTTTAGTTTTCTTTTAACAGAATGCTCTATACATAAGTAAATCATAAGAAACCACAAAGGTTTTCTAGAAACCAGTTTGATTTTCTTTTAATAGAATGCTCTGTATATAAGTAAATCATAAGAAACCACAAAGATTTCTAGGAAACTAGTATAATTTCTTTTTAGTAGAATGTCATGTATATAAATTAATCATAGGAAATCACAAAAGGTTTCAGGAAACCAATTTGGTTTCCATATAACAATATCCAATAGCTAACTAAATTATAAAGGGATCTGAAATTCAAAATCTAGCAAAAGCCATTAAAGATAAGTCAATGAAACCCAAATCTAAGTAAAACCTATATCCAAAATCTAGCTAAAATTAATAACGACAAGTCATGTTTTGATTTCCGAATACTGATAAATTAGAATCAATTATCAGCATAAAAGATCATTTCACCATAAAAAAAACCTATGGCATAATAAGTTCAGCAACTACATTATGAGAGAGTTTAGACCTTGGAGATTAAATAGCTCCTCCCATGGTGTTGCTCGTTGAATCGCTTACTAGTCTCAGTCGGTCTCGATGCTAAACTGATAGTCTTTCTTGCTAAGAAGCTGAGCAAGGCATGATTCAATCAGCTCAAGGACTTCTCTAATACGGACTGATCGTACAACTCTCGTATGAAGAAAATGGTATTTTTGTAGAAAAAACACGTACCAAAAAAAAGACTTACTTTAGACTTCGTATTCTTGGTATTATTTTTAAAAAGTTAGTAGTAGGTGTCATTTTTCCTAAATTCATCAACGAATTTTATTGACCCAAATCAATTTTTGATTTTTGGAAGAATAAATTTGATGGCTATAAGCCTACGACCAACAAGACTTAGGTTGTAATTTATCTTTCATAAGTTGATTTCAAAATAGGTTTGCTAGCAATAAAGGCCTTTTTTTTTCCCCTGTAAATTAGTAATACAGCGCCTTTTTCGCTCCATAAGGATTTATTAGTTGTCGTATTAAGTGTAAGTCTCTCGTATCAATATAGTATACATGATTCATCGCATGTACTTCCTTCTCTTTGAAAAACAATTAATGAAAAACCGTTGTATTAACCAAAACAGCATAGATCGTTTATTTGTCTCCTCAAAACTTCGCAGTACCTTCAATTTCTTTTTCCAATTTCTTGGAAGCAAACAGCCCGCATCAACGGGCAAAGAAAAACTTTAGAGAAAATTTGATTTTTTTCACGGTAGTTTTAAAAAAATGAAAAATCTTAAAATCCAAGATTTTTTTAAAAAATCTCAAAACTATTTAGAAAAATACTATTTTTAAAAGATTTATAAAAATATCATTTTTCAATATTGATGAGCTACTTAAGGTAATCAAACTAGTTACCTGAAGTAACTCTTGATTGGTGACCTTGAATACATTTAAAAAGTACCAATTTTTAAAAAATGATATTTTCTAAATATTATTAAAGAGTGGTAGTTTTCTAAACAAACTTGGGATTTCTCAAAAGTTGAAGCCCATCCTAGATTTTTCAATTTTGTCGACTATGGGCCTTGATTTATATAAAAAGCCCAAAACTTTATTAACTCAAATCGTCAAGAATAGGCGAAGGGATGAAAACAAGAGAACAATCAACACAGTACAAATCACTAGGAGTAGAAAAAGTATAAGTAGCTAACTTATAGGCTACAACATTCCAATACCAAGAAACACAGCGACAAGGACCAGAAATAGAATAAGAAAGTAAAGTTTTAACATGAGAGAATAAAAGAGCATTATCCGCTAAAGTTACTGAAGAATTTAGACCCTGAACCACACTAAAAGCATCGTATTCCACTTGAACTAGTAAGTTTGCTCGACTGGCAAACCAAAGCCCTTCAAAAATAGCAAGCAACTCACTATTGTTCACAAAGAAGGAAGTGAAAATTAGGCCTTGTACGGTGTTTTTAAAAAAACAATTAGAAATATACGGTGGGCTCAGCATTTTATATATCAGTATCGTATATTTTACAAAAATGACATTTTTTAAAATATTTTTTAGAAAAATGACATTTTCTAAAATAGTAACTGGTATCCAGTTTTTGAGTATTAGTAACCGATAATCAAAGATATTTATAACAATTATATAACTGGTAACCAGTAACCAGTTTTTAGATATAGTAACTAGTAACCATTTTTAAAAATGATATTTTTTAAAAGGTCATATTTTTCTTAAAAACAATTATGCGAGAATTAGAAAAAAAAAATCTGACCCACAGCATTTTTGTAATTATTTTTTATTTTTGTCGGTAGAAGTGCTGGAAACCCGAGAAAGAACCCCAAAGCTTTTTGATGAAACTGGCCAACTCTCATCCACTTGTGTCCCGAAATTAGATGTTGTGTAGATAGACTTAGGTTATGTTTGGTATATGTTTGGTACACTAGATAACAACTTTGTATTGATTATATTTGGTATGGATTTTGTATTGTATAAATTAAACATAATATTATGTTTAGTTGTATTTTTGTATTGTACTATTAATACGATATCAAAATTTAATACAATACGGATAGTATTATCTAATATAGAAAAAAGTCTGTATTATATTATATTTTAAAAGTGACAATTTTCAAAAATTAATATTAAAAAGTGTACTTTTGAAAAGGAACTTTTGAAAAATGATATTTTTTAAAAATTAATTTTTAATAAAACATTTTAATACAATACAAAACCAAAACTATATAGTACAGTGCAATGGAATAATACAATATAATATATTACAATACAATATAATATAATACAACATACCAAACAAGACCTTAAACGCATAAACCAAACTAAATGGTGTTAGGATTTGGCGTTATAGTTCTCTGAAGTCCAATTTCATTCTATTGCATAACATGTGGTTTGCGAATTCTTTCTACCGTAATTAACTAAATGGAAGTCCATATGTTTATATATAATAATCATTTGAAACATTTTCATATAAATTACATTTGACCGGTTTTCACAGGCTTATCCATTAAAAATCTTTTAAAATATTTTCATGTAATTTACATATGGCAAGTTTTCACAAGTTTATTTAGAAATCTTATCTTAGAGAAAATTTTCCTTAAATTGTAAATCCTAAATATGTTTTCGTATATTATTAAATACTTTATTAGTCATCAAACAGTTTGCTCAGAATGAGGTGCTTTTTCTGCCAAAAAAAAAATTAAGCATAGTAATGATTAATTATAATAAGCTTTGTGGGCCATGGTTTAATGTCACTTGTTCGATAATTAGACTTCAATTAGATTAGTATACTGAATTTAAATGATTAGAATTTAAATTACTAAATTTAACTTGAGGGTTGTATATAAAGCAATCGTATTACGTAATTCGTCTTAATAAACAACTTAACCTCACGGATCTATAAAAATTTAAAGTACTGAAAATAACGTGGGATGTTATAAATAATGCAGTCACATTATACAACTCAATATACTAAACAATTCACTCACACGTGTCTATGAATATTTAAATTACAGTTGTTAAATGTTAGTAATTATGTTAGCACAATATAGAGATTTTTAGCACCTGCAGAACAATAGAAATTAATAGGGTGAATAGTTCAGTATTCTAAAATTTAAATAATAATAATATTAATAAATATAATAATATTAATGTGATATATATAATATGGATGATAATATCGTGGATATATATATAATAATGATACTTTATCTTATGATATAGTACTAATATATTATATATATATATATATTATAGGGATATTGGTGTATGGTGTATATATGAATATGGATGAATTTATAGATGGCTTGGTGGGATTTATAAAGTAGAAATTGATATTATATGTATATTATGACTAGGTAACAACCATAATTAGAAAAAAAAACATCTGGGGAAGAAATGGATTCGGGAAGAAAGTTTGCTTTATTTAGAATAATGGAAAGAGATGGAAAAAAAAGAAATTAAATGAAGTGTTAGGCTTTTGGGATAAAAGGACAAATAAATTTGATAAAGGTGTTGGCTTTCGTTGGAAGAAAAATTTAAGGATGAAAGAAAGAAAGAGAAAGAGAAAGATAGAGAGGAAAATGGGAAAGAGAGATAATGGCACTTATTAATGGCACAGAGTAATCAAAACGAGAAAATTATATATGTTATTAATGTTTGCTCCTTTACAAAGCTATAGTAAGCCTTTATATAGGCAATAAAAGAATCTTAATCCACTGTTAATGATATTTATTGTATGGCTATTAATCGTAGCCTTAGTACCTAAATAAGTGTGATAACACTTATCAGCACATTTAATCTTTGGAAAGCTCCTCCAATAAAAGCTTGTCATGTGTCCCCTTTATAATCCAATACCTGTCTTGCAATGTTAAGTCTTTCTTTTATCCATTATTTTAAAATGTCAAACTTTTTTAACCGATATAATAATAATTATTACATTATTTTGTGACTTAATATTTTAATTAATGACTAATTATTAAAATTTTATCACACCCCAAAACACAGTTAAACTATTGAAAAGGTCTTTTCGCTATGCTAAATTTTTAAAAATATCATTTCGTTCCTAAAACTTATAAAATTATTATTGTTGGTGGACAATTATTTTGTTAACTTTCCAAAAAAATTAAGGCAGTGTATCAATTCCATTCAAAAATTAGGTCAAAATTAGTTCCTATACATTGAAAAGAATTTATTTTGGTTCCTTTGCACTAAAAATTAAATATAAAATATTTAAAAGGACTAAAAGAGAATATTTAAGGACAAAAATGGAAAATTCTCAATAGGACTAACAAAGTAATTAATATTTCGGTCTATGTGTATATATATACAAGGAGAGTCATTCTCAATAGGTATTTACGTTTTTGCTATATTAAATAAGTTTGATCAAATTGAAAATGATTTGAAGTAATACGTTAATGTCACAGATTGTCTCAATTTAGTGTACCACAATGTCCCATACTATTCAGATAACGCCATATCATCTTATTTTTGGCAATTTATTTACTTAACTCCCCACAAAATACTTCTATTATTTTAGGATAATTTAGCATTATTTAATTATTGGGATATGGAAAAGCAGCAAAAAATGTCCAATTAGAGTACACATTAATCGGTGAATATAAATTAAGATACACAATGAAGAAGCATCATTTTACCAACTTAATACCCTAAATCCAATGAGAAGACCAAACGTGAAACATCGCTATTTTATATGTAACCAACAAAAAAAAAAAAAAACTAGAATATTATTGATATTAATATTAAAAGCAACCTTAAACAGGACTTCATTGATAAATTAAGGATTACTGAACACCCAATAAAGGAAATGAAAGTTTAATATCCTGAATTTCATTACACTCAACTCTTCACAGAGTAAAAAGCCAATAATAATATAATTGCGTAACATTTTAATATAAGTATTATACATGCATATTATTTTTAGTATTTGACTTAATAATTATTGTTATTTTTAATGTTTGTTTCTTAAGAAATTTTTGCAGTAAATTACTTCAGACAAGCTCTTTGATACAAAATTGACGTATTTAAGTTCATTAAAGTTGTTTTATTTTTTTATAATACCACGAATAAGTACTACTTCCCTTTTATTTTATATTAACTAAGAGTATCATTTCACTAAAATTTGATTATTTTCTTAGATAATTGATTGATTATATTTAATATGGGATAATCAAATTGGTGTGACATTTAGTTTAAGTCCTAAATTGCTCACTACTTTGATTTTTCTATTATGTCTAAGCCTATTGACTTTGGGTATAGGATAATGGCACCATTGGTCCCCAATCTATTCCCACTTTAGCATATTGATTCTTAGCCCTTTTCTTTTTTGTGGTATTTAAGTGCTAAACATTTTTCTTTTTGACATTATTGGTTCTTTTGATATATTCCATCCAAAATTCTGTTAAAATTTATTTGAATGAGAGAAATTTTGCACTATTGATTTCGATTTTTCAATTGTTTAATAATTTAGTCCCTAATTATTTTTTGTAATCATATTTTTGATTAACAATATTGCATCTACTAATCTTTCGGAAATTAAAATTCAAAGATAAAATAAACAGTTCATGTAAAAGCCAAATTCAAAAAAGCAAAAAAAAATATACTAATAAACCTTAGTTTATGTCAAACTATAATAATTTTATGAACAAAATCAAACTATAATAACTTTATGAAAAAAAATAATTATCTTAATTACCATTTTTAAAACTTAAAAAATTCACATACACCTTTTATACTAATTAAATTTGACTGAAAATTTACTATATCCATTAAATGTTCATGCAATTATGAATAGTTCTTCTAAAAAATTATTTAACTATTTGTAGGAAATAGGCTTGAAAAGTTTTATAGTTTTCCATTAAATGTTCATTTCTTTATGTTATTTACATCTGTCAATCTAAAAATTAATTTTTTAGAATTTTAATTTTCTGAAAGATTAGCATATGTAATATTGTTACTTAGAAATATGAATACAAAAAAATAAGGATCAAATTATTAAACAATTAAAAAATCGAGATCAATAGTGTAAAATTTCTCTCATTCAAATGAATTTTAACAAAATTTTGGATGGAATATGCCAAAAGGACCAATGATACCAAAGAGAGAAATGTTTAGTACTTAAATGCTATTAAAAAAGATTGAGTACCAATGTAACAAAATAATAATAGGTTGGGACCAATAGCACCGTTAACTCTCAGGTATATATAACGTTAACTATTCCTAATTTAATAGATTATGTATTTTTGTCTATTTTTGAATTTTGAATTCAGGTGTATATTAAATGTTTGAAGAAATCGATTAGATTTATTTATTACTTTCATCTTTTATTATTATTATTTTGAGTTAATGATAATAACATTGCCGACATAGTTTGGTCGGCAAGTAGGGAAGCATTAGATCGAATTATTAGTATCTTGCTTTGAACTCTATCTCCGTCGTAACCCACACTATCCCTTCGTCATTTTCTTCAGTAACCACTTTAGTTAATAGCTAAGTCTTATGCAGAAACTAATATATATGAGCTCTGCTCTCCTCCCTCGCAAAGATCTCTCCTTCCGTAGCTCTTCCTCGTTTCTTTCTTTAGCAGATTCCTCCTCTGCTAGGGAAAGGGTTCTTCCTTCTCTCCGATATGGGTTTTCTCAGTTTTTTTCCCCCTATTTCTGGTTTTGTTTTCAAATAATCCTTCTATTTGGAAAGGTATTCGTCCATCTAAATCTAGATCTATAGTGATTTTAGTATATCCAGATTTAGATATGTAGTGGTGTGAGTTATTTTTAGTTTTTTCTTTGTCAGTAGTGTGATGATCCTCCATATCTATATCATTCTTTATTTAAATCTGGATAGATAATTACTAGAGTGTATCAGAGTTAATAGAATTTCCTTCAATAAATCAATTAGAAGTACTAATTTGAATTAGAAATAATCAAAATAAACCATTGAAAAACTCTATTTTATCATTCTCAGAATTTTTCTCTAAAATCATTGTCGGAGGCTACTTGTACTTCAAGATCTCTGAAGGCTTTTCTATCTTCAAGTGTAGAAATTGATTTCTTGATTCTTATTATAAGAAGTTATATTTAACTCGATTTGCTATTATAACCCTTATTTAAGAATTAATAAAGTTGTTTTCCTTTAAAAAAAATAGATAAGTCTTTTCCATTTAAACCAAACACTTGAGGTGAAAAGATAATTCTTTTTTTTTTTAAATTAAAATTTCTCAATTTTTGGTTGTGTATCTTTTGCTCCATTAATTTGCTTTTAGATATCTAAATATCATATAGGTTCATGAAATTTTATAATCTTTTCATATGCACTTAATTAGTTATTTTTGCTTTATCCATCATGTAAGTGGATTAATTTGTTTTGATTGAACCAAGCTATTATTAGTTAGGTTCAAGTTTTTATGGGACTTGCTTTAAGTTAATTGATATATGTATTATGTGTAAAGTTTTATTTTGTGTATTCCTTTTAATACTAAGTTATCTACAATAAGGGATTTTTACCAATGATAATGTCAAACAACTGTAGACCCGTTAATTTTGGTAAATAGCTTGCTATTACTTAAATCTAGTATAGTTGTAAACATGCCTATCTATATATGTTTGTTAAATTCTTATTGTAATATTGTTACCATAATTTCCAATGTCCATACGTGAGGAAGGATTAAGAAAAGACTTGATACTAGCACAATTATCTACATGGAACTTTGTATTCGATTGTGTTTAGTTATTGAATTTTTATTTCTTTGTTTACTTCACTAAATCTCATCTAGTTGTTTTGCCTATATGTGTTATCATTAATCGGGACGATGTCTATATGAACTGAACTCACATTTTGCTATTTAGTATAAGTTATATTTACATGTTATGTGTTGGTGTTATTTTATAATTGCTACGCAAGTTCACGTGCCGAACAAGTAATATAGTAATGAGTTGAGTATCGTCTCCACAGGGATTGATTAACAAAATTACTTAGATAAAACTAATGTCAAATATGCTGAATTAAGAAATTATAAGAATTGACAGATGCAAAATAAAAAATATAAATTCCAAACATAAAATAATATGACCTAAACAAGAGATTGTAAATGAATAGATATATTAAGCTGGGATGATTGAATCCTCATCGGTTGCAAATCTGGGTACAATTACTACAACAATGCTTATAGTAAAATTCACTCCAGTAACAGAAAATTCCATCAATATATAATAATCTTCCGAATTTATTATGTTTTAAGTTCTTCAAACCAGATTTAACATATCCCTATGCTGATTCAGTTCTCAATACTTCCTTTATAGCATCGATTTTCAATGGGTTATACATGGTAACGATATATTCCTATATCATTACTAATTCAGGAATCCATTAAAAAGACACTTGAAACATGTATCAGTCAAGTTAGATCAAACTAAAATTAATCTTTCCAGAATTAATCCTAGTTTATTTATCCTAAATATTGGTGGCCAAATAATAATAGGAATTAATGATGAAGCTCACTTGAGTGAACAAGAGGAAATTACCATAAACACTTAAAATAATATTTAATCCTTCATTACAACCTTAGATTCATCAATATCCCAGCTAAGAAAAACTTAGCTCATGTTCTGGGGCTCAAAAATCAACAACCTAAAGTAATTCATAGATTACAGAAAGTTCAAGATAAGAAAGAGAAATTAAATATAAAGAAGATTTAACAAGGTAAGGAAAAATCTAGTTAGATAATGGTAAATCGAGCTCCCTACTGCTAGTACTCCTTCTACTTCATCCTCTCTTCTCTGTACTGTCTTCCTCTCTTTCTTTTCTTTTCTGTCTTTTTTTTTTTTTTTTTCTTTTTTCTGGTCAGCCGTTCTCTTCTTCTCTTTCTACAGTACATTTTCCTTTTATATCAGAGTAGGTAAGGTACCCTAACACACGTGTCAGCCAAATATGGAGTAAGGACCACTTTTACTTTATTTTCCCTTAGCTAGTATTTAATATTAGATGTCAGCACCAACTGTGCATAAAAGATGCCAGCTGGAAAAAGAATTTTTCTGTTCAGTATTGCTCCGGCACGTTGCTACAACAAAGTTACTTCCAGTTTTTACTTAAGTTCAGCATTCCTTCAAAGATGTGGCCATTTAAATTCATCAGAATTCAAGTCCTAATTTCAGCATTTCTACTAGAAATTAAAAAAATAAAATAGATATTGACTATATTAAATTGTAATCATCGGAAACACCACAGACAAAAATAAAATAAAGAAAAATACTTAAAATAGACAATTTGATCCTTTAAAACAGCTATCCCAAGACTCAAAAACATACCAAAGAACTCTATTTTTATAGAGTTATCACACCCCCAAACTTGAATTGTTACTCGTCCCCGAGTGACAAAAATGACACAGACACAAAAGAGCTCTGGTTTAGTGACAGTAAGAAAATCATTTCTTAGTTTTCTGTTCCACTTTTCAATCTTCATCCTTTGATCAGAATCACCCTTCCTCAAATACTAGTTCAATTCATTACAAATTTACTTTCACATGTGATTTTCCTTTGAGTGTGTGTGTGAAAACTATGGTTAGAATTCTCTGAATTACTTACGTCATCTTAAAATATGATCATTGTGCCTAACTTTCTGGTTTCAAAAGCTGATCTTGTAAATCCTTCTCCACTAATGTAAGTCAGTAAAATACTTAAGACTTATAAGGCTTTAACAAACTTGCACTACTGAGCTTAATTTGGGGGATGATTTTATTATTACTTGTTTCTTTTTTTTTTTAACACTTAGATGTCACGATGCCTTTTTACGCGAATACCAACATTAGTGATGAAGGCACCCGGTTACTTAGCAAAGTCACTTTCAGAGTTGCCGAGGCATACTCATATTCCTACCTACTGTTTGACGCAAAGGTATACATAGAGCTCATGTTACCCCTGGTTACTAAGTAATTCAAAATAGTGGAGTATTCATTTTTCACAACATTTTTTTTTTACTCCCCCAAACTTAAGCTCATTTTTACTTTCAATATATCATGCCTACACTAAGTCCTCCATATTTAGTCTCCTACATTTTACTTCGAAAGATTCACAAAATTCATTTCTAGAACACAAAATTCATATTTAGTCCTAATTTCATACGATCATAATACTGTAGCACACCAGAGTAACAGAACACAAACAGATATTAACAGACAACTGCACAAAACACATAAAAGAAATAAAATCAGATAAAACACCCCAAACCTAAAAACAAACAGTGTCCCCACTGCAACACAAAATAAAAGAACAAATAAGGAAATAAAAAGAGAGGGTAAAGAGGTGAAAACTCCCTGTCACAATTACACTGCAGCTCCATTAGATCCATCTTCATCATATTCTGCCATATGCTCATCATCCAAATCCTGGAGTATTTCTTCTGGAAATGCAGGAAAAATTGGAATGGGTTTGGTGAAATTCTTCTGCAGGGACTTCTTTAAGGCATTGTCCCGTTCCTTTGCATATGCCCAGAATTACCGCTGCTGCTGGTGAATTTGCTGCAGCATTGTCATCAACTGGTACTGCTGAACCTCCTGTTGACTTATGCACTGCTCCAGGGATTTTAGCTGCTGCAGGGTCTCACTGGTGGTGCTGCTGCTGGATGCTGCCGCAGGTCTGCTTGATGAGGGTCGATGGGAAGGCTCGACTGGTCCTTCTTGGGCAATTTGGGCCACAATAATGGCATCTATTTCGTCCGTGTTATGCAGCTTTTCTTCATTTACCAAGTAAGAAGCACGTGCATTACGACACATCTTGGTAATTAGAGATGGGAAAAATAGAGCCCCTGATTTTCTTGCAGCACATGCACAAATTTCCCTATGAATCATCTGACCCACGTTGATAGATTTACCAGTCAACATGGAGTACAACAGCAACACACGCTCCTTAGAAACTGTTTTGCCATGTGTGGTGGGTAGCAAACGAGATTTGAGAAAATGGTACCAAACTTTTGCAGGTGGGTTCAGTGAGCTCCGAAGGCATATGTAGGCACCCTGGGATAAGACATTTCATTCAACTCCTGCTATAGCAACAGTCTCCAGCACCGTGATCAGTTCAGGTTTGATGTCTTCGACGAATTTAGAGTGCTCATCTACCAGATCCCCCAAACCAAAGATGGTATTTATGGCTTCCACGCTCAAGGGCACATGAACTCCTCTAACGTACACGGTGTCATCGTCTGGATTAGTCAGGTTGGCGTAGAATTCGTGAACCAGAAGCACAATCGAGTCCTCCAGATGAGCACAGAATAGCTGCCAGTTGTGTTGGATGATGACATTTGCAATGAATGGTGGCTGCCCTAGTGGCTTACTATTGTCCCACCTGAACCATTTTTCGACACTTAGAGGCCGATTTTGAATGTTCTCTTCATTCCTTGTTTCGGCTGATTCAGATTCGAACTTGACTGCTTTGGAGGCTTTATGAGCTACTCGCTTGATTCCCATTTCTCGTATACAACATAATTTTCTCCCCCAAACTTGAGCGAAAATGAAACCCCTCATCGGAATATCTTGCAGCCGTCAATGGAAAGGAGATTGGTGAGGTAGAGACTTAAGTGAAGTTGCTGTTGAAGGAGATTGTGTGGGGCTAGGGTTTAAAAAGAAAAAGAGACAATTACCCCACTTTCTCTTTTTTTGTTTTCTTTTTTAAAATATGTATCGTGGGCTGATAGTGGCTTCATGGAAGACTCTACTCCCACACGTGTCAGAATTGCTGCCCAAAAAAAACTGCAACCCATATATATATATATTTATTTAATTATTTTTTAAATAGTCTGGAACTGGGTCTGTTGCTGTAGCAAATATATAATACTAATTCCATTGCTGTAGCAATCTGTCATTTCCTGGGAATCTGCCATTTTGCATTGGAATACCAATAATCCTTCCTGAACTCCTGCTTTCTCTCTTGTCTCCATTGTTAGACATATTTCCCTGCATCAGAATTAGCCATAATTTAAAAGTTAAATTAAACACCTCATTGTTCTTCCTGAACCTTTTTTTTTTTAATAAATATAAAAGAAGAACATAATGGAATTAAAAGAAGAAAAGAATTAAAAGAAATGGAGAGAAGGAATATGTAGTGGGTTGCCTCCCACTGAGCGCTTAGTTTAGAGTCGTCAGCCTGACTGCTAGCTCAATCATGGCTCTTGCAAAGTGATTGAGGTCTTCCCTCTGTCAAACTCAGCTCCCTAATAATGCTTCAACCTCTGGCCATTGACCTTGAATTGGCGACCTGAGTTTTCCTCTAGCAAATCAACATCACAATAGAGGTAAACCTTAGCAACTTTGAAC